>JACGDI010003893.1:44585-96456 GCA_014898725.1 Jacaranda copaia | reverse complement strand
ATCAACTCAATCCACCGGACTCCCGGACCATTCAGCTCATTGCAGCATCACCAGTCTTCATGGGAAACATGTTCTTAAAGAGCGTAGCATCACGAAATTCAACTGTAGTGTTCACATCTATGCCTGGAATCTCTGATTTAATTACTAGAAATCTCATAGTATAAGATATTTCCATATAGCCTAGAAAAACCGCATCAACAGTCTTAGGACTTAGCTTCTTTCTCTTGTGTTTAGGGACTAATACTTTTGTAAGATGCCCCCACACTCGGAAGTACTTTAGACTAGGTTTTCTACCTTTCTAGAATTTAAATAGAGTACTTTCTTTATGTTTCAAGGGAACTCTATTTAGAATATGGCAAGTTGTATTCAGAGCTTCCCCCCACATGTACTTAGGCAATCCAGAATTCAAAAGCAAACTGTTAATCATGTCTATGAATGTTCTATTCTTTAGTTCGGCTATCCCATTCGAAGCAGGAGAATAAGGGGCTATTTCTTCATGAACTATGCCAAAATTTCGACAGTATTCATGAAATGGGTTGGACCCATATTCTCTGCCCCTATTTGACCTTAACCGCTTAAGTTTTCTACCAATTTATGTTTTGGCTTCATTTTTAAACGTAATGAACTTTTCTAGTGCTTCATCTTTATGTTTTAGTAAATAAACATAACAGTATCTACTGCTATCATCTATAAAGATGATAAAGTATCTTTTATTATCTTTTGTTAAGACTCCATTGAACTCACAAATGTCTATGTTCACTAAGTCAAGAATTTTAGTTTGCCTTTCAGCCGAATGGTAAGGCTTTCTCACTTGCTTAGCTTCAGCACAAATTTGACATTTATAGCCTCATTTAATTTCATGTTTAGGAATTAAATTTATGCTTATCATACATTTGATAGAACTAAAATTTAAGTGTCCTAAACGACTATGCCAAATAGAAAAATTCTCAATAACATTTATGATAGGAGAATTAGAAACATCAACTTTATTTGAACAAAGAATGTTCTCAACTTGCAATTTTAAACAAACCACCAAAAAGATAGCCTTTACAAATAAAAGTTTCGCAATATAAAATTACAACTTTATTTGATTTGAAGGAAATCTCAAAACCTTCCCTAACTATTACAGAACCACTTATTATATTTCTTCAAACTGCTGGGACATGATGCATCTTTTGCAGAGACAGTATGCGCCTCAAAGGAAATTTCAAGTCCATGCGTCTTATCTCAAACACTTTAGTTGCACTTGAGTTCCCCATCATCACAGTCCTTCTGTTAACAGGCTGGTAAGACACAAATAGTAATTTATTAGCACAACCATGCACAATAGCATCAGTGTCTATCAGCCAATCATATGGTTCATAGATAGAGAATAATTTAGGTTTAAAAGAAACGTATTCGTCAATGGATACATCAAGAACTCCAGCTTTGCTGGTGTTTCCAACAAATATGTTGACAACTGGTCTAGCGAATTGGGCTATAGCCTTGGCCTTCTTAGAGGGACACTCCTTAGCCCAATGCCCTTTTTGTCCACAATTCCAGCATGGCCTGTTAGCCTTTGATTTCTTACTTATTTTGGCTTTTCCTTTATCGATGGTTTTAGAGTTTGAGTTCAAGTTGACTTTCTTCTTTTCCACTATCATATTTACCTTAGGAATATATTCAACAGGAACATTGTGTGATTGATTTCTATGTTCCTCTTCTATGCTTATGGCAATCATTAGATCATCTAAAGTTAATTTTCCTTTTGATGCTTTTGAGTCATGCTGAAGCCTTCCCAAAACTTGGGGAACTTATCGACATTTGACATCACCATAAATTTCTCAAGGAGTTTCATCTTAGCATTAGCTAAGGAATGCTCTAGATTGATCAATTCATGTGACTGTTCAGATACAGACCTGCACTCAACTATCTAATACTTCAGGAATTTGGAAACTGAATACTTTTCGAGCCCTTGCTCTTCAGTATTGTATTTCCTATCCAATTCATCCCATAAAGACATAGCTAAATAGGAATCAAAATAGTATACATCGAAGAGTGTATCAGACAAGGCTGACAGAATCACCCCTCAAATAATTTGATCCTTCATTTTCCAATCGACTATTTCTTTAGTTTTGGGATCAATTTCAGTTGGTTCTGGCATGGTCAACTGAATCAACAAAAGAAGACCTTTCATCTCAGCCAAATTTTCATGCGCTGTTGCCAACGCTTAAAGAACTGGCCTGAGAACTTTTTCGAAAGGCCAAAAAGGTCAACTTTTGCTGACACAACTTCACCAATAGCACTAGAACTGATGGCCATGATTGAATACAAAATAACCCTAAAGCAGAATATCTAGTTTGAATTCCTAAACAGGATACCTACTCCAAAATATCAGGTAAGATTCCTAGACAGGATATCTAATCAGAATTTCAGCAGATAAAAACACATAAAATAATCGTTTCTTCAAGATTGTTAAAAATAATTCGCAGCAGGATATACCGACATGTAAATAAATATGCAAATCAAATTATTAAGAATTAGAACAGATAATCACAATTGAGGCAGAACGTGCATTTTATCAATATGAAATTCAAATCAATCATGCGATATCAGATTTAATACACATAACATGCGTCGTCAGAATTAAACATACAGCTTGCATGTTTAGAAATATGCGTCAATTCAAGGCAAATCAGAATTTAAGCAATTATTTAATTAGATTCGAGTCCAAGAAAAGCCAAAATTCATATATCAACCGAGACAATAAAACAATAAAACATACTGTCAGTTTTATTTAATGTAAATACCAAAATTTAAGAGTAAATTTATCTTAAGGATTCTGTAACATGACAAAATCAATTAGACAATCAAATCACAAAGAAATTCTGTTTACCTTAAAGAAACGAGCGCCCTGACTCACCAATGCAACGAGGTTCATATAAGTTTAAAATTCAATCTTTTAATTGAATTTGTCCTAAAAAGATAAGACTAAAACTGAGACATTCACCCTAACACCCGCGCCCCACGACTCGAAGACGGGCCGGGCGGCGGTGGCGGCGCGCGTGCGGTCTACTTATACGAACCCCTTAAAGAACACTTTATTAAACATTGTTACTTGAGTTCAATATAAACTAGTCCACACTAATTTATAAAACCAATGTGGGACAAGTAAAGGGTTGGAATAACCCTTCAACTCTTCCACTTGATTTTATAATGTCCAAGTAAATCTCCACTTTCTCGAACATTCCATGTGGGACAACTCAACAAGAAATACTTAACCAATTTCCTTCCCCTATTGCACCACCACAATTAATCTTTGGGTTCCAATCATAATTGGCATCCATCCAAAGTTAATTAACAATTAATTATGTTAATTATGCCAATTACAACATGGTAAACATGTTAACTACCATGTGATATACTCTATAAATTACACTCGCCTCAGAATTTGCTTTTCTTTCTATATAGTCTGAACTATGTTTTCGTCTTTGCCTCTGAATTTATCCTTATTATAACTCTAGGTTTGAAGGTTTCTGAATCAATCAAGAACCAAAACCGCTTGCTTGTTTTGGTTGAAAAGTCCGATATTGTTTCATCTATGGAGCATGAAAAACAGTTGAGTAATGAATCTGGAGTATCCCATGGAAACCAAATTGACAACAAAGTTATTGCGCTGGATTCTAACATGGAAAATGGATTGCCGGATCCTCCCATGAAGAACAAACCCAAAATAGAAGCTTTTTGTCTGCAATCCATTCGGAATTCTTCTGGCGAAACTCTAATTGCAGCTGAGGCCAATGGAAACAAGAATCCTTCGGTTTCCGAAGATGCGGACCCCCAAACAATTGTAAATAGTGGTTCTGTTTTTGAAACATCTGCACTGAATACTACAACTAAAGCCATAGAAAGTGCGTCTATGGAACCGCCCGCAAGTTCTGCCACCGGCTCTGATCCTAAAGTTGCTACTACAGACTCCTCAACACTTAGTGACATTGATGACAACGGCAAGGTCGTTTCTGCAAAGGATGCTGTTGCAACGATAAATGAGAATCAAGTTCCTTCTGAGACTGATAAACTCGATGCAGAAAGCAAGACCCCTCTAGGGGCCAATGGAAAACTAGCTTCTCCTATTTCTTTCTTCTGAATCTTTGGTTCACCACACTGCAACCACTAAGAACGAGACGATCTAACGTTCGTGCTGATAGAAACTGCCGGTAATTTTCTTTTGTTGGTCTACCAACTGGTGGAGGCACTGTGGCAGCAAGTGGGTAGATTTTGTTAGCTAGACAGAGAAACAGTTTTTGGTGGATATCTTTCTTAGTTCTTTTTGAAGCATTCCAAAATTTTAGGAAAATTTTAGCTACAGGTGCATCATATTCTTGAAGTTCCTGTCCAAAAGACGCACACAATTTTCTGCTCCAAGAGGGTATCTGCCTATGGGGCCACTATAAAATGTGATCAAATAAGATCAAAATTTAAAGAAAGAAACAGCTTCAATTGTAGACTTATGGCTTAGGCTACAAATTTTTTATTTTATTTTGTTTTATTCTATTTTTAAATTCGCTACATAATATGGTTATGTATATATGTAGCTTTCCATTTGATGATGTGTATATATGATATAGATTGTATTCTTAATAGAGACATCTTACTGAGCACAAGAATTACAATTCCATTGACCATTTGATTGGCATTTGTTGCGAGTAAAAAGATGGGGCTGTTGATGGAATAGTGTTTGTGTTGGTTGTTTACATATCTAATTTTTCAGATATTTGCAATATGAGAACTTAGACTTTTGATGTATTTACAATAATGTATGGGCACTTTGAAAAATTGTTCTAGCATTGGATGTGGCTTGATGCGCAATTATTAACTATAGAGATATAGCAATTTGAAGAAACCAAAATTATTTTAAGTACCTACAGAATTGAAAGCGTTCCTTCTTTTAAAGAGAAAGGGACGAGTCTGTTCATATTTAATTTGATAGTTTGAGGCAAATTAGAAGCTAAACAGTGAGAATTTTAAAGATTTTTTTTGGAAAAAATAAAGATATATTTTACGTTATTCATAATATCTGAGAGTATTTTATATAATTTTATAGGTTTATTCGATTTATATGCTACATAATGAACATAAGTCATGAACTTAAAATATAAAACATTATATCATAAATGATTCAATACGCATCTAACAGGATAGTCACAATGGGATCATGTCAGAAAACATAAGAAGAAAATTAAGTAAATCGAAATAATGTTAGATGCGGTCAAGGGTGTGTCCCAACATGCATAGAGTGTGCAATGAGATTTTTTTAATTTAGAAGTTAATGATAACGACACCAATAATAGTGTGAAAAATTTTGTAATGAATATAAATTTTGATGAATTTAAGTGATTAAAACGATTTTAATTGCAAGATTTGATTGATAAATTGTTATATGGATAATTATATATATACATATTAATAGTCATGTTATGTCTTAAAATTTTAAGAATTTATTACATTATTATATTTGTATTCGTTACTTATAAGAGCACACAAAAAGACATAAAAGGAGGATATATTTGGTATATTTACAATTAGAACATTGTGGTTGCTAATAGATTTACGGGGAAATGGAAAAGGAAAATGTCGCATTAAGTGAGGTTCAATCAAGATATTAGTAATTCATGCGCTAAATGCTAATAGATATCACGACTTCACTGCAAAATTTAGGGCCTTTTCTCTTATGTTTTGGGTGAATTGTACAAAATATTTTTGGGAGAATGGGGTTTATTTTTTAGCATTTTTGGTATTTTCTGAAAAATATTTTGGAAGAATAGATTTTTGGGAGAAAATTTAGAGAATGTGCCAAGTGTTCTTTAGTGTTTTGGGAAAATATGAAAAATAAATTAAGAATAAATTGTTCTTTATATTTTAGAAGAAGACAAACTTTATGTAGGTATCAAATCAATTGATTTTTTGTTGGCTTGTAGGATAAAAGTGATTTTTTTTTATTGTGTGTGTATATTTATAGTTGGATGATGTGTGTGTGTATATGTGAGTAATGATTGATATATAGTTGTAATGAAATGATGTGTTATTAATTTAACTAGTTATTTGCCCCTACATTGCAACAAGCAATAAAATTAATTTAAGATTATATTTTATTAAATTTTAATTATAATTGAGATATTAGTATTTTTTTTAAATATTACAAATATAATACTTAAAAATTAATAAAAATTGAATAAATATAATATAATTGATTATATAAATGAGACATAACAATCTTTTGTATGAATATGTTTTGTATTATTAGATCAAATCACATACATTAATTCATTTTGATGCAGAAATTAATAACTAAATGTTAAAGTCCAATTTTGTCTATGGGATTAAGTTAAAGGACCAAATTTGCATTTTTCCCAAAACTAAACAAACCCTTCCCCAAAATAATAATAATAAAAAAAAAACAAATACTTATCTTGTGGCTGTAATTTTTTCTCCAATACTGTAGAAAACATCAGATGAATAGGAAAGTGTGATTCTTGAAAAACAGCCATTACGTCACTATATATCAGCAGGAGAGGACAAAAATGAAGAAGAGGAAAATAAAAAGTAGGGTTATTAACGCCAATAATGCCTCATGTTTTGATTTAGTATTAATTTAGTCCTCAAACTTTAAAATTTTATCTTTTAGTCCCTAACATTTATTTTTAATTTCACATTCGTCCCTGATTCCACTTTCTGGCCGGTTTTAATCGAAAAATTGGCCACATGTTATGCACATGATTTTTTTTAAGGGCAAAATTATAATTAGATTATTTCTTACAATTTTGGCCCAAAAAAATCATAGAAAATTCACCAAAAGCTTGCCTTCAACTTCGAATGCTTGGAGAGAAGGCATAAAAGGCGAAAAGGGGGATAGACTTAGGGTTTAGTTATTCACTTGAAATTGAACAAACAAATCTGAAAATTGTTGAAATCTAGAGCGTGGAGTTGAAGAAAGGTCTTGAACTCGACAATGTCATTTCGAAAGGTCAGAGATTTCGAAGTAACTCCCACATATGGTAAGACATTAACCACTCTCGTACTAAAAAGTGACAATGTCATGAGATTCTAAAATGTTTTTTGTAATGTTATCATCTAGATGCTATGATTGTCTCATTTTGTCATTTTCTAGTCAATGGGTATGCTGGCACATTTTGTTAGTTTAAGCATGTTAGTGGTTGAGGCTCTTTACTCTGCTTTTGTACTTGTAGAAGATTATGTAATGTTTTTTGAAATTTCATTTGGCAGATATGATGTATGTTTAATGTTGCTCAATTGCATTAGAGATTTATGGTCAATTAGTAATTTATGCATGTCAGTGGTCCAGAATCTTAATTAAGAGAGTACGCCCCATAGAACTTTTTTTGTTTTCTTTGATATATACAGGTTTGGAATATATGTTTAGGTGTTGTCAGTAAAAGTAAAAGTTAATCTAACTTTTCATTGTTATGTTTCTGTGTTGCAGACGTTAGGGGCCATAGAGCTTGTTTTATTTGAATTATTGTATTGTGGCATATATTATGGTCCCTCTTTTCTTATTTTTTTTCCTTTAGGTACTCTTAAAATATTGTTTTGCTTTGTCTTCTATACTACAAGCACAGACGCAAAGTATTTCACAATAAAATTCCATCTTGGTAGGGAGTTCATTGATAATCTTATAAAAAGATACATAGGAGGTGAGTTAGACTACGTTGACTACTGTGTTGCTAATGACATGTCCTTAGAAACCTTTGTTATTATTGGAAAAGCTATTAGGTATGCTAAGCATTTATGTTTCTATTATCTAGAACTTAAAACAAGCATTCGGAATGGATTGGTTTTTGTATTGACTGAGAAAGATATTAGTAGGATGGTAGAGCTTGCAGTTATACCAGGGAAATTGAAGTATATGTAACAAATACTTATGACTCCCATTTAAACAATGAATCTGGTGGAATAGAACAAAATGAATTAAAAGGGGATGGGGGCAGTAGCTTTTATGATAATGACTATAGCTTAAGTGAAGATGATGACGTTTTATATGATGATAATGTTGATCCTTTGATTGAGAATATGAGTTTAGGACAACAAAATGATCAATCACTTGTAGAAGAAGACTTTAATGTTACTGAAGATTCAGATGGTCCTTTGTCTAAGGACTTAAAATCAAAAAGCTCACATAACCAAGAAGACAACACTAAGAATGTTTCATTTCCTAAGCTTAACCCTCTAACTGATATGTCAGATCCTCAATTTAGAATTAGGATAATGTTCATTAACGCAGTTGAGTTTAAAGAGGTTGTGAGAGGTCATGCTATAACTACTCAAAGGAATATAAAGTTCATTAAAAATGATAAAATGAGAGTTAGCGCAAAGTGCATGGCTAATAACTGTCCTTGGCTTATGCTTGCCTCTAAGATGAGAAATACCACTACTTTTCACTTGAAAACATTGAATAATACGCATACCTGTGGGAGAACTTTGAGCAAGCACAGATTTGTCAATTCAAATATGCTTAGCAATAAGTATGTGAATGATTGGAGATTGCACAATGGTTGGACACTTGGAGATTTTCAAGAAAAAGTGCAGAATGATCTTAATGTTGAAGTAAGCAAAGCTCAATTTTATAGAATTAAGCACAAAGTGAATGACATGCTTTATGGAAAGTAAGGAGCAATACAATAGATTGTATGACTATTGTAAAGAACTAAGGGTTAGTAACCCTGGTTCAACTGTAGTTTTGAAGACTTGTGTGGATGATGGGAATGAAGAGGAAAGGTTTTTTTGGTTGTATATTTGTTTAAATACATGTAAAGTAGGATTTATTGGTGGGTGTAGACCTGTAGTTGGCCTTGATGGGTGTCATCTAAAAGGAGTTCATGAGGGAATTTTGCTTACTACTGTTGGGATAGATCCCAAAAATTGTATGTTTCCAATCTGTTATTACATGGTAGAGACAAAAGACAAGAATTCATGGAAATGGTTCTTGGAATTATTTCAGCAAGATCTTGGGATCTATGATCAATAGAAGTGGACCATCATTTTAGATAGGCAAAAGGTCAGTACAGTTTCAATTGCTTTTCTTATATATACTGTTCTTAATTATCTTCTATTTTGTAGCACACACTTATACCTTTATTATATGTTATTTATTATGTGAATTTTATAAGGTTTTTTGCCTGCAATGTATGAGATAATGCTAGAAGTGGAGCACAGATTCTGTATTAGGTACATATAAAGTAACTTCAAGAAAATACAAACTGGTTTAGCACTTAAGGATAGGTTGTGGAATCTTGCCAAAGCATGTACAATTACTCAATTTAAGTTGCAGATGGAGTCATTAAGAGAATTCAATGATGTTGCATATTTGTGGGTTTCTAAAATTCACCCAAAGCATTGGTATATGTCTCATTTTAGAACTTCTCCCAAGAGTGATATTCTTCTCAACAATTTATGTGAGAGTTTCAATGCTATTTTTCTTTAGGCTAGGAATAAGCTATTGCTTAATATGGTTCATAGAATTAGAGTGTACTTACAAAAGAGGCTACAGAGTGGGAGACAAGCTGCTAAGAAATGGGATGGGGTTCTTTGTCCTAAAGTGCAGAAACTTCTTGAAAAACTTAAGGACGACACTAGGTATTGTATCTGCACTTATGCTGAGGGCTTAAAGTTTGAAGTTAGGGATATGTATGGTGGACAATTTGCTATGGACATTGAAATTGGAAATATGTTCTTGCAGAAGATGGGAGTTAACTGGTGTTCTATGTGTTCATGGAGTAAGTGCAATTGCATACACTAGGAGACATTGAAGATTATGTTCGTGATTGCTATACTATTAAGTGCTATTGCAAAACTTATAACTATGTCATAAATCTAATTAGAGGGAAACTGGGTGGCCAATCACTGGGAAAGGGCTAATTCTACAAAATAGTGAGTTGAGAACACCAGGGAGGCCTAAAAAGTGTTGAAAAAAGGACGCACAAGAAGAATATGGTGGTACAAAAAAGACTTTAAAGCTTTCAAAGGTTGGCCAAAAGAGTTTGGCTTGTAGTAAGTATCACAAAAATGGCCATAAAAGAAAGAAATGCCCCACTGCAGTTGGGCAATTAGTGAAGGTCCAGAAGTACCTTCTAGTGAAGAAGGGCACAACCTTCAAGCTCCAGAAGTACCTTCAATTAAACAGGGCCAAATCCTTCAAGCTCAATCTCCAGTAGTGCTTTAAAATGCCACAGTTGTGCCAATAGCCAATGCACCAATAGTGCACCTTCACTTGCTATAGATGAGGCTAATCTACATAAAAAAAAGGAGAAAATTTGTCTAAAAGAAGGTCACTATAGAAAAAAAGTGCATTGCAGCAACTGCAAAAATTTGGCAAAATAAAAACTTTGTGAGTATGCTTTTATTAAGTTCTTTCCATGTAATAATATTTAACTTATTTTAGCTGGAGCTGGGGCTGAAGCTGCCGGTATCCTAAGGGATTGCAATATGCCACCTATTTTTGCTTTCATGGAACCTTTGGGTGCCTAAACTAACATTTTTGTTGAACTCTTTGCGATTCTTAAGGGTCCCCAATTATGTGCTGATAGGGACTTAAAGAATATCCTTATTGAAGTAGATGTGACGGTTGCTATTAATTTGATTAGGCATTCTGAATTTCACCACTGGAGATTGGCATATATGATTTGGAGTATCAGAAAATTGGCTCAGTCTCTCCGTGTTTATTTTTAGCATGTTTACAAGGAAGTGAATAAAGTTGCTGACCTCCTTGCCAAAAAAGCGATTCAAAATATTGAGGGTATTCCCCTTACTCCGCCCTAATTCCCGAGGAGATTGCAATCCCTGGTGAGAATGAAAAAACTCGGCTATCCTAAATTCTGATTTGGTTGACCGAGAATTGGTGCTGGTTTTTGTCTTTATATGGATGAAATTGGGCCTTTTTGTTATTATCAATTGTAATTATTAGCAGGTGTTAATTCTTCTGTTGTAAGCATTGTCATGACACTCATTATAATTACTCCTTTTTTATCTATATACAGGTTGGGGGCCCTGCCTAACCCCTTCGCTTGAGGCAGTTTCATTAAAAAAAAATGAAATTTGACTTATTGCTAGCTCATTGTTGTAGGTTTCCAACAACATTACTGCCCAATATGGAAGTACAAGTGTAGGGATGCGGGCAGACATGAAGATGCAAGAGTAAATCCAATTACACTTTTTCCTTTTTGCATAATCCTGTAAAATATTGATATTTTATGGATTTTATGTGCAACTTGCACAGAATTTAAAAGAGAGCTCAAGGCCTTATGATATCTTAGCATTCACAACAACAAACATACAAGATAGTTCAACCTTAATTGATGGCACTGCAGAAGAGAGTTCATTAACCATTTATGGTATCTCTTTGAAGGCAAATTTCCATAAAAGGGGCAAGCAATGTGTGACTTTGGGCTCACTACAATATGCTGCCTTAATGTCAAAGGTTCTAATAAGAAGAAATGATGAAGATTTCTTAAGTAGTTCCACACAACAATGTGCTACCTGATTAGATTTGAATGTATTGAAATATTCTTAGTTGTGCTGAATTTGAACAGCTTCTAGACTTGGATTTTGGATGTGCATGGTGCATAGTTTTTGGACTTAGTTTTTGGATATGCACACTAGTTTTTGTATGGAACTTGTTTTGATCTATATATATATATATATATATATATTTTGAAATTATGATATTTAGCTTGTATTTTGTATAAAACCTCTTTTGATCTGTATATTGGGTTTCTTGTTTATTGGTTGTGCTTCTTGCTAGTAGTATATTGAGTTTCTTATTTAGGATTGTTGGCACTTGGTTGCAATGCAAATTTCCAAACGGTATATTAGCAAAATAAGACCAATAACAATTCTGAAAATAGAGCTCACATTCTGAAAAATAGCACTATCTCCAGAGGCATTTTTACAAACATTGAAGCATGAATAACAACATGCTTCATGAATACATTAGCATGAATATTAACATTAACATAGATTCTTACATTAAACTACATTAACCATCTAATCCAGTCACTTCATCAACCAAACTGATACAAATACTTCAACTACTTGTCCAATCACTTCATCAACCAAAAGAGAAAGAAAAACACCCAACTTAACACAAGAGCTTTCTTCATTCTCTTCTCTTTCTGTTGGATTTTTTTGCACATCCATCTCTAATTTCTTGACATTTCTCAACAATCCAGAAATCACACTTTGACTGCTCACACATCGGCGGATCATGCCACACAAAAAAGCCACAACCTCCAATATTTTGTCAATTTTAAATGGAAATGGTGACTGATTGCAGTAGGAATGGAAAACATAAACGTGTGTTAAAAAAGAAATAGATGAAAACAAAATACATACTTCAAAATCCTCACACCCAAAAAACTTTCTCCCCGGATTTGAATCAGTCTAGGAACACCTCATTTTGGCTGTTTTCCCACAAAAGCATAGCACAGAAGCCATAGTTGTTTCTCCTTCTCCCTCCTGGTTGCTCTCTATTGTTCATTGTTGCTTACTTTTGCTGCTGCTTGATGGAGATGTGTGTTTTGCTTTCGTGTTTTCATTTGACTAAAAGGCAAGTAGAAAGCTTTCTTATTTCCATGGAAGATTGGACATAAAGTGGCGGGAATGAACAAGGCTTATTCCTGCCACTTTGCAGGTTTGTTGTTGAAAGAAAAGGGAAAAAATGGAATGAGGGACTAAAATGAAACAAAATAGTTTGGATTGATAATTTTACCTCTCAAAATATCACTAGTGGCTAATTTTCTGATTAAAACCTGCTGAAAAGTGGATATAGAGATGAATATGAAACTAAAAATAAATGCTAAGAATTAAAAGATGAAGTTTTAAAAATTAAAAACTATAATGATACAAAATCAAAACTTATGGGATTATTAGTGATATTTACCTTAAAATGTACCCAAGAAAAAAACCTAAGAAAGAATGAAATAAACAAGAATGCATATGTATATTAAAAAAAACTTTCCACGATAATTATTTTCTTGGCTTTAGCTTTTTGTAATTTAAACTTTTTTTTCCCGTTCTATGGCTAATATAAGTTGTGCTGTGCGTGGAAGAAAGTTTTTTAATTTTTTGTGTTTTGTTATCATTATTGTAGCGGGTCCCATTATTTGTTAATTTGATAAATATCAAGGTTATACCCAAAGCTATTATCTCCACCTTTTCTTAAAGAAAATAAAAGGAAAAAAAATCTACATCACAAAAATTAGGGATGTAAATAGATATTAAACGAATTGGATATGTTGTTTTTATATTCGTATTAGTTTAACTTTTCGAATATTCAAATATAAATATGAATTTGACGGATATTAAAAAATAATATCCGAATTCATATTCATCAAATATCAGTTGAATTTGGATATATCCGTATTCGATTATAATTATTCAAATTTATTCATATTTTATTAAATTTATCTGTATTCGAATTATTTTTTTGTATTAATATTCAATGATAATTATTTAAATGTCCATTTACAAATATCCAAATACGTAAATAAGTGAATTTATAATAAATACATATTTTAATTAATAGAAAGAATTATATAATTTTATCAAAAAGAAAATAATCAAACAAATAGCATAGTTTCTAATTAATAATTGACTTTATAATTAATTATTAGTACTTATTAATAATAATAATGGCATTTAAGTATATTAACTATAAAGTCAACCAACAATAATTGGATTAATTAACTTTATTCTTTAATTTTTGTTCTCTATATTACAATATTTTTTTTAAATTTATTCTTTTTTTTTTCAATTCTTCAATTATAATTTATATATATTAATATATGGATTATGAGATTTTTATTAAAAAAATAAATAATATATTATTTAATAACGATGTATTGAAATGGATATTAAACGGATCAAATACTCATTTTATCATATTTGATTCCATTTATAATTTGATATTTACTAATCGAATATAGATAGTATTTGCTTTAAATGAATGCGTATAAATTTTGTATAAACGGATACGAATATGAATGATAAAAAAATTTTCAAATGTCCATTTACAGCTCTAACAATAATCAAAATATGCCGTCTATTCCTTTTCAACCATGTGAGTGGAGCCTACAATAAATCTACCAATTAAACACCAAAAACCAAAGAGCTTATTTGTTTATAAACTCTCAATTCCTTTTTTAACTCTCAAAATTTAAACGAACAAGCACTATATATTCTCTAATTTTACTCCCAAAATATAAAATTTATTTCTAAAAAACCCCTATTATTCCCAACTCCACACCATTCTCCAAAGCCACACGCATTCTTTCATCATTACAAATATATATACATATTATCATTCATACAATTTGTATGTACACATATAAATAATTTTAAAATATTCATTTTACCCCACAAACTTAATAAAAAAATTATTATTGTGACATTTTTTTCCTCCCAAAACACAAATAAACAAACTATTTTCTCCCAATTCATTCTCTACATACCACCCCAATCACAAATAAACAACCATCACATTCCCCAACCCTATTTCCAAAATCATTCTCTCAAAATTTTTTGAAAGAATGCTTCAATTCACATCTTAACAAAGCCACACAAACTGTACAGCACAAGATACAAAACAATGTAGTTGAAAAAAATCAAGAAAAAAAAATAAAAAAAAAAAGACTAGCTACCATTTTTTCTTCTAACCAATTCTGTCTCACCATTAATATAATATGAACACTACAAGGTTCCACTTTATAAAGCAACAAAAGACTCGAATGGTACCCTATAATACAGGAGAAAACCCAAAAAAGAAAAAAAATTAGAAAATAGTATTGGTGCTTATATTTTAGCAGTATATAATAATATATATATATATATATATATTTACATTTAGGGTGTCAATTCATATTAATTGGATGGGTTTGGATTGGAATAGATTGAGGTAGGAATATAACATAAAAATACCAAATTCAAATCCAACACAGTTTGATGTTAAACTCAAAAGGCTCAATCCTAACCTGACCCTCAAAATTTCGTGTTGAGTTTGGGTTGACTTGATTTTTAGTTAAGTAATCCAACAACCTAATAAACTTGACCCAACCCAACATGATCTATTTATTTTATTTTTTATATTTATAAATTCTAAAATTATAATTGAGTACAAATTTGATTTACAATAAAATCTAAAATTTGGTATAATAATTAAGGAGATGCATGGCAGATGACAATAGTGTGATGGGGGCGCACGGTGAGAGAAGAGGTTAGGGTTTCTCTGTTTTTTTAGAAGGAGGTGAGGAGAATTATGTTTGGTAATTATCCATTGCACGACAACAAAAAAGGCTGGGGTTTCTTTGTTTTTTTTGGAGGAAAAGATGTGAGGGTTGTGTTTGGTGATTTGGTCAATTATTTTTAAATTTAAAGAATAAAAGTGTTATTATTTATTTGTTAATAATGTTATTGTAATTTATAAATTGTAATTGAAATTTTAAAATTTAGATTTTTAAATATATATTATTTATATTTTATTTTGATTAATTGAAATTTTCAAGTGAGTCGGATTAGATTAGATTTATTGAATTATTAAATTATCTATTTATTTTTTTTGAGTTACACTTGTTGACCTAAAACTGATTTAATTTTAATTTTTTTTAGGTTATTTTTGGATCTGATTCAATTTAATTCAATCCAAATAATTATAAATTCAAACCTAATTTTTTTCAAGTAAATTATTATCGAATCGTCCATTTGAGTTTGATTTTGACACCACTATATCAGTTATATATCAGTTAGGGTTTTCTGGGACTTCAGTCTATCCTCCTCCCCACTGATTTCTGATTTCTGCCTTGTATGGAGCTTTCTGTTTCTAACCGTTTAGTCAATTACTCCCCTTTACCCCAGTCGCGCCGATGGATACAGCGATTTCAGCTCTCAGAGCACGTCCTTAGCACCGTGAACCTTCAGCAGCGCCAGCGACAACTCTTTTCTAGATGCCTAGCCACGCGTCCAATGGAGTCCACAGTTTCCCGTGCCGTCGATGAAAATAACGGCTCTCCATCAGTATCAACAGCTCCGGGTAAATTAATTGTGAACGTAATTAGTGTTTTTTTGAGTTATTTGGGCGAGTTTGTGGTAGTTATCGCTAATTGCAGGACCAAGAATTGGGGAGGTGAAGAGGGTTACGAAGCAGACGAATGTGTATGTGAAGATTAATCTGGATGGTGATGCTGTGGCTGAGAGGAAGACGGGGATTCCTTTTCTTGATCACATGTTAGATGTACGTTTTATTTATCATTCCCTTTTTTCTGCCTCATTGGTTATAGTGCTAAGTTTTTGTTCAAAAATTGAATCTTTCTAAGTAGTTTTTCTTTGCAAAGTTATGGAAATGATGTGGATAAACTGTTAAATACGTGCTTTTAAGCTTGAATGCTATTTGGGGTTTCATTGTTGTGTTTATTTGATCATTGTTAGTCTCAGTTGTATTATAGTATTTGCTAAAATTCAGAATGCAGTTTCAGATTCATCTAGTTTGACATTTTAACTAATAGCAAACACTTTTAAATTTTGTGATAAAGAAGAAATTATTGCTTACTTCCAACTGAAAATATTTGTCCAATATTTTCTCTTTTTGGTGGATAGTAATTTGTTATGATAATGGATATTTTCATCGTTCAGGCAAAACTAATGAAAAAAAGGAAAGGGACAATTGCTGCTACCTTTGTTATTTTTTCCTACCTGTTAAAAGGGGGACTTGGATAGCATAATTGATAGTATTCTTATTTTCTCTTTCCCATGTATAACTTGCGGCAGTTCTGTACTCTAAGCAGATACTGTCTTTTTACTTCAGTGATTGTTAAGTAGGCAAGAGGCATCTGTTTCTTTCTTCAGTAAATGTTATATTGTCTTTTTGTTACAGCATAATTTGAATATGCTCTGATGCTAAATGTGCCTTATTTCCTTGATATTTGTTTCAGCAAGTTGCTTCACATGGATTGTTTGATGTACATGTGGAAGCCACTGGGGATATTCATATGGATGATCACCATACAAATGAAGATGTTGCTCTAGCCATTGGGACTGTAATTTTCCTAGAACTTGTTTCTGTTCGAATTTATCTTTTATGTCCCAAAGACATTTTTTGCAGTGCATTCTCTACTGCTTTATGAAATATTTATTCGAACTTCTAAAATCCCTTCTTTGGCTGCTACTTTTGTACATCATAGAGGGTTGTATATAGTACTAATTCTTTCTGGAAGAATTGCTACTTTGATGGCCATTTTACCTGGTAATGTGAATGAGATGGAGACAGCGAATCATTCAAAATTTGAAAGTGGTTCTGTCATATGTTAGTGTCCTGTGCGTTTGCGGCCTGAGAGAATTTCTACTCTCTTCAAATAAAAATTGATTGTACTACCCTTAATGTTTTAGAGTATTATATAAGATCTGATCTTGAAAGTGAAGTGCTTCGAGTTCTAGAAGCATGTAAATATAAAATTTTTCCTTCCAGTAGTGTTCTGCCTGTTTACTCACAATTTTTTTGCTGTTGGTCCTGAATTGACTGCGTTAACATTGGTATTCGTGCAGGCTTTGTCGCGAGCACTTGGAGATAGGAAAGGAATCAACTGCTTTGGAGACTTCTCAGCTCCACTTGATGAGGCACTTGTACAAGTTTCACTGGTATGATCACAGCAATGTACATCTAGTCCAACTTTTAATCTGTCAAGCAAAAACAGACTAAAGTCTTTTAATCTGTTGAGCAAAGGCAAACAACTAGTCTGCTCACATGCATACAAACTCTGCATTGCCAAGTACAATATTTCATTAACTGGGATTGTAGTCTGATGTGGTCTCTGACAACATCTCTGTTTTGTTCATCACGAAAAAATATCAGTATTCAGTAGTATTTACTTTCTGAATTTCTCTTTCAGGATTTATCCAGAAGGCCACATTTGAGTTATGATTTACAGATTCCAACAGAGAGAGTTGGAACTTATGATACTCAGGTACTCTGTGGTCTTTATATAATTTACATTTTGTGTGTTGGTTTTATTCAAATTATCTCACTGTTTCACTAAATGCCGATACTCATTTTAATCATTCTTAGGTTTTTAATATTTTCTACCTACCTTTTTTTCCCCCACAATCCCCTATGGTCTGTGTATTGTAGCATTAGTTTTTCTTCTAAACTGAACTTGGGTATTGACTCTACCCAAACACTTTGTTGCTTTCAGCTGGTGGAGCACTTCTTTCAGTCCTTGGTCAATACCTCAGGGATGACACTTCACATAAGACAGGTGAGAGTAGTTTGTGGAGATTCTCGTTTGTTACAGTTGGTGGTAGATACTTATTTTACATTACTGCCAGCACTTGTGCTTACTGAACAATTGGATGCAGAGAAGTTAGTTGCTTATTTTACCATACAAACTACTGCATAAGACATAGGTTTGGCCATCTATTAAGAAAACAACTTTACAAAATGCCACGATCATGCCTAATTAATGCTTGCTTTTGCCTCAGGCATATGCTGTCGTCATTTTTTATTTTAGTAAACCCCTCGAAGCATGCACTTTGCATTCACTAATTCAGCTTCCAAATACTGAACTTTGAGTGGAAACAGCTTTCTGGGAGAAACTCTGACTACATTATTGGAGCAACCTTTATTGCTTTCGCTAGGGCTCTGCGACAAGCAACAGAATATGATCCTCGGGGTCGTGGAAGTGTGCCAAGGTTTGAATTTTGCTCCCTTGCTTTGAAAATTTTACAGTTTTCTGGTGGCCTAAAGATGGGATGATATGGCGATTAAGCTTGTGAGAATCTTAATATTGTAATCCTCTCCATTGGTCGAACAAACCCCAAGACTCACTGACAATGTGTCTGCTATGATGAACTCAACATGAAAATTCCTTTGTTTGCAGCTCAAAAGGTGTCTTATTGCGCACTTGATTCATAGATGACGCCAAATATTCAGGTGCCTGTAAGCAACAATAATATGATAAACTTGCAGTTTTTTTGGTAAGGAAACTGCAATAAGGTTTGCCTTCCTCTATCTCATTTTCTGCAGCCTTTCTCATGTATTCAATACGAGCTAGACATTCATCTGTGCACAAAAAACGACATCGACTTTCTATGAGCATTGATATAACAATATTCATTTCATTAGGGTGCTGAGAAAGATGGAGCAACGCCCATTTTGCATACTTATTATAAAGAACTGAGCCTTGGAATCTAAATCTGCGGTGTGTATTTACATTTGCTGGTTACAAGGTGTTGAAACCTGTTAGCCATAGTTTTCGAGGATTATAAGTGTCGCAAGTTCATAAGATTACGTTGGTTTGGTTGTATGTTACTTCAACTGTGATTTTTCTTTTGTTACGCTCTCTAGTATACTTCAAATGTTCTTTACGACTATCATATTGTTTTAGATGTTCACTGTCAATATTTACTTGAAATATTTTAATATTTCATTGAGTAATTTGTGCGCTAATGCCTGTCCTTAGCTAAGGATTCTATAATTTCTGTTAGCAAAATGGGTAAGGATCAACAACTTTAATATATGTTCTTAATGGCATTGCCCCCTTACTTTCTGATTTTGGGGTTTGAATCTTAATTATGCACCCATGATTCACGTGTGTAAATAAGTAAAATAAAAATCTTTCAATAGATTGGAGTTTTAAGCAAAAGCTAATAAGCTCTACTGAGTATTATTCTGCAAAAAAAATTATATAGGCAACTAATGGAGGCTATACACAAAAGTTGTCCAAATATTCTCATCAAGTTCATGAAGTTTGGGCACACAAAGCAATAATCTCACTTCACAAATATTCTTGTGCAGTGTTGAGGTCACTTGGAATTTCAGACGTGACCTCCTTCGGGAGGGGTGCAGATGGACCTGCTTTCAAGTAAAAGTTGGCAAGAGATCTTATGGCTTTTTTAAGCGTCGCATAGGATTCCTGCAGCACCATATGCTCAAACACTATAAAAACAGCAATAGTTATCTCAGGGAAAGGTGAAAAAACATCTTAAGCAATGTTTATTGTTCTTGTAACCAGTTACAGTCAACAAATCACGTTGGAACCAACTTAGTGGACAATTTTGCCATAAAGTTTTACAAAATTTCGCTCAATCTGACCCAACACAAGGGTATTATACAATTTTGCTCTATCTAAACCTCACTCGATAAACTCAACCCTAATCCAATACGGAGATTTTTTTTTTTTTGGGGGGGGGGGGGGGGGGTGTGTGTGTGCTGAGTGGCTTCTTCGTTTGGGAAATGAAAATTTGGAATCAAATGAAATTGGAATAGAAAGTAGAAATCAAAAACCCTAGTCCGTAAAGTCATCAACATTGCTTTTCTTAAATAAAGGAAAAATAGGTTCGAGCTAGATTAGGTTGGTTAATGTTAGTAATTACCCAATACAATTAATGTATTTCATTTAACCAAAATCTAACACATAACTATCCAAAATTATTGAGTTGCTTATTGTATAAACCTGATATCATCAAACCGAGAACCCTTAATCCAAATTCAATAAAATTGAGTTGATTCTTTTTAGGTTATTTATTGTGTTGAAAATTCTCACCCCTAATCAAAATTGTGGCACAAGACACAATTTGTATTCAAGAATTCTATTAGATACACAAACAACATTATTTCTTGCTTTTTTAACATTATTAACTAGGATGATTGTATATAATTCATACAAAAAAGCCAACTTCGAGCCCAGAATACTCCTCAAGAAGAGAAAGCTACAGTTACAAACACAACAAACTCCTCCTTTCTCTTCCAGTCCCATCTCTTCTACCAAACAAGCTAAAATAGCAATAAGCCCCACTCCCTCTTCCTTCCTTTCCCCTCCATGAGCCATAAGCACATATTTTCAGCCATAAAAAGCTAGTTGAAACTTACCTCATTGACGACGGTCTTTTTGTCTCCTCCATCCATTCAAATATTCTCGGATTGACTCCTTGGCTGCATCCGCTATCCGCCTAAACTTAGCAATATCCTTTGTATATTCCTTCAATGATTCAGTTTTCACAACTTCTATAACTGATTTCAAGTAAGCCTTTGGCAAAACCTTTCCAGATTTTGTTTTCTCATTAGGATCAAACAAGGACTTAAGAGCCCCAACTACACCCTCATCTTTGCTCTCCAAGGTATTCGACTCTTCCTCAACCCATGCGAGTAGTAACATTAAGTCGAAGTTCAAATTTAGAGATGCAAGAACAAAAGCACCTTCTATAAGGTGATGAACCCTTGGAAGAATGCATGGTATGACACATGAACTGCAATCTATCTGTTATGGAATGTGAACAATGCAGAAAATTAACAAATGCATTGGCATTTAGAGGATTTTTATAAACTTCTACATTTTATAGCATGTTTTTGGAGTTCATAAAATGCTAAAAAATAAGTTTAAGTAAAGTGAGATTGTAGAACTTATAAAATATTTGTAATAATAATATCGTAATCTACAAACTTATGATCATTACGCTTCAACTGAGTTATTCTATTCCACTTCTTATTTAAAAAATAAAATGAAATAAAATAAATTAAAATACTTAATAACATGACGATACATTGATGTGGAACTTCTATCCCTAACACAAGCAAAAGAATCGTAGACATTCAAGTGAAATCCGATCTATCGAATAATTTGATCCATGTACAACATCATTATGGTACAGGAATATGGTTTAAATTGAATCATCAAATCCTTTATGATATCTAATAAAATATTTTGAGGATGCTACGAGCTGACCCAGTACCTTCCAAAACACCCTCTTAAGCTTCATTCTTCCCAATTTATCAACACACCAAGAACCAATCAAAACGAAGGATTACAAACATGAACAAGTCACTAATGGATTGTATGGTCGAAAGAAGGGGGGAAAACAACTGAAGTACACTTACTATTGATTCTTCCAATGGCAAGGGGACCCATTCTTGCTGCAGGAAAAGCTGCCATTTTTTGCCCCTTTGAATTCTTAACAATATTTAGTTGTAGTTTCTCTTCTCTCTTCATACTAACAATCCAGCACTACAGAAATCTACACAAAATCTGAGGAAAACATAAAAAAGAATTACAAAAGAATAAACAAAACCCAAAACTCTAATCATCCCAGTTTCAGCAGAAAATTCAGAAAACTACGCAGTTCATCAAACCTTGGCAATTAATTCTGACATACCAGAATTCGAAAGAGAGAGAGTCACGCAGTGGGCAAGAATTATTTATGTTTTTCTTCATTACGTGAGGAGTGTCGGGTTGTTCTTGTGATTGCAAACTGAAGGCTGTGATTGCCTATATGAGTTATTTCTTGTTTTTTGTTTTTAGAGACATGTGGCGAGAGTAAGGTAATACTTGAGTGTGGGACTTTAAAATAAATTTTTAAAGCATTACTCAAAGATAAATTTTGAGACTTATTATTCATTTTATCTCATTCACTTTCTAACTCCACATTTTACATAAATCTTAAACAAATTTAAAAACACCAAAAATTAATTTATTAATACATGATAAGCTTTTTTACATTTAAAAAAATATTTTGAGTTTAGCATATTTATAGATTTGTTTTAATTTTTTAATATATTATTACTACCAAACAAATAAAAAAAATTAGAATTATTCATAAATGATATTTTGGTAAGAGTTAAAGGAAAAAATCGATTTATTAAAATTAAAAATTTATTATAAATTGCTAATTTATTTTAAATCCCAAGCAAACCCAAAAAAACAAATCTCACACAACAATTTTATTATTTCAAATAAAATTTTCAAACATACCACACAAACAATCTCACAATTATTCACAACTTCAAATCACATCAGCATATCATATCACCATAATTATTACACTTTATCTTACAACTATTCATAACCTCATCTCATATACCCTTATCTCTTAAACACCAAAATATTTCCAAAATCTTTAAAATACAAAAACATCAAAACCATTCTTATAAGCAATCACAACCAAAGGTTTTACCTTTAAGACATCTATTCGATCTTCATTTTATCCATTATGGATGCACAGGGAATTTCATCAAAGAATCAAGCACTAACAGGCCCATTTGTTTTCATTTTCAAATCCCATTTTCATTTTCTCCACAAAATGAAATAGAAAATTATCAACTTCTATATCATCTTCTCATATATTTTCATTCTCAAATCATTACTTTTTACATTCTCTGTCCATTTTCATACATTTTCAACTCCAATTATTACCTGCATTTATTTTTTACATTCACAATACTTCTCAAACAACATTTACCACAAAAACATTATAAATTCAAATTATAATATTATTTTTTCAAACAATTACACATCATATCATCAATCCAATTCAAAAATTACACAACTTTTAATACAAAAAACACTCAACATTTAAATACATCTCATTTTTACAATTATATAAACCAATATTTTTAAACTACAAATCCAAATACAACTCATTTTCAAAAACACTTTTACTAACTAACTTTTCATATTTTCACTAGAAAATAAAAATGGCTCTAGAAAATAAAATCAAATGGAAAATGAAGGATTTGTTTCGTTGCACTTTAGCCCCTCAATCATATCTTGACTCATACTACACCATTAGGTTATAAAACATTCATTTATGACCCCATCATTCCCTTATAATTTTTTCTTTTCAAAAAAACTAAGGAAATGTTCGGTTATATTTTTGCAGCACAAAATTGTTTTGGAGAAATATAATCAAATATATCATCATTTTCCCTCCAAAACACAAAAAAATTCAACACGTGAACATTGCTTACCCTCCTTTTTTGCCCCATTATTGCATGCAAAATGACTTCATTTTTTGTGGCCTAGTTGCATGATGAACTTGTGCATTGGGCTATTTTTATTGTACATTGTTTTGGCGTTTCATGCTTTTTCTTGTACATTGTTTCCAAGCAAAACGATAATAGCTTCTTCCTTTTATTTTCAACTTTTTTTTCCTTGGCATTAAAAGTCAACCTAGGTTACATGGTTTTTTTTCAATCTCAAATTAATCCCTAATATTCCGCCATGGTTAGGGTAGTCAGATCCCACTCAATCTACTTTCTTTTCACCACAATTTCCCCAATATATTTACATCTGAAGTCCTGATCTTCTTAGCGTCCCACAACTTTGATCTTGATGTTGTCGTCTCTACTTTTCTCAATGACACCAACTCTCATGTTGTGGTTGCCGTTTGTTGCTTAATAACCAAAATTCATTGATTACATAAACTCCATCTGAATACAACATTTTAAGAAGAGATATCTTCTTTTACTTTTGGGAAATAGAGGAGCTTGATTGGACAAGAATATCTAGAGTAGTTTTTCCATGTTTGATATAAGCAAATAGGGTGATAACCAAACTTCAATCTCACCTAATAGCATGCTTGATAGGTGACGAGCTGACCCACATGTAATAGCCAGCCCGAAATTGTAGCCGATATTGGCTACTATTGAAGTAGCATCATTTGTGCTGCGATTGAATTTGTTCAAGTTAATGAAATAGAAAATATCTTTTCTGCCCTCCAAATCATAAAGTTATTTTACATTCTGGCCCTCAATTTCTATTAGCAACGCACGCTCTCTATTTTCTATCAAACCTAGTATAAGGCCAACTCATAGCAGAACAAGGTTCTAGGCAGCGGAAAGCCAGCTGATATTTTTCTATGGAGAGACGAGAAAGTTTCTGCTGGTGTGTTTGGTCTTGCCACCGCAATTTGGGTGCTTTTTGAATTACTTGAATACCTCTTGCTCACACTAGTGTGCCATGTCCTGATCCTTGGTCTAGCAATCATTTTTTTGTGGTCAAATGCATCCAACTTTATCAACAAGTCACCACTTAAGATCCCAGAAGTTATTCTTCCTCAAGATATAGTCTTGGGTGTAGCTTCTGCCATTGAGATTGAAATCAATAGAGGTCTCGCCATCCTTAGAGAGATTGCATCAAGAAGAGATCTAAAGAAATTTCTTGCGGTGATTGTTGGCCTTCGGGTTTTTTCTGCGCTTGGAAGTTGTTTCAATTCCCTGACATTAATCTATGTTTCGTTTTGTTGCATGTGGTGCCTGTGATTTGTGAAAAATATGAGGACCAGGTTTGATGCTTTCGCTGAGAAAACTGAAGCTGAAATAAATAAACAGAATGCGGTGTTCAATGCCGAGGTTCTAGGTAAAATTCCAAAAGGGCCATTGAAAAACAAGAAGTTCTTGTAGATCCATGAAGTGGGTGTTATTAAGTTCTCACTCTGATTAGTTTGGCTGTGCATTTTTCAATTTTGTGTTATTATTTAGTTGTTTGTTGATATGAGCCCATGTTATTGCCAGTTTGTTTTTGGCTCACTCTGGGTTCATAATTTAAAAAAAAATATGTTTTATTAGGCATTTTTATTTGAAAAAGAAAACATGGACCAAAAGACAATTTTGATGAAAAGGCAAGATGGTTCATTATATAATAGTAGTGGATATCAAACAATGATTAATGATTGTACAAAATTCAAGTTGAAGCTAATTTATATATGTAATTTTTACTATCGAATGAATCAATAAATTTATAATCTCTACTATTTTTACTGCTAATAGAATCTCCACGATTATGAAAATTTCATATCAAATGCGGTCCTTGTCATTTGTTATTATCTTATATAAGCAGCAAAGTGCATGTAAATATTGCATGTTCACAATTAAAACACAGCGGTCGCTAGTCGATTTAGCCATTCCCGGCATTAAATGAGGTCCAATCCAGATATTACACAATTCATGTGCTAATCTGTATTGGATATTTCACGACTTCAATGCAAAATTTATGTTATAGCTGGTGCAACTTCACTTGAAAAGTCAAACAATATCCTAACCCCCTGCCACCAAGCAGCACCAATCGCCGCCGCTCTCCGCGCTGTCTCTTCTCGATTTCCGCCTTGTGTGGAGCTTTTTGTTTCTAACTGTTTTCTCAATTACTCCTCTTTACCTCAATCGCGTCACTAGGAACGGCGATTTCAGCTCTCACAGCGCGTCCTTCGCCCCGTGAGCCTTCAGCAGCGCAAGCTACAACTCTTTCCTAGACGCCAAACCACGCCTCCAATGGAGTCCACAGTTTCCCCTGCCGTCGATAAAAATAACGATTCTCCATTGGTATTAACTGCTCAGGGTAAATTAATTGTAAACGTAATTAGTGTTTTTTGAGTTAGTCTGGGGAGTTTTGGTAGTTGTTGCTAATTGCAGGAGAAAGAATTGGGGAGGTGAAGAGGGTTACGAAGGAGACGAATGTGAATGTGAAGATTAATCTGGATGGTGATGCTGTGGCTGAGAATAAAACGGGGATTCATTTTCTTGATCACATGTTAGATGTATGCTTTATTTATCTTTCCCTTTTTTCTGCCTGATTAATTATAGTGCTAAGTTTTTGTTCAAAAATTGAATCTTTCTAAGTAAGTTTTCTTTGAAAAGTTACGGAAATGATGTGGATAAACTGTTAAATACGTGGTTTTAAGCTTGAATGCTATTTGGGGTGTCGGGTGCGAGTGGGCTTCGTTGTGATTTTATGTGATCATTGTTGGTCTCAGTTCTATTATGGTATTTGCCAAAATTAGGAATGGAGTTGCAGGTTCATCTAGTTTGACATTTTAACTAATAGCAAACACTTTTATATTTTGTCATAAAATAGAAATTATTGCTTACTTTCAGCTAAAAATATTCGTGCAATATTTTCTCTTTCCAGTGGATAGTAATTTTCGATGATTATGGATATTTTCGTCATTCAGACAAAACTAATGAAAAAAAGAAAGGGACAATTGGTGCTACCTTTGTTATGTTTTTCCTACCTATTAAAAGGGGTACTTGGATAACATAATCGATTGTATTCTTATTTCCTCTTTCCCATGTATATTTTGCAACAGTTATATGCTCTAAAATACATAGTCTTTTTTACTTCATGATTGTTTTGTAGGCAAGAGGCGCCTGTCCCTTTCTTCAGTAAATGTTATATTGTGTTTTTGTTACAGCATAGTTTGAATATGCTTTGATGCTAAATGTGGCTTTCTCCTTGACATTTGTTTCACCAACTTGCATCACATGGATTGTTTGATGTGCATGTGGAAGCCACTGGTGATATTCTTATTGATGATCACCATACAAATGAAGATGTTGCTCTAGCCATTGGGACTGTAATTTTCCTAGAACTTTTTTCTCTTTGCGTTTATCATTTATGTCCCAAGATATTTTTTACAATAGGTTCTCTACTGCTTTATGAAATATTTATTCAAATTTCTAAAATCCCTTCTTTGGTTGCTACTTTTGTACATTATAGAGGGTTGTGTATTTGCACTACTTTCTGGAAGAATTGTTACTTTAATGGCCTTTTCCCTCGTAATGTGAATGAGATGGACTTGAATCTGGAAACAGGGAAATCATTCTAATTTTGAAGGTGATTCAGTAATATGTCAAAGTGTCCTGTGCCTTTGCAACCTGAGATAATTTTTAACTCTCTTCAATTAAAAATAGATTGTGTTACCCTTAATGGTTCAGATGTACTATATAAGATCTGATCTTGAAAGTGAAGTACTTTGAGTTCTAGAAGCCTGTAAATATACAATTTTTCCTTCCAATAGTTGTCTGTCTGTTTACTCACAATTTTTTGCTGGTTAGTCTTGAATTAACTGCAACAGCATTGGTATTCATGCAGGCTTTGATGCAGGCACTTGGAGATAGAAAAGGAATCAACCGTTTTGGA
Source organism: Jacaranda copaia (assembly GCA_014898725.1). NCBI lineage: Eukaryota > Viridiplantae > Streptophyta > Magnoliopsida > Lamiales > Bignoniaceae > Jacaranda > Jacaranda copaia. Next base: position 68,734 of record JACGDI010003893.1, on the reverse strand, counting down.
GACTTCTCAGCTCCACTTGATGAGGCACTTGTACACGTTTCACTGGTATGATCATAGCAAAAGCAGAGTAATAGCTTTTAATCTGTCAAGCAAAGGCAAACAATTAGTCTGCTCATATGCATAAAAATGCAGCACTACCAAGTAGAATATTTCATTGATTGGGATTCTAGTCTGATGTGGTCTCTGATAACATCTCTGTTTTGTCTGTCATGAAAAAATATCAGAATTCATTAGTATCTACTTTCTGAGTTTCTCTTTCAGGATTTATCTGGAAGGCCACATTTGAGTTATGATCTTCAGATTCCAACAGAGAGAGTTGGAACCTACAACACTCAGGTACTCTGTGGTCTTTATATGAATTACATTTTGTGAGTTGGTTTTTTTCAAATTATCTCACTCTTTCATTAAATGCTGATACTCACTTTAATCATTCTTAAGTTTTAAATACTCCCTGCCAACCCTTTCTTGCCCACCATCCACTATGGTCCATATAATGTAGTATTAGTTTTTCTTCTAAACCGAACTGAGGTGTTGGCTCTACTCAAACATTTTGTTGCTTTCAGCTGGTGGAGCACTTCTTTCAGTCCTTTTTCAATACCTCAGGGATGACACTTCACATAAGACAGGTGAGAGTAGTTTGTGGAGATTCTCTTTTGTTACAGTCAGTTGCAGATACTTATTTTACATTACTGCCAGCACTTATGCTCACTGAACAATTGAATGCAGAGAAGTTATTTGCTTATTTTTACCATGTGAACTGCAGGACAGGACATTGGTTTGGCCATCTATTAAGGAAACAACTATACATAATGCCATCACCATGCCGATTTCATACTTGCTTTTGCTTCAGGCATATGCTTCATTTTTTTATTTTATTATGCTCCAAATTAAACTTCCAAATACTGGACTTTGAGTGGAAACAGCTTGCTGGAGAAATTCTCACCACATAATTGAAGCAACCTTTATGGCCTTTGCTAGCGCTCTTCAACAAGCAACAGAATATGATCCACATCGTCGTGGAAGTGTGCCAAGGTTTGAAGTTTGCTCCTTTGCTTTGAAAATTTTATAGTTTTCTGGTGGCCTAAGGATGGGATGAAATTAAGCTTGTCAGAAATCTTGGATTACTCCGTTGGTCGAACTCACTGGCAATGTTCCCACTATGGTAAACTCAACATGAAAATTTCTTTCTTTGCAGCTCAAAAGGTGTCCTATCATGCACTTGATTCATAAATCACACCAAAATTCAGGTGCCTGTAAGTAAATATTGATATCACAAATTTTCAGTTTTCTCACCATGGAAGATGCAATAAGGCCTGTCTTCTCTATTTTCTGCAGCCTTTCGCATGTATTCGATGTGAGCCAGACATTCATCTGTGAATGAAAAGGAGGCTCTCATTGAGCCATAATATCACAACATTCATTTCGTTGGGTGCTGAGAAAGATGGAGCCAAAATAAAATAAAATAAAATTGAGCTTCTCAGAGTAAATATATATATGTGTGTATATTTATATCTGTGGTGTGTATTTCCTTTTGCTGGTTACAAGGTGTTGAAGCCCAATACACATGGTTTTTGAGGATTAAGGGATGCAAGTTCATAGGGTTTCCTGGTTTGGTTGTATTTTAATTTAAGTCTGATTTTTTTCTGTTATACTCTCTAATATACTCTAATGGCTCAATCATGTTCTTTTCGCATATGTTGTTCTTGTTCATTGTCAATATTTACTGGAAATATTTTAATATTTCATCGAGTAACTGGTGCACTGATGCCTGCCCTTAGCTAGGGATTCCAGAATTTCTGGTACCTGATGGGCGTGTGTAAATAAATAAAATGATCAATATAGATTCGAATCTTTTCAATAGATTGGAGTTTTAAGCAAAAACTATTACAATAATGATAAGCTCTACTGAGTACCATTGTGAGTAGAAAATTATATAGGCAACTAACAGAGGCCATATGCAAAAGTCATCCAAATTATTTTCCAAATTATTTTCATCGTGTTCATGAAATTTGGACATCCAATGCAATAATCTGAATTCACAAAAATTCTTCTGCTGTGTTGAGGTCACTTAATATTTCGGACTTGACCTCCTCCGGAAGGGGTGCAGATGGCCCTGCTTTCGAGTAAAAGCTTGCAAGAGATCTTATGGCTTTTTCAAGCAGAAAATAGGATTCCTGCAGCAACATATGCTCAAACAATATAAAACAGCAAATAGTTACCTCAGGGAAATGTAAAAACATCTTTAATCTTGCTTTTCGTTCTTGTTATAGTTATAATCAACAAAATATTTCACTAGCAACCAAAATAGAGTATCTTGAGGTGGGGGTATCACAGGACTTCTCCATTCAACCCGAACCCAACCAACACGATAAACTCCAACTCTAATCCAACATGGAAATTTCCGTGTCATTATCAAGCCAGAACCCGCAATTCAATCCATGTCAAAGTCAAGGGGCAAGGGTTGATGGCGGTTCAGATTCTCTATTTTAATTTATATTCTACATCTTATTCCATTTCATGGATATATGACACATATATTAAATATTTTTTTATAAAAATAATTAATTGAGAATTAGATATATTTAGTATATATACATCAATTGAAATAGGAGATAAAATATAGAATGGAATGGAGGATCCAAAGTGGGTAGATGGCAGGTTTTTGGTTTCGGAGATGAAAATATGAAATGAAATGAAATTGGGATGGAAACTTGAAATGGGAACCCCAGTCTCCATAAAGTCATAAAGATTTCTTTTCTTGTAAATATGGGTTTGAGTTGACTCAAGTTGATTCATGTTAATGTGCCATATGATAAAATTATCATGTAACTCAAAACTACGAACCATACCCATCCAAAGTTTTTAGGTTGCTTATTATGTTAATCAATATTGACCAAACCCACACAAATTTAATTATATCATACCGATTCGTATCATGTCATTGTGTTGCACCAAGGATTGCCACCCCTAATCAAAATGGTGGTACAAGACATAATTTATATTATTTCCTGCTGCTTTTATCAACGGTTCACTAATAGGATGATTGTATATAATTCAAGCAAACCCCAGTCCAGTGCCAGAATACTCCTCAAGAAGAGAAAGGTATACTTAAAAACACAATAAATTCCCCCTTTCCCTTCCACTCCCATTTCTTCTACCAAACAAGTAAATTACAATAGCCACAACTCCCCAAGGGCAAGTTTATCTTTTCCCTCCATGAGCCATAGCACAAATTTTCAGCCATAAAAGCTAGTCGAAAAGAAACTTACCTCATTGATGACAGTCTTTTGCCCCCTCCATCCATTCAAGTATTCTCGGATTGATTCCTTGGCAGCATCCGCTGTCCGTCTAAACTTAGCAGTATCCTTCGTATCTTCCTTCAATGATTCACGAAGTGTTTTCACAACTTCTCTAGCTGATTTCAAGTAAGCCTTTGGCAAAAGCTTTCCTGATTTTGTTTTCTCATTAGGATCAAACAAGGACTTCAGAGCCCCAACTACACTCTCATCTTTGCTCTCCAAGGTATTCAATTCTTCCGCAGCCCATAGAGGTGGTAGCATTAAGCTGAAGTTCAAGTTTAGAGATGCAAGAACAGAAGCACCTTCTATGATAAACCAACGACGAGATGGTGATCCCTTGAAAGAATGTATAGCATGACACCTGAACCACAATCTATCTGCTATGGAATATGAACAATGAAGAAAATTAACAAATGAATTGGCATATATACTTTAACATCTTATAATATGTTTTTGGAGCTTATAAAATGCAAAAAAATAAGTGGTGGTAAAGTAAGATTGTAGAACTTATAGAATATTAATAATAGCAAACATAAGATTATGACGCTTCAACCGGGTTGTTCTATTCCACTTCTTATACTGAAAAAAATGAAATCAAAATACTTAATAGCATGATGAGACATTGATATGGAACTTCTATCCCGAGCACATGCAATAGAATCGTAGAAAATCGAGTAAAATTCAATCTACCAAAATATTACGAGCTGACCCTGTACTTTCTAAAACATCCTCTTAATTTTCGTTCTTCCCAAGTTATCAACATACCAAGAACCAATCAAATTACAAACAAGAGCAAGTCACTAATGGATTGAATGGTCTAGAGAAGAAGGGGGAAAAACACAACAACTGAAGTACACTTACTATTAATTCTTCCAGCTGAATCAAAAATGGCAAGGGAACACATTCTTGCCGCAGGAAAAGCTGCCATATTTTGCCCTTTTGAATTCTTAACAATAGTTAGCAGTAGTTTCTTCTTGCTTCATACTAACAATCCAGCACTACAGAAATCTACACAAAATCTGAGGAAAACATAAAAAAAGAATTACAAAAGAATAAACAAGACCCAAAATCATCCCAGTTTCAGCAGAAAAAACAGAAAACTACACACTCCATCAAACCTTGGCGAGTAATTCAGACATACTAGAATTCGAAAGAGAGAGAGTTACATAGTGGGTAAGAATTATTTATGTTTTCTTCATTACCTGAGGAGTGTCGGGTTGTTATTGTGCTTGCAAACTGAAGTTTTTATCTTTAAGACATCTATTTGATCTTTCATTTTATCCGTTGAGGACGCGCAGGGAATTTCATCAAAGAAACGAGCAATTAGAATTAGTTACATTGCACTTTAGCCCCTCAATTATATCTTGACTCACACTTTACGTCACAAAGTTATGAAACATTCGTTTATGACCACATCATTTGCTTATTATTTTTTCTTTCCAAAAAAGTTGAGTTAATGTTCGTTTGCATTTATATGTTTTGCATCATGTGTTTTGGAAAACTGAATTTTAAGAGTGAGATTGAAAAATGTAAAAATTATGTTGGGGAATGTGATGAATTTTTATTTATGTTTTGTAGAATAGTTAGAAATTTGTTTTGAAGAGTTTTTTTATGTTTGTATATATTTTGAAAGGTGATAATTTTTACTATAGTAATCAAATCAATAATTTTTTATTGAAATTTGAAGGTAAAAATGGAATTGAGTATTTTTTTTATAGTAATAATAAAAAAATATATATGATATATATTTATATACATATTTATATATATACATACATATATATATATATATATATATATGAAGACATGGAGAAGTTTGAGGGATAATGAAGGATAAAATAGAATATCTTGGAAAAACTTATTTTGACATTTTAAAGAAAAAAAGACATATATTTAATTATATTTTGATAAAACAAAATTGTTCTGTCAAAATGCAACCAAACATAGCCTAAAAAATTACTTAAATCTTGCGAGTATGTGCTTTTGCCTTATCTAGTCTTCGTAGTGTGCCATTCCTCCCTGCATAACATTAGATCAGTATAGTATTAATGCTAATTGTATTAATAAATAATAAAATATTCAACTATTTTATATGATATCAATTAGGGCTGCAAACTAGCCTAGCTAAGTCGAGTGTCTCGGCTTGAAAAAATTTTGCAAGCTCGAGTTCAAACTTGAAATATGTAATTTGGACTCGAGTTCAATTCGATGAAAACTCGACCTCAACTCCATTAAGCTCAAATTTGTAAGTAAACTATGAAATATTACAAACTCGAGCTCAAATATTTTTTTTTTAAAAAATGGTAAATATTTAATGATTAACATTTATAAATTAAAATATTTTAGTTTTATTTTTTATTTTTATTTTGAATTTAGGTTAGTAATATATTATTTTTTCTTTTTGATATATATTATATTATATATACTAGAAAGGGTGCACTGCACCTATGGAATTATACCACTAATTTTTTGTGTTCGTGTTATTTTTTAGGGATAATTGTATTAAATCCCTCAACCTATGGTCCTCACTGCACATTCCCCCCTAACTGTCGTCGATGTGCAATTTCACCCCCTAAACTAATTAAAATGTGCAATTTTACCCCCTAAACTAATCAAAATGTGCAATTTCACCCCATGAACTAATAAAAATGTTCGTCAATACCATATTTTGCACTATTCTAGTGGAATTTAACAAGAATATTTCATTGCCTTCAGCCCACGTGTCCAATACTCATTGGTTACATTCCACTAGAATAGTGTAAATGTGGTATTGGTAAACATTTTCATTAGTTTAAGGGGTGAAATTGCACATCAACAACAATTGGGGGCAATGTGCAACGATGGCCATAAATTGGGGGGTTTAATGCAATTATCCCTATTTTTTATAATAAATTTTAGAAATTGATATAGTCATCTGCAAGAAATTTACAAAATTATAGCAAAATTTCTTATAAAATAATAACACGCTCATAATATGAATATCAATGCAAAATTATAATAAAAAACCTAAAAATGAAAAATATCCAGAAAATTATGAAAATAAATAAAAAACATCTTCTACTAAGGATCAATACTGGATAAGGAAATCAGGCAACTCAAAAACATTATTTTATCGGATCAATGACTGTAGCATCCAAAGTTCCAATACAGTATGCAAATTAAGTAGCTTGGCTATGCTATCTATTCATTCATATATAAATAACAGTTTCATTTTTAAAGATGGCTCTCCATAGATGTTTTAGCAAAAAGAGTCGCAAGAAGTAAGATTGTAAATAAATATTCGAAAATTCGTTTACTATTTATATTCGTATTCATTTATATAAAATTTATTCGCATCCGTTTAAAGCAGATATTATTCGTATTTGATTAGTAGATATCCGATTATAAATAGATGCGAATATAATAAATGCATATCTAATCCATTTAATATCCACTCCGAATATATATTTATTAAATAATATATTATTTATATTTTTTAATAAAAAGATCATACTCCATATATGCATATATATATATATAAATTATAATTGAAGAATTAGGGAGAAAAAAGAACAAATTTAAAAAATTATTGTAATATAGAGAAAAAAATGAAGAATAAAGTTAATCAACATAATTATTGTTGATTGACTCTATAATTAATATACTTCAGTGCCATTATTATTATTAATAAGTATTAATAATCAATTATAAAATTAATTATTAATTAGAAATTATGTTATTTGTTTGATTGCTTTCTTTTTAATGAAATTATATAGTTCCTTTTATTAATTGAAATATGTATTTATTATAAGTTCATAGATTCTTGTATTTGGATATTTGTAAATAGATATCTAAATAATTATCATTGAATATGAATATAAAAAAATAATTCGAATACGGATAAATTTAATAAAATATAAATAAATCTAAACAATTATAATCAAATATGAATATATCCGAATTCGACCGATATCTAACGGACACGAATTCGGATATGATTTTAAAATACCCGTAAAATATGTGTTTATATCCGAATATTCAAAAAGTTAAACGAATACGAATATAAAAGTAGCATATTCGATCCATTTAATATATGTTTGCATATTTAGCAATAAGTAAGCCAAAAAAAGCAAATATAAAATAACTTTTTAGATAGTATTTGTGCAGAAGAATATAAACATAATAACCTTATTAACTTCGGCAGTAGGGAAGCACCAAATGAGCAGCATTAGTAGTAGATACCATGCAGAATGTTTAATCCATAACAATTGATGTACTCCAGGTTGCAATAGGACGCCTATTGTGATCCAATTATGTGCCTCCTGGACAAAAAAGTATACATCATATTTTTCAGAATCATTCTTAGTCCAAATCACTTTCTTTTTTTTTTTTAAAGATTTCTTCAAAGACACTCTCAAATCTCACTTGTCAATTTCTATTATCATACAGGGTAGTTAATGGGCATATTGTATTCTTTATATTCAAAGTAGTAGTGGCAAATAGGTGGATTGGGTCTTTTTGGGTTGGGTTCAATATGGATTGGGTTAAAAATGAAATTATATTTATGAGTTGGGTTGAAAATGGGTTATGCCAAGTTTGGGTGGATTCAATAAAAAAAAGAGAAAAAAAAAAGTAACCTTTTTGCTACATACATTATTATATTATTTTATTAAATTATAATCTTTTTATCTTTATTTGATGTATGTTAATTAATTATTATTAAATCCTTATTAATCACGTAAAATCAAATTAAATTAAGTAAATTCATAATTTACTTATTATTTTATAATATTTATATTTTTTCTTTCAATACAAAATAACAATCTTGCTTAATGAGTAAAACATAACTATTTAAAATATTTTAAATTTTTAGTACAAAATGTTTACATTGTACCCAACAAATTAAAAAAAATTAAAAATTAAAAAATATAAAAAATAAAAAGAGGAATTATGAGTTGAACGTGATGATGACTAAAGATTTTGGACATATAGCTTTTTTAAACATAAATTTATTTTCTTAAATTTAATAAAGTAATACTTATATGTGGATACTTATGTCTAATTTGTTATTTAATTTAATTTAATTTTTCTTAAATTATATTGAATATTTAGTGTGAAAAGACTTTTTTTTATTGAGATTTAAAGCATGAAACGAATGATCATTTAAATTAATATTAAATATTCTTTTAGTTAAATTATTTATTCGTAGCTGACTAATTATGAAATATATTTTTTAAAGAACAACTTAAAAATGAGTAAAAATAAAAAAGTTTCAAACAATAATATTCCTATATTTTTGAAATTTTTATTGTTATTAGTACTAAAATATTATATATATGTATATATTTATAAAATTAAATATAAGTATGGCGCCATTATAACATTACATCAATCAAATTGATTAAACAAGTAATATCATCAATTTTTTGTCCAATCCAATTTTAAAAATATTAGTGATTTTCTTACAACAGGATCCTATGATTTATTTGTTTGTTTATGTAGATGTTAAATATGGTAACTTAAATATAATTTGTGTGAGTCGGGTGTCAACTCAGGCTTTGACCTTGAGTTGTTTGTCTAGGATTCAATTGAAAAAAGAAAAAAGAAAAAAGAAAAAGACGAGGACAATGTTTCAAAGCTTTTACTTTTGAATTAGTAAAATTTCATTACATTTTTCCATTTTATGTATGATGAGGTTGAAAGTTGTTTTACTGAATTGAGTAGTATTTGTGGGAAATTCAACCAGGATGATTGAATGATCCAATAGTAAAATCTTCTCAGCTTGAGATTTGCAACCACTAGCAAACGTTAGACTAGCCAAGGTGCCTACAGCTAAGGCATTCAAATGTTCAAATTAGTATTGATCGAGTTAGGAAATTAGGTAGTAGAGTAAGAGCGTATATTGAAAATGGCGTACCTAAGGGTGGCTAGCAACAGGATATTTATAGCATTCTATAGGTGGATGATATATTTAAGATACCCCTATCAAGTGTAGAAAGCTTTTGCCCTTGCTTGGGAGCTATAGATCATTTCTTATCCCTGTACTATTCTAGGTGGCACCACCTCCTGCTTTCCTGGGAGAATAGTACTCTGAAGGCGTGCCTCTTAACAAAGGTGATGACAGAGGCAGTACTGGGGTGGCATACACCATTAATACGGAGGCATGCTAACTGTTAGGGCATTAAATGCGGTAGGGATGTAATTTGGCATCAGAGTGAGCACTCTGGTCGACGGTGATCGACCATAGAAGATAGTCAACCAGAGAGATGATTGCACAGTATGGGTCATCTGAAGCCTCACATTGGGTAGGGTTGAAAACACTTCACTCGACCTAAAATTTTTGGTCGAGTAGCTCGGCCCATGATACTGCATAGGTGCAAAGGTAATGGTCGATGGCCCACCTGGGTCTGGAAACGTAGTTGGGCCTAGATGCAAAATGGGCCTTGAAGCACGTTCTGGAGTTGATAACTGTTAGGCTGGGCTTGTTGGGCTACCCATATCATGAGTCCTCCTTACTCGCGATCCTGATCAAACTCGTCAACGAGAATAAGCAGGGGGTAGATACATAACTGAATGATGGTTCTGGATATTCAACCAGGATTTTTGAATTGTTGATAAAGGTTTTCAAATATTTGACCAGGGTTTGGTGCATTTATTTCATCTGTTACGTTGAGGCAAATGAAGCGCCAAAAGATGGTTGCGCAATTATTACCGCATGTTAAGTTTCCTTGTCTAAGTGCCTATAAATAAGTGCTGTGAAATTACTTATTTTACACTTTTATTGCACTTGGTCTGGTCAAACTTTGCGTTCACAGAGCTTTCTTTCCATTCCCGGCCTTTAGAGTTTCATCGATAGCCTATAAGTTTTACCTTTCTGCTTCTGTTTTTTCTTTGTTTGATTGCTGAATATGTCGACTACTTCAGATAGCAAGGACACTAGTTCCCAGGGGGTACAACTCCGTAGGGAGGGTGGGAATGAGAGCACATCTAGTAGTTCATCGAGTTCAAGCTTGACCTCTGGTTGCTCGAATGACAAGAGGATTACTTCAAGGGGTGAGACAGGTCCAAGTAAGGTGCTAGCATTACGTGGTTGACTTTTCACCCCTAATTACTATAGTGAGCTTGCCTAAAAAATTATCCCAGCCAATTTGATGCGCACTAGAGAGCTCTACCATATCCCTGCAGAGTATAAACTGTTAGCTTCGGTCCATGGGATAGGATGCATCGACCTCTAAAGGGATGTGTTGCAGTTTTTGAAGAGGGGTTTAGGTGTGGACTTAGGTTCCCTTTTGCACTAGCTGTGGTCGACCTCCTAGGCCATCTAAAGGTCAGCATAACGCAACTCCTTCTCAACTGCTTTTTAACCATATATAGTTTCATCATGGTAATGCACCTATTCAACCAACCAGCTTCTTTTGCCAACTTCTCAAATCTTTTCCACCTTTCAATGTCCTAAAAGTTGGGTAGCACCGAGGAATTCAGTTTCTATTACCTTATGGTGTAGCCGCATCGAAAGTTCTTAGTGACCGTTCTCCTCCTACGGCAAGGAGTGAAAGAAATATTTTCTTTATATTCGAGAACCTAGGGGGTTTAACATACTGAAGGGGTGGTGGACGGGGCATGTCGAGATCCTAGGAAGTCCAACCCTGAGCTGACCAAACACCTTCATTCGAGACCTTGTCGAGTTTGGCCAAATAGAGGCCTCTATTTTAATCGAGGAGAGGTGTTTGGTGCTGGTTGGCTTGTCGTCGATCGAGCTAAACCTGCCTGCAAGTGATCGACTAGGTAGCTCTCTGTTGACTGTTATGATTCTATTTTACGTTATCTTTCTACTCGAGTTTAATTATTTTTCTTTTGTATTGTATTGGCAGATCAAAAAGAGATAATAAATCGAGCAAGACAGGAAGCAATGGCTCGTGCTCAGAGAAATGAGGAGCGCCACTAGGCTACGCCCACTCCCCAGGCAACGGCCTCGATTGCAGTTCCCGCACCTTCGACAGCATCCCCTGCATAAGAATCGACCCAAAAGGCTTCTCTCCATCAACTAGTGACAACAATGGGCAACAACCTCGTTGATTGGGGCAAAAGACCTATGGCCGAACAAGGAGGCCTTGCTCCAAAGAGACCGACGAACAACAAGGGTAAAGAGAAAGTTGCTAGTGGCTATGACTTGTCTGGAAAGCGCAATGATGTGGATCTATTCCAGCTGCCTTGGCTGTCGTCATCTAGGTTTAGGATAGAGTTGAACATGCCTGTCCCCAACTCGACTTCTATAATGGCGTTGGGGTCGATCAGGACCACAACGCTCAAATGCATGGTGGCCGGGCTCTTCGTGTTTGACCAGAGAAAATTTATAAACCTGAGCTAGGTTGGTGCACTTAAGGCTCTGGTGTACCACTGCAATATGGTAAGTGTAAGGTTGATGATTTTCTCATTGAATGCTCTTTCTCTGACCGATCACACTTTTGTAACAAATAGGTTTTCCTTTCAGGTGAGCTAGCTCGAATATCACTTCTACTAGAGGTTGAAGCTAGCCCTGGCTAACCAGGAGCAGCTGCAAGAGGGTAGGGATATGGATACCTTGAAGGAGTAGCTCTAATCATCCTAACTCCATGTCAACCTAACTAAGGAGGTTGCGGATCTCCGTCGGCAACTTAATACAAAGAATCAATAGCTGGTCACAGCCATCTAAGAGAAAAGCTGGATGGATGAGCTACTATACAAGGCTCAACCAGATGCACAACAGAGTTATGACTTTAGTTAAATAGTGGGGCGCAATGCTGTCTTGCAGGAGGCTCGAGAAGAGTTCTTTAGGAAGCTCCTGCTGATGCGAAGGGAGACTATGTAGCAATTTATGCTCTGCTCAACCTTTCAAGACGCAAGCATAGTCTTCTCGCTCGACGATGCGAGAGTTGCTTATGAAAAAGTCATCAAGCAACTTGAGCATTTGGGCTACACCTTCAGTGCAAAAGATAAGAATCGTATGAGCCTTATGCTGGATGAGCAGCTACAACCCTATCCCTCACCAGAGAAGGTTGTTGCCGAAGGGGGTGCTGGAGGAAACATTCCAATTGAGGGCATGACCGCTGACCAATGGAGGCAAGCGGAGGTATCGAGGAGGCTCGCCATCATGGTGAAAGAGTTCAGCTTCGCCAATGACTTTACCTTTGAGATCTGAGATGGCATGGTCGATGCCAGTGAGTATATGCTGTGCTCTGAGGAATTTTGATCGATAAGGCAAGGCTTTTGTAGCTAGCTGAAGCTATTCTTTCCTTTACGTCAGCAATGCCTGAGCCAACGATGGTAGTGCCAGTTCTGTCAAGCGATGAACTCGATGAGGTGATTGAGAATAGCGCACAGATGGCTCAAAAAGGTGCTGGGTCAAGCAACAATTGAAGTTCCCACCTACTTGCTAAGATTGTGATCGCCTAACATGGGCAATGCTGCACCTTTGTAATCCCCACCCCATTTTTTTTGTACTTCAAATATGTAATCGACAGCTCCTTTCAATGAAATATAAGAGTTATTTTCATCAATATGTAATAGATACCTCTCGTGCTTTACTTTGCTTTGATCCAATGGTTTTATCGAATATAGATGATTGACATCTAAACTAATTAACTTGAAAACCCCCTAGCAAAGTTTAGCGTCGATTGCGGTTATTACCTTTAGAAAGAATTTTATGGTCGAATTTTACGATCATCGTTTAGTTTCTGTTGGATTATGTGGTCAAACATGTTCGCTAAAAAGCCTTTATTCATTGGTATAGGTTAGGTCAACTACAGGGTCAGTTGTAAACTTGATTTGGCAGCGTGAAGCTGCTTGTCTAGTCAACTACAAAGTCACCTTGAAATGTGGGGCTTGGAAGCCTTAATTTAGCAGCTTCGAGTTGCTTTTAGGTCGACTTGAACTTAGGGCTTAGAAGCCTTGATTTGGTAGCTAAAAGCTACTTTTAGGCCGACTACAGGATTGACTTGAAACTTGGGACTTAGAAGCCTTGATTTGGCAACTTAAAGCTATTTTTAGATCGACTACGAGGTTGACTTGAAATTTGGGCTTAAAAGCCTCGGTTTAGCAGCTTGAAGTTGCTTCTTAGGTCAACTATAGGGTCAACTTGAAACTTTAGGCTTAGAAGTTTTGGTTCCGCGGCTATAGGATTACAAGTGTATGATAGTAGTGTTGCTAAGACTTTATTTTTATCAAACAGTACAAAGATTATTGCAAAATATTTTTATACATAGAATTTCTTCAAGTTGATATAATTCATGGGCGAGAAAACTCATCTCCATTGATGTTAGCAAGTCAATAGGCATTGTGCCTTGACACCTTCACAACCGTATAGGGCTCCTCCCATTTTAGGTCAAGTTTGCTAACATTTTTGGATACTTTCACCTTCTTGAGAATAAGGTCTCCCATCTTAAAATGGTGCGGTCGGACCCCTTTGTTGTGGTTCTCCACTATCTTTGATCTATAGCATTGCATGGTGTTATAAGCTTCTTGTCTTCGCTCATCGATTATCTCCAAGTCGAGTTTCCTTTCTGAGGTATTTCTAATTGAGTTGAAATGAATTACTCGAGTTGTGTGCTGTATGAGTTCAAAGGAGATGACTACTTTAGAAACTATAAAGGCTATGACCTGTGGCTATACGGAGGGTGGTTTTGTATGCCATAACACCTTAAGGAGGTCGTTAACCCAGCTTGACTTGGTTCCTTGTATTCTGGCTTTCAGATGGTCGAGGATTGTTCTGTTCGTTACCTCCATTTAGCCATTCGATTGAGGGTTCCCCTATAAGGTAAAGTGTTGGATGATCCCTAAAGCCTCGCACCAACTTTGGGTATTTCTACTCTAGAATTGCTTGCCGTTGTTTGAAATGAGGATCTTAGGGAGACCAAAACGGCAGATAATATTTTTCTAGATGAAACTTTTGATGACTGGGTCAATTATCTTTAGAATAGCTTTGGCCTCAATTCATTTTATGAAATACTCGACTATCATAATTATGAATTTTCTCTTACCTATCGTCTTTGGCAAGGATCACATAATGTCAATCCCCCACTAGTCGAATGGCCATGCGATCTGAACATTAACCATGGCCGCAATAAGTTGATGCGGAAGGTTCGAGTGGACTTGGCATGATAGGTATTTTCGAACAAAATCAACAACGTCTTTCAGTAGAGTGGGCCAAAAGTATTCGTATTTGATAATCTTATAGGCTAGGGATCTCCCCCCTGAATGGTTCTCATAGATGCCTACATAGATATCCTGTTAGACCTCATGAGCCTGGTCAGGATCCAGGCATCTCAAGAGTGGTCCTGAGATCGACCTTTTATAAAGCTGACTGTGCTCGTCGAACGCAAACTTGGCAGCTTGTCCCCGAAGCCTACGTACCTCATTTCTATCTTCAAGAACTATTTCATAAATTAGGTAAAGCTTTATTGGGTCCTTCCATGAAGGATGTGTCTCCTCGATGCTTCTTACAAAACTTTCTTCGAGGATACCTATTAAAGGTTTGTCAGCGACTAGAAAAGTTATTATTTTATCTCTTGTACCCCTAGTCGAGCTAGTAAATTTGGACATGGCATCCACTCGCTCATTCTCCAATTAAGGTACCAGGCTAAGAGTGAACTTTTTGAATGACTATTGCAGTCTTCTGACCTCTACCAAGTATTAGCTCATTGTTGAGTCCTTAGCCTTAAAATTTCCTTCAACCTCTTCCATGATCAACTGGGAGTCTGTGATTGCTGCTAGGTGCTAGACTCCTTGGTCAAGCGCCATCTTCATCCCAGCGAGGATGGCCTCATACTCAACCTCGTTATTGTGACTGTACAATCAAGTTTAATCGTAAATTCATATTTTCCGCTGATGAAGAGTAGAGGGCCACTCCTACTCTACCTCTTGACGTGGTCAATGATCTATTGACGTGCAAAGCCCAAATAAGAGGTATTTTGCAACTCTTTTCAGGGAGATCAACCTGCTTGGCAATGAAGTTGGCCAAGACTTGTGCTTTGATGGCTGTTTTGGGTTGAAAAGTGATATCAACTCTCCTAACTCAATGGCCCATTTAGTTAATGTCCTCAACGTGTCTGGTTTTGAGAGTACTTATTTCAGCGGCTGGTTTGTCAGTATGATTATTACATGTGACTGAAAGTATAGTCGTAGCTTTCGAGCCTTAGTGACTAATGCTAAGGCAAACTTCTTGATCTCCAAGTAGTTATGCTCTGGCCTTTGGAGCGCTTTGCTACAATAATAAATTGGTCAATGGTTTTTGTCCCTGGTCAAACCAAAACTAAGCTGATTGATGCTTCGGACACAGCTAAATAGATGTGCAGTACCTCTCTAAGCTCCAACTTTACGAGCATGGAGGCGAGGACAAGTACTGCTTTAATTTGACCAAAGCCCGATCACACTGTTCGTTTTATTGAAAATCCAACTTTTTAGTGTTTCTAAGAATCTTGAAGAAAGGTAGGCTCTTGTTAGCCAAACTGGCGATGAATCTCCCCAGAGCTATAATCCTCTCGACCAGGCGCCATACATCTCTGACTGTTTAAGGTGGAGCAATGCCCAATATTGCCTGAATTTTCTATGAATTGGCCTCAATGCCTCCTTTAACTGACTATATAGCCCAAGAATTTGCCTTCTCGAACTTCGAACATACACTTATTTGAATTCAACTTCATGCCGAAAGCTCGCAATATGGCAAAGGTGTGGTTGAGGTTAAACAAATGGTCCTTGATGCTCTTTGTTTTGACAATCATGTTGTTGACATAAACCTCCATAAACTTGCCGATCTCATTCTTGAACATAAAGTTGACCAGTCTCTAGTAAATTGTTCCAGCATTTTTGAGCACGAAGGGCATGACCAAAAAGCAGCAAACTCCATTGGGGACTACAAAAAAGGTCTTATCCCTATCCTTAAGGGTCATGAATATCTAGTGATACCCTTAGAAGGTATCCATCATACTCAACAGTTCACAACCAACAATGGAATCTACTAATAAATCTATATAAGCCAGGAGTTAAGGATTCTTAGGGCAAGCTTTATTCAAATCGATAAAGTCGTTACACATACGCCATTATCCCTTATTCTTGGGGATGAGTACAACATTACAAAGCCAAGATGGGTACTGAATTTCTACAATATAGCCTATATCTAAGAGTTTGTTGACCTCCTCCTTGATGATTTGGCTTCTTTTAGCATTGAAGTTCTCATCTTCTGCTTGATGGGCTTGTACGAGGGGCGACATTAAGATAGTGAACGATTATACTGGGGTTGATTCCCTTGATGTCGGATGCTTTTCAGGCAAAGATGTTGATATTTCTCCATAAAAAATTGATCATGAGACATTTCATGTGATGGCCCATGTCTGTTCCGACCCTGGTGATCTTGTTGGGGTTCCTAGGCTCCAGCTCAATCATTTTGAATTCCTCAATGGGCTTCACTTTGGTGTCTTTGAACTTTCTCTTCTTATTGGCCTATCCCTCCTCAGGTTTTGCTATAGGGGCATCCCCCGAGGTCTTCAGCTGCGATCGAGCTTTTTGCTCACTTGACCCGATCAAAATTATGTAACATCGCCAGGCTTCCTTAATGTTGCATAGCAGCTCGTCGGTGCTTGTTGAAGTTGGGCATTTGATTTTTATATTACAAGTTGATAGAATGACCTGAAAATCATTGAGAGCTGGTTGAACAATTATGACATTATAAGCAAATGGAGTGTCAACGACCATATAATTTGTCATCAGCATATTTCTGTAGGGCGCCTCCCTGAATGATGTGGAGAGGTTGATAGAGCCTTTTGGTATGATTTTCGAGCTCCCGAATCTGACTAACGGGGTACCCATGGGTTAGAACTTCAATTGGCCCAAGTTCATCCTTTTCAGTGTTGAGAGAAAGATGATATTAGTAGAGCTGCCATTGTCGACCAGAACTTTCCTAACTTCAAAGTTGGTAACCTCAATGGAGCCCACCATGGGACTGTCAGCTTTATGGTCAATATTTTTTCCCTTTAGATAGGCTAGGTCGTCTTTAATGAAAGAGAAGGGCTTTGTGCTAATAGATAAATGGAACATTATTTTGACTGGGAAGGCTTTGGTTGACTCTAGCTTCCTCTGCCTCTGCTTCCTCGTAGACTTTGAGTCCCCCCTAGTAGGATCTTTTGCAATCATGTTAATCACTTCTCGAATAGGCAAGCGGTTATCTTAGGCGGGTTTCTTTCCTTTATTATCTCTCCTTAGGCTAACCGGCCTTTCTCTATGGGGAGTCTGGTTAGTTTTGCCTCCTTCAACCTTGGAACCCTCAACAATATATTGTTTGAGATGACCCTGTCTGATCAGCCTCTCAATTTTAATGTAGTGATTGAAGCAATCTTCAGTGTTATGCCCCATTTGCTTATGAAAATGGTAATATTTCTTTGATTTTTTCATTGCCTCAGTCTTGGTGAGCTTCCTCGATTTCTTGATGAGGTTGTTGTGCTAGATTGTGAATAGTATCTCATTCTTCGTGTGATTAAGTGGAGTGTAGTCATGGAAGCATTTGATTGGAGATCGACGACCTTCCTTCTACTTCTGGTTATGTTTTTCTTTATTTTTCTTTTTCTTGACCTCAGGTTTACCGAATTTCAACTTATTCATTTCCTCCTAGATCATGTATCTCTCTACCAGGTCAAGTAGCTCTTCCATAAATCGTGGGCGTTCCCACACCAAAGCATTAGCACATTCCTTGTGCCTAACACCCAAGAAGAGCACGTCAATTAGGAATTTGATCCTAGGATTGTCGATCTTTAACACCTCTATGTTAAATTTGATGAAGAAATCACAAAAAGACTCCCCCTCATTCTACTTCACGGTGTGGATATGGGTGTGCGGGAGTTTCACCTTTTGTTGACTAACGAACTAGTGCAGGAACTTATCACACAACTGATCGTAGGAATATATCAACAATGGTTCAAGTTTTACAAACCAATCAAATGCAATACCCTAAAAAGTGGTAACTAGCATCTTCGTGTGTATGTATTCATTATGTCCATGTAGTTGCATTATGTGCTAGAACTACATTAGGTGCTCATTGGGATTGGTTAAGCCATCATACCATGGGAATCTAGTTGGGACCTTTGCATTGACGATAATGCGCTCATCGATTATCTCCTGTATGAATGGCAACCTTTTTTCACGACGAGACCTTTGAAGGCCATCAGGGTTAGGCATCATTTCAATATTTCTCCTTTAGATCTCATCGAGGTATCTATTTGGCTACTGTACTTGGTGGAAAAGTTCTTTCCACTCCTCCCGATCTGCCTGAGTCATGTTGTGGTCAATCTAGGGCCTCACATGCTTGGCCCTATCGCATTACGGGGCTTAAGTTAGCCGAGCCACATGATCCGTTGATTCGCTAATCTCTTCATATTGGTCCAATCTTGAACATTTGATCTTATCACACTATGGGGTTCGACTAGGTTGACTAGGTTGAATGTAATGGTCTATAAAATCAACAATCTCCTTACGTGGCTCCAGTCTCCCCCTTTCTCCACATAGGCGCTTGGGGCTAGCTTCTCATCTGGTTGGCGAGCACTTGGACTCTAGGCGATCGTGATTATCCTAAAAGGACCTCTTTTTTAGTGGCGGTGGTTGCGGGGTCATGCTGGCAGCTAGGGCAGGCACGATTGTGTGTCGATTTAGCACTGTAAAAAGGTGAGCAAAAATTTGGGTGAAGATTTGTTCATTTATCAGCTGCATTAGTTGAGACATGGTCAGGGTAATGACTTGCTCCGATGTGGCATTAAGGCCTGGGGCATGTGACTGTTGTTGAGGTTGAGGGGGAAGAAGAGACATTGTCCTTTTATTTTCCTCTCTCTTCGATGCGGCTTGCTTGGTGTTCACCATTTTTTCAGTTGCAATCTCAAGCTTCCCACATACGAGGCCAAAAATGATAAGGTTGAAAGTTGTTTTACTGGATTGGGTTGTGTTTGGGAAAAATTTGACCAAGGTGGTCAAATGATCCAACAATAAAATCTTCTCGAGTTAAGATTTGCAATCACTAGCAAACATCGGACTAACCAAGATGGCCCTGGCTAAGGCACTCCGACACTCAAGTTAGTACTAGTCGAGTTAGAAAATCGAGCAGCAGAGTAAGAGCGTGTATTGAAAATGGCATACCTGGAAGGTGGCTAGAAACGGGGTAATTATAGCCTTCTCCAAATGGATGATATGTTTAAGATTCCCTATCAAGTGTAAAGAGCTTTATTCCTTGCCTAGGAGCTATAGATCATTTCCTATCCCTATATTATTCTAGGAGACACTATCTCTTGCTTTCTTTGGTGAATAGTACTCTAAAGGCACGTCTCTTAACAGAGGTGGTGGCAGAGGTGGTACTGGGGTGGTTGCGCCATTAATGCAGAGACATGCTGACTGTCAGGGCATTAAATGCTGCAAAGATGCAATTTGGCGTCGAAGTGAGGACTCTGGTCGACAGTGATCGACCATAAAAGCTGGTTGATTGGAGAGATGGTTGTACGGTATGGGTCGCCTGAAGCCCCATGTCGAGTAGGGTTGAAAACACTTCACTCGACCTGAAGGTTTTGGTTGAGTGGCTCGACCCATAATACTGCATAGGTGCAAAGGCAATGGTTGACGACTCACCTGGGTCTGGAAACTTAGTTGGGCCCTAGATGTAAAGTGAGCTTGGAAGCACGTTCTGGAATCAATAACTGTTGGGCTCGGCCTATTGGGCTGCCCATATCAATGTATATCATATTATTTATTTACACACCTCAAAATTTCCAATCAAGTGTATTTTTCTCAACATCTAATTAGGATAGTTGAATTAGGAGTAAAATAAAAAATTTAGTAAAATTTTTTGCTGTTGTAATTATTTTTCGTTTCAAAATCCTAATAGGAAGAAATTTTAAATTAAATATTCTTGTAATTGTGAAAAAAGAAAGAGAATAAAGTAGTTGGCGATTTAATGGGAGAATGAGAGAATAGAAAGATAATTTTGGAGTTAAAATTAGGTTGAAACCACATTCAACTTATTTTAGACCCGTTTACATTTAAAATCCAATTCAACCCATTAAAGCCCAACCCGTATTCAACCCACTAAAATTCAATTCGATCCAAACCCAATCAAATTATTTTAAACCCAACCCAACCCAAAACTAAATAGGTTGAGTTGGAACCATGATTTTAAACCCAATTTGCAACCCCCTAGTTCAAAGTATATCTGCAAATTTTTTTCTTCCTCATGTGGACATTTTCTTATAAGAATGCTTACATTATCAGTGTATTTTAGAAATAAGTTTGAATACTACCACAAATTTTTATCTTGGAAAGGTGTATTTGATGGCTATTTTTTACTTCTTCCTAGGTTGATTGAAGAAATAAAGCCATATTAGGGGTAACATAAAACAAGCAAATAGAGAACAAAAGTAAATTACGTAGTTACAGTACATAATACTGATTAAAAGACTAAGCAGAACAACTTACTATTGGACTATTAGTTTAAGCAATCTTTCTTTTCTTCAATGCACGTTCTAATGACATTACTT
Organism: Jacaranda copaia; assembly: GCA_014898725.1. Classification (NCBI taxonomy): domain Eukaryota; kingdom Viridiplantae; phylum Streptophyta; class Magnoliopsida; order Lamiales; family Bignoniaceae; genus Jacaranda; species Jacaranda copaia. Next base: position 47,919 of record JACGDI010003893.1, on the reverse strand, counting down.
TTCTTCATCATACCTTTTGCACAAGTAACATCACTAAATCTCTCTTGAATAAAAATAAACATGATATTTAACAATAAAAGAATAGAAAGCAGAAATGAACTTCTTTAAGAGTGCTATATTAAAAAAATCCAATAAACACTTGATTTTTAGAAATGACATTCAATAATGTCTCCCTTTATATAAATATATGACAACAAAATAGTGATAATACACAAACTATAAGTCATCCCATAAATTGGGAATGATACTTTTTTTTCAACATCTCCTAAAAAATAAGCTTAACATGTTGCAAAACTAAACTCCATACCAACCCACCAAATCAACTAATCCCAAAATGAATCTCAATAATCATAACTTTTACCCCTTTTACAGCATACTTTTGGAATTATTATTATTATTGTCATACTGTATTTAAATTTGATGTATTATATCATTGAGTATTGTCAAACCAGAGTGGTGAAATATAAGAGGTTTTGCAAGGCAGATTCCATGCCCCTTTTTTTCCTCTCTATCATTAATGATTGATAGTTCATTTTGTTTGCTCTTTTATTTTTGCTTCGTTATGATCTTATACATTTCTGTGAAGAAAGGTTAAATTTGGTTTCCTACTACCAAAGGGTAAAAAAAAAAAAAAAAGGAGAAGAAGAAAAATCCAAGTTTTTCTTTTTCTTTTCCTTCTTTTTTCATCCATACAAAGAGGCGTGTACATAAAGAAACATACATACAATATGCACACAAATTGCCTAAAGAATATAAATTATTATAGCTTTTAATCTTTCACAATATCGTGAATTAATTCTTTGGATCAATTTTATTATAATTTATAAACTTAACTTCTCTCTTTTTCCCTTGCAAATTCCATGAATAATAGATGAGAAAGCAATTGGAGTCATTGTAATGTTTTATATACAAATAGTAACCAAAACAAAAGACAAACGAAGATAACGGACCTTCTTTGCATCAAACCATACACACATCACCACGATGAGAAAATATGGCCCACAAGCCATCAAAGTTATCATCTACCATTAACAAGTGATTCATCCTTCAAATGGGCTAAATTACTAAATTTTAATAATATGAATATTATGAGAAGAAATAGGGGTTAGGATAATTATTATCAATATGAAAGTGGCTCAAACTAATATAAAAGGACAAGGGAACTGTAAATAAAGCTACTTACATTATATGCTTCATTAATTTGATAAAATTGGAACCCACAACTGATTCCTTTGCAGATATCAGGATGATACTGCAATCAATTTAAAATCAATATGTTATTAAATAATATGATTATTTTATCTTTGGTACGCTATAAGAGAAAAAAAAATGAAAATTACAAAATTGAATAAGCCATAAGTTTACATAAAACAGATAACTCAATAGAAATAATTAGGATACCGAAATATCAAAAGCAACATTACATACAATTAAAAAGAGGGAAACTAAAAATCAAATCATATGATTTCCAAGATAAAGATAACAAAGGGGTTTCGGTTTACAAAGGATAAATTATGCATACAATTATAAAAAAAGAAATGCTAAAACAAAGATAAATATTCGTTGAATTCTTGAAAGGATATACTTTAACCATCAAACGAACAAAAGTCTCCATTGTAATAGAACTAAAACAATTATTTTCGCAATAGTATCTTTTATCTTTCTTATAAACATTACAAATTTGACATAACGATCCTTATGTATTTTGCAGAGTATATCTTTAATAGGGGTTGCATGAGTTAATTTGATTTGTGAGCCTCACAAGTGAATATAAGTTCAAATTGAGTCGAATTTAATCTCTATTTCAAATCAATTTTGAATCATCCGTCTTTAAGTTTGAAACCACAAGTTAATATATAATTTATATTATTTTTTATTTTATTAATGAATATATATTATGTTATATTACTGTAATAAGTCGGTTTATGTTTTTGATTGGGCCTCTCAAAATATGCCTTCATATCATCGGGACGGCTTTGAGAATTTTTATGAATCTATATAAGCCATTTATATATATATATATTACTCATTTTTAAATTTATACATTACTAAATAAATATACATTTTCTCTCTAAATTGTTGCATATATTTCGTTTATTCCTCCAAATTATATTGCTCTCAAGATCGATTAATATGATTGGAGTTTAATCTAAAGATTATTTATGTTGCTTTGATGAAAAAGAAAAAAGAAAAAAGAAAAAGAAAGTGGCAGATTTAACCGCCATGTGGCCTTTTCCTTTAAATATTTAATTACGGAATTAAAATTGCAGGGAAAATGACTTGTTTTAGCTTAAACTTTATCATTATTTTTTTTCTTTTCTGTTTTGTCCTTGCAATACCATAAATTAAAATTTTAATCCTTAAACTATCAATTTTTTTGTACTTCGTATCTCGTCATCAGGATTGACTTTAAAAGCTGGCACTTGTGCAGCAAATGAGTCTATCTTTCTGCAATGTCCCACTTGATTATGAGTTAGGGGTGTTCACTGTTCAAAATCAAATTAATCCAAACAAAACCTATTAAATTAGTCCAAAAAAATTGAAAAAAAAAACAGATTAAATTGATTTTTTTTTTTTTGGTTTAAAATTTAAAAAATGAAACAATTTGGTTCAATTTTCGATTGGCAAAGTCAAAACTGAACCGAATCAAATCGAATTGATAATATATTACTAAAATCCATATTTTTATATATTTTGCCAAAAAAACCTCCAATTTTTTTAACCCCCTCACCCAAACAACAACCCAGGCCCAATTTTTAACTTAATTGAATCCCCAACCAGTAACCCTTCCTTTGTTATTTGTGTTTATTTCAATTTGTATTTTGAAAAGTTGCAAGAGAAGAAAGTACTTCCTCATTTAATTCGGCACAAACATTATGAACTTGTAACTTTCTCTTGATTTCTAATATATATCGTGAACTTTTATCCAAATATATATATATATATATATATTTGCAAGTTAATTTATATGAGAAATGTAATAGATTTTATTTCATCTATACTTGAAAATTGAAATTTTCAAAAATCAAAAAGTCAAACTGAATCAAACCAATAAAATTCAATTTAGTTTGGTTCGGCTCTCCATATTGAACTAAACTGAATAATTGGTATACATCATAATCAATTGGTTTGGTTCAATTGAAAATTTTCCTAAAATTGAACCAAAAACTGTGAACACTCCTAATTATAAAGATGACAAGTGCAAAAATAGGGAAATAGAAACAAACATTTTCAGTGGAATAATAATAAATCATGTGAAAAACTATGGTGTCTGTCCTATGATTTTACAAAATCCTATACTACACAACTCATGTTAGACTAGAACCTTTATCTT
>JACGDI010003893.1:8774-44485 GCA_014898725.1 Jacaranda copaia | reverse complement strand
CCAAAACTTCCAACTCCAATCTTGTTCTCTAAAGAAAATCCATTGGTGGAAGCTTCAATTATAGTCCAACTGAACTTCCCAAATTCTGGGTCTGCTTCACGAGTTACTGCAATTCACAGACATTTCAGGAAACAACATTAGTCATACAGTAACATCATAAACAAGTTATAGTAGTTAGGCCATGAAAAAATTTTGAAAACCAAAATAAAAATGCAAATGATTTTGATTTCTGTTGTGGCTATATAAATTTATACTTGATAATGACAACTCATTTTTCTTCGATGGTTTAACTCTGTTCAAAAATCCATCCCATGGCCAAAGTCGGGATGGCTTAGGCATTGTGGCTTTTCTCCTACCTTTTCTTCTGGAAGGAAGCTCAGCATTAACTACTTTGCTGTTGTTTGGTTCTTTGAGAGGAGGTCTGAGATACTGCACATCTGGAGAGGCCATTCTTGGCTTCTGTGTTTTAACTATTTGGTCAATTTAATCATTACAAGGACAGACATCATTAGAAACACTTGCTATATCATTTAACACCAAAACTTGTTTGCTCTCCTGTTGCTCAAGTGCAAGCTCAAGTTGTGGCACAACTTGAGACATTGTTGGCCAATTCTTTGGTTGATCAGACGAGCATCTTTCAGCAACCGCCACAAATGTCTTCAGACTATACGGTGAAATGTCCTCTCTCAAACTTGAAGCTATAATCTGATCAACTTCTCCCTTCATAATGTTATCTTGAGCCCACTTGGTCAGAATCCGCTCATCCTCTACAGCCCATGAATCCATCGCTGGCCTTCCACATAAGGCTTCCAACAACACCACCCCAAAGGAATATGTGTCACTTTTCCTTGTTAGTTTGCAGGTGCTTAAATAATATGGGTCCAAGTATCCAGGTGTACCCTTAACTTTTGTGCTAACATAGCTTTGTGACTTGCTTAGGTTTTTAGCTTTTGCCAAGCCAAAATCTGAAACCTTGCCTACGAAATTTTCATCTAGCAGGATGTTTGAAGTCTTCACATCATGATGTATGACACCATGGCCCATGTGAAGATAGTCTAGTCCACGACCAGCTCCAATGCAAATATTAAGACATTGTTTCCACTTGAGAGAAGTAAAGCTCTTGCCATCCCTTGCAAGTTTGTAATGTTGGTCAGCCAGTGTTCTGCAAGCCATATAGTCATAAACAAGAATCATTTCTCCATTCTCATTACAATAACCAATTAGAGAAACTAGATTAAAATGTTGAAGCTCAGAAAGTGTTTCAATTTCTGTCAGAAACTCACGTGACCCTTGCTTTGAGTATGATTTTAACCTCTTTACAGCAACAATCTTTTGCCCTTTATCAATGAGACCTTTGCAAACTTTACCAAATCCACCCTTTCCAATTAAAAGTGCATCACTAAAATTTTTAGTGGCTAATTGGATATTAGCTAGCGAAAAACAACAACAGAGTTGTTTTGCCCTAACTGATGGTCTGTTTTCCTCCTTAGTAGTGCCAGCTTCCCAAATTTTCCACAACTTATAAACAACGACACATACTAGCACAATTATAGTTATAGCAACAGTTTCAACTACATTTCTCTCACCAAGAATTGAGTGTAAAGTTTGGATAGCCCTGGATGGTAAAACCTGAGCTGGAGGCACGGGATTTGGACTGGCAAGACTGTTGTCATGGTTGCTCAACTTAAGTATTTCAAATCCTGCAAGGAGTCCCTGTCCATCTATGAGTTCATCATATGATTGCAGTGAAATCAAGGGATCACGTTTGCCCTCCTTTTTGTGCCCAGTCATCATCACCATGTAATCTCTGTACCAGGAAATGTTATTGTCATTCCTTTCTTTCATAATGTCAATGTTAGTATGTGCCATCATTTCATTAATGAGGACTTTAAACATCACATCACCGGACCCTGAAATCTTCACTCCTACCTCTGAGAGATGAATCCTGATCAAATACCTAAATCCTACATCCACCTGTATCTTCCAAGTGCTATCTTTTATCTTGTTAGCTTTTCTTGTTGCCCACTTAGGAAATATATCATTGAAATCTCTAGATAGAACAGAGTTCTGCTTAGTATTTAGTCGGTGGACTATTTCAAGTGCAGTGCTGTAACCAACATAGACCGGAGACTTCTGACCAACCACTTGGATTTCAATATCTCCACCATGAAAGTAAGAAAAACTAGCAGGCACTGAGATAATATCGATGCCATTTATGAAAGCATATGTATCTAATGATGGACTACTTTCTGGAGAAAAAGTTATGATTAGTTGTTGATTTTCTTGTATATTTAAACAGAATTCCTTGGCAAAAGATTTCACACCAAGAACATAAGCAGTGAGGGAAGCACTGAAGTTACTGAGCAGGGTAAAAGAACCAGCTTCAAGAATAAGTCCTTAAACCTTTGAAAACCTTTGTATGGAGTGGCATGAAAGTGAAGGCGGATAATTTTCTGACCTGGAGTCATTTGAAATTCATAGGAGAACTGAGAACAAGAGACTCGTGCTGTTTTGTGGGGAACTGGATCAGCCGTGGTTAACTTATGAATGATAGTTGAGGTGGTTGATGAGCCCTTTATTTGTAGCAAGGAAGATAATTTTGGTTGTACATCTCCGAGCCATTTTCGGCAATCCAGTGCTGCAGAAGTGCCACTTGAGCCACAGTTAATTCAAACATCACCTGTGAAATGAGTTGGAATATTGCCAGCAGCAGCTGTGGAAGTGATGAGGAAGCAGAGAAATAGCAAAGCAATTGAAACTTGATACAAATTCATGGCTCCTGGTTTGTGTTGTAAACCAGAGGAATGAAGAGAATATTGGAAAAGAACGATCAGTGATCCATTTTGACTTTCAAAATCCATGGTTAGTTTCCAAGTAATAGCGATTGAATTTTAAAAAAGTTGACGAGCCTTGTTTCCATCTTTAATATATGAATTAGTTGGTTAGTCCATTCTACACTATATTTCGTTTTTTTCTCTAGATTACAGTTGTTTTCAAGATTTAAATTAACATAGTTGGAGTATAATCTAAAAGTTATTTATGTTTCTTTAATAAAATAGGGAGATAGTAAAGAAGAAAACGGAAAGAAGGAAAAAGATTTAAAACAAGAAACACCATTTAACATTTCAAATTTCCAATATATGACAACGACTAATGAAATTAAAGAATATGAGTGATACCGCTTCTTCGCTTACAATGATTCAATGCATGAACCCACAGATTAAAACACAGCCTTCGGATCGGACGTACCCCATTCCGAATTCCCCAGCAACATATTTTATATAAAAAGAAAACTTGTATAAATTTCAACAGAAGCCCATCGATGACATGCTAATTAGTTCCAGCAAAAATCAGCGAAATTGAATATAAAGCCCACGAAATTTGCCTTGCTTAACTGTTGGATGCAAACTGAATCCCCAATTAATTAATCATTTCCAGAGAAGACAATTACCTAATTCCCAAACTTCGCGTCAGTTGGCTCTGTTTCATCATCAAATATAGCAGCATCTTTGTCAACTCTTCTTTTGGCATGTATCGGGCGAGGTCTTACCATAATTTGTACTCATTTTTTTCTGGATGAAACACTTAACAGTTCCTGCAGGTCCTCTGGTTTTTGATTTTGTGTTTTTCTATTTGGAAGAAAGGCCTAAAAACGTGAGGAAAGATAAATGGAAAAGTGAGGAAGAATTGATTTAGGCGGGAAAGACACGAAGGTCTCCTTCCAATGCTGCCCACGTGCCTGCCATGTGAGCTTTTCGGCTTTCCGTCAAAACTACTTCAATTTTTTTGTCTCCAATTCATTTTTTTAATTAAAAATTATATATTAATTGTATTTAATTCATAATCAATTGTTTTTAATAAAAAATTATTTTAATATACTTTGTATATATAAGAACACGTTTTTTCAACCCAAAAAAAGCAACATACGTTTCTTCTGATTTCTTTATGAACCTCATAGCAATTGCAAGAAAGGACAACCACTCGCACAAGCAACAAAGCACCAGATATAAGCACATAAAGCATCTTGAAGCCAAAACGGTGTTGTTTGGGAGTACATCCAGGTAAAAAACAAAAAAACAAAAAAGAGAAAAGATCCACCACGCATTGTGGCACTGTTGCCATGCGCATACTCATTTGTAGGATAGAGTAATAAAATATATTATTAATAATATTAAAAAAATATTATAAATATAAATTAGCTCATGAGCTTCTAACTTATATAAAAATGGTTTGATATCAACTCAAGGTAAAGCTCAAATTTGAATCATCTCAAGTTCCAGTCAAGCTAGCTTGAGTTAAACTCACAAGACTAGTGAGTCAACTTGACTTGTTTGCAACTGTAATTTCAATAAACAATAGCATAATTTTAATAATAACCACACTCAATAACATATAATATTCATTATTTATTAATGTAAGCCCATGACAAACAATTTCTACATCAAAAGTTGAAAATATTATGAAATAAAATTTTTATCCACGATTATGCATATTGAGTAGAAATTTTTCACATGGTTCTACAGCTATTATAAGTTGGTTCTCACTGGCCAAATAGCACACAAGACTGGGTACTAACTATCCTCAAAATTAACCAACAATACCATTGTTGATAACTAAAAAGCATCTTGTTCTTGTCACATTTGATACAAGGACAGAAACCAAATCCTTGATTCTCAAACTCAAGAAAAACCTCCCCCTAAAACTGCATCACTTCAATTCAATAAAAAGGCGCAGGGAGGAAAGTTCTGTTTTGGTGCATTCGATGAAACGCCACAACGATTTCAATTGCTGTTTAAAAGGGCCAGCAAGAAATATTCTAATTTATAATATCCAAGTTAAAACACATCAGTTAAAAATGCCACCTCAAGGGACCAGGGATGGGATTGGAATCAGCATAAGAATGATCACTACAAATATTAGATTAATAATGCTACAATGATATTTGGGTTGTAAATGCTTCACTTTTAAGGATGTCTTCAGGCAGAAAGACCCTAAAAACAGCATAGTGATGATTCAAGCTTCTCTCCCCTTGCAATCTGTGGACACTTCCCAGGGCACCATCGTTTGGGTTTGGGAAGGCATAAAATACACGTCTGATTCTCTGATGAACAATTGCCATTGCACACCTTAAGTCAATGCAAAACATGGTTAAAGCTAAATTTATAAATCCACACACAAGCACACTCTCAGAGAGAGAGGGAGAGAGAGAGAGAGAGATTACAGAGGGTCTAGCCTGCATTCCGAGTATCTATAATTGACAAAGGGTATCTATCAGTAATCTATGCAGATAACTCACATGATGCATGGCTCCCACACGAAGTAGATGTCATATCCAGTACATAAATAAGGTCTGGTTGAGTCGCATTGCAAACCATTCCTGTGATAGTCCATTCTTTCATCATCCTTCACCTGAAAAGATACGAATGTAGCACATAAGTATATCCACAGCAGTCACCCAATAGAAACTTCATGCTATCCTTAGAGAAGTCTGAAACACTGAAAAGGGGAAACTAGTGCACGTAACATCATAAGCATCAACTTAGAGGACAACATTCTACCCAAAAATACTATTCCCGTCCCTCATCTTTGATAGATGTCTGTGCCAAAGTTTCAATACTCAAAGGTTTCTATTGTGAATTTGAGATAACATTAGTGGGATCAATCCAAGATCCTATATTGCCTTTTGCTAACCAACAGCTATGCCATAATGCACAAAAGGAGCAGAAGCTTACATTTGTATTGACCTTTTGTCTTTTTAAGGGAGTGCCTGTTGGAGAAGAAACATTGTAATCTTCTTGAGCAAACTCTGCACCTTGTCCATTCACAGGAAAAAGGCACCTATCTCTTGCAGCAGAATTTTCAATTGCTACAATGGCAGCATGTCGTAAAGGGTGCCAAGAATCGGAACTTAAATGTGGTAGTTGCTCAAGCCACCCCCATGGATGCAAACAAGAGACATCTTTATAAGATTGATTTGCTTCATTGGATGAAGATTTCAGCAGCAACATTGGATCCTTTTTCATTTCATTGGCATCCTGCTGAGTAGTTGCTTCAGGCTGCTTTGAACAGCATGATTCCCTGCTAGTACTGTTCATATCGCAAGACAGGACCTGGTCACATGAGCTAGCGATAACCTCTCTAGTTGAAGGATCCACTATAACAGCAGCATTGACAACCTAAAGAGTCAGCTCAGAATCAACCAAAATTAGAGGTTGCAGTGTCTTAAAGACATAAGTGAAAAGAAGGAAATGATGGATACTAGATCAAGTGATACCAAATGGAAAATGAATATGCACAAAGAAATTTGGCCAATCTGCTTCAGATGTCAAAGCAACACAGCATTTTAACCTAGAGGAACAGCCAGAGTAACTATTCTGAGCTTCAATACAAAAGCTACTAATATAGATTAAGTGCTGAGCAAGCAACTTTTAGGATATAACAACGAAAACTTAGTTCTGCACCAAATCCATAGCTTAGCAGGGATCAAACTTGCTGGTTACTCTTTTATGTAGACCTTTGACTTTATCCAACTAATAAGTAATAATACTTATTTTATATTGAGAAAACAGAAAAGAACTTCTCCAAGCATCTTGAATTAAAGAAATAAGATAGTTAATGAAGTCATCTCATTTCTCAGAACACAACAATTACATATAAAATACAAAAAGTTTTGTTCTAATTACCATGTAGTAAGTCCACACTTCAAAATTGTCAAATATGAAAATGTAAAACTGTTTTAATTGAACATTTTATATTTTGAAATCCACATGGAATTTAATCTGAAAAATAGGAAAAAGTTAAAAAAGAGGAGTCTTTGCTGCAGTACTCAAAGATATGCCTGAGATTATAAATTCTATTGGAACAAGGAAGGATCATGCAGCATGCAATGAGCAGTAAGTATTTACCAGAGCACCAGATTTTGCCATACGAACTGCAAGTTTCAAGGAGTTGAAAACTGACAATGAATCCTCTTCACTAAATCCAGTTATGCCATCAATATTGCTGCAAAAGATGATATTTCAGAAGTCAGAACTTTGATATTATGTCAAAACACTATGAATTGACATTTTCAATAACCTACTAGGTTGGTGGATGAAAGGAAGTTGGCCACAACTTGCATTGTTCTTCCCATTCTTCTTTTGTTGATGCAGCATATTTGCAAACCTGAATCAAATGGGCACAGTGTAAAGCGACCAAGGAATTATGAAATTATGGGCAGAACAGAAAAATCACTCATGTAACTTAATATTATCAGTTTATTAACAAGAATGATAAGAAAAGTTCAGTTCAGAGCAAAATCTTCAGAATTTGACAATTCTAGAGCCTTTACATGCCATGCTATGCAATTTCAAACATAATAAAAAAAATCAATGCTATTTTGTTTACAAATTTCAATAATATAGATCAATACAACAGATATCATAACTCTGTAATGTGAAAACTTTATCATAAAAATGATATGCTACTTAGAATCATTTAAAAGTAAGCTTTTAAAAAAATATCTGAAAGTAAGATTTCAATCCAATAATAACGTATTGACTGGTTTATTAACAGGCTCAAAACTCTTCCCAGAGCCAATTTACGCTTGATGTTGTAAAAATTCAGAAAAACTAAGCATCCAACTCTGAGAGAAAGTAACATATAAGATGATACATTTCACGACCATAACTTTTGGTGGCAGTAAAACCTGCATAGCCCTATTGGTCACTGGATAAGAATCTCTAAAGCAACTATGAATGCATGTTCATGTTTGTTTGGATATGTATTGAGTATTCCATGGAGATGCAGAAATGATCAATCACTCAATTCCTAATCCCGCACCCACCCAAAGAAAAGAAAAAGATAAAAACTTAGGAATGCAATTATGGAGTTTCATGACTTCAAATAAAAAACTTTTGAGGAGAGATGTATTATGCCTAGATCATGATGTATGTCTTCCTAAGAGCCAAATGGGGTACGAATTTTTTTCTTCAAATACTACAATAAGATCCAGGAGAAAAAAGATGACCCACTTTTTTGGTGAAAGTACTCAACTGGTACGCATTCACAAGCTCCAGCACATCCTCTGGCAGACGGTTTGACTCACCATCATTTCCAGAAGCCATGCACAAGATCACAAATAATTGATATTTTCCTGTCAGATAAACTTTCTGTCACTAACAATTACGAACACAAACACTCCAATACCGAGCAGGAAAAATAATAAAAAAATAGAACATAGGTATCAGGCATTTGCTTCACAAATAGTTAGTCATGGAACATGATGAATATAAGTCTATGCCTATTTCTTTGAACTCCCAAAGAAATAGTTTTTTGTTACAAGGATCTATTACTTTGCATCATAAGCACAAATAATTAATAGAAAATGCTAACAAAATTTCTAATCAGTTTCGTTTCAATTCCTGTTGGATCAGTCTCTATAATACATCAAACCTACCACTAGAAAACCAAGCACAGGACAGGAAAATGTGAAGACCATTCTCACCCCCTGCCTGACATTATTCACAAGTGCCAAAATGTATTTCGAACTTAAGGAGCCAAAGAACGCACATCTCACTTGGCTTTTAGTTAAATCCTGTGGCTGTGAAAATTTTACAGAATCACCACATCAACAAAGTCAAGTCTAACTCCCACCACCAACCCCTCTTCAACCAACTAAAATGAGAAATTAATCGCCTAAAAAATTAAAAACTAATAGCAAATGTGATGACACACAAAGTACATAATTTAGAAGAGCAGCAAAAAACCTCCATCAAGACAAATCTTCCGTATGCGCTTCACATGGCGGAGACCTTCCAAGGGTGCTATGTGATTTAACTTCCTAACAACATAGGGTTGCAAAAAGATAAATACAGATATAAATTTTCAATGACTATCTATGCACATGTCTCTAGCATAGTTCATAAAATAAGTAACGATAGTTCAAAGAGAAGCATGCCTCACTATAGCATTGGCGTGCTTAGGCTCAATAGCAGAAGCAAGCACATCCACTGCAAAAATATAACCAGTAAATTAGGAAAAAGAAAAAAGAAAATAAAGGTTAGCATATACAATGTTTAAAAAGAAAATCACGAGATATATACCTGTAGGCTGAAGGTGAGGAGGAATCTGCGGCTTCTCCGGAATGTGAACGATTTTCCAGCACTGGGGTGAATCTATAGCTGTGCCATTAACACTGCCATTCATCGTGCTCTCAAACTGCATTTGTGAACTTCTGAATTCCTAATTTGCTGAAACTTTTGCCAGCAGCTGAGAACAAAGGATTAAGGATTTAGAGTTCTAGAAAGTGGAATTGTTTGAAGTTCAGATCAATCTTTGAGGTTTTTCACAAGTGAGTTGAGAGATAGGAATGGAGGAAGTGGTTGCCTTTGTAGCAGCATTGGCTTTTGTGGCAGCATTATTGCTTGTTTATACTCTATAATTGGGTCAAGAAGGAGAAGAATATAATGAATTCTATCTGGGTCAGGGCTCAATAATGAATCCTAAGGATTAAATATGCATCTGAGGAGGATTGGGGGTTATATGAAACTGTAAATAAAATAGTCAAGGCATGGATTAAGAACTCATATACAAATGTTAACACTCAAAAACTGTTTAGCATGCTTCATAAGTTTAAATAATCATCCTTCAATGACTAATGTCTTTAATCTTATACATTAAGGCACCATTTGCTATCATGCACAATCAACCCCAATATGTTGTCTGCTCTTCTTGATAAATGGCCCATGATAAGCGACGGGCAAGACATTTTTTACTGTTGGGTTTGAAATATGGATCACAGGGAGAGACTTGATAGTACACGCTTAAGCTTGATCGGAAATAGAATGACCCGAGTAACCTTGTTAATCGTTTAGTCCGCCATCATCAATTTTTAGTCCCAAGTAATGCCCAAAGCCAGAGCTACACTAGAGTTCTTGAAGGAAAAAAGAATTTAACGCCAGAAAGAAATGAAAAGGATTAGAGCAGAACATATACCTGAACCTGGAAACAGGGAGAAAGGAAATGCTAGGCGGAGCAGAATTCCAGCAAATATCCGATGTGGCCAGAGTAATTTTGGAGCGAGGGTGTGACTGGGAGTGCGAGGCAGAGCTAGTGAGCCCTAATCTTTTTATTTTTAGAATTTTCCACAGTATTATGGTCAAATAACGATTATCCATTTTGATATGATAGGGACAAAGATATTGTGGTTATTATAGTATAATGAATTTTAGAGGGATCAAAATGCAATAAACCAACATCTCTTTGCCCTAAGCGTCGATGCTTTTCCTAGGCCAAGATTTCAACACCCAAATCAGTCACTCGACAACAAATACGCTCACCATGCCAGGTGGTAACCCGCCCAAGCCTCCTCACTCCACGTTCTCCGCCCACTCCCAGCAGCACAAATCCCGTTGGGAATCCTCCGCCTCAGCCTCCGTCTCCGGCGCCGCCAACCACAAACCGTCCACCGCCTCAAAATCCAAACCCTCGCCTAACTCCACCACCACTCCCCTGAACAACAAAGATGCCAGCAACAAACTCCCAACCACGAAGCCCAAGCCGAGGCCGGAGAACCCATCTCCAAGGCATGAAAATCCTAGCTCCATACCCGGGTCAAGACCCGTTTTCCCTTTCATCGATCCGCCCCCGCCTCCATCTTATGGATTCCACATGCTCGACCGCCGGACTATAGTCCTGGCAGATGGGTCCGTGCGATCTTACTTCGCTTTGCCCCATGATTATGAGAATTTTACACATATGCCAAGGCCTGGTTTCCGGCCCGAGTTCCTCGGTCCACGTGAATTTGGGCTTGATAGGCCCCCTTTCCCGATGAGCCCTGATTTTATTCGTCCTGATGCTAGGAACAGGAATCAAGAGTATTGGAATGCGGGCCATGAGAATTCTTTGAAAAGAAAGTTTGGGGAGGATGAGAGGGATGATGGGTTTGAGAGGCAAAGGCAACAGCTTTTGCAGTATGGAAGTGCCAATGGGCCGGGCCCGAGCGCTGGGTATAATTTTGGGAGAGGCGAGGAAATGAGAGCCACTAAAAACATGAGGATTGTTGAGGGGAATGTGAGCAAGCTTAAGCATAGTGGGGTTGATCAGAATGCATTAAAGAAGGCTTTTTTTCATTTCCTGAAGTTGGTTTTTGAGACTACGAATCAGAGAAAGAATTATTTGGCAGATGGGAAACAAGGACCTCTGCCATGTCTAGCCTGCAGCAGGTCTGATGGTGATTTATGGTTAAGATTAAAAAAATGTTTAATTTCTTTTGTTGTTTGTTATGATCTATCTAGAGTTCTAGACTTTATTGCCTGAGCTAAGTATTTGTTTGCATGTGTGCTTATAAATTGTTTGATGCCCAGCAAGTAATGAGATGTGCGGCAGTAGTTACGAAAAAAATCTTGAGTAATTTCATCGATAAAGAAGTTCTTCTGCGGATAATATTCATTACATATGTATAGTATTAGGAAATTTATTAGGTGTATTGAACATATACAGCTTCATGCTACTAGAAAAACTCAGTATTTTCATGCTTTTCTATGCAGTTTGCAGGAAACACTGTATCATGGTCACTGTGTTACAGTGTCGTTCTTGTCCTTTTTAAATTGGCTGAGGGTTGGGGGGAAATGATGCTAGTCATATGATATTGTTGAAGGTGTGTACCAGAACTGGTATTAGTGAGGTGATACAGTTGGAGGTATAAATCTTCAACTTGGGGATCAATAGTTGTGATCATTGTTCACCAGAATGGTTGCGATGGCATTGTGGGGACCACCATTCTAGTTCATTGCAATATTAATCACCTGAAACCCATACTTTTAATTTAAAACGCCCAGAAAATTCTAAAAAATTATTAAAAACATTAATACCTGTAAAGGTCTTTTTAAGTACCTTTAGGTAACTCTTGTGGGCGAGGACATTCAGAACAGTGCGTTATTAGGATCCTACTTTTTCTATCTAGACTGAAAAGGCTATTACTCTGACATCATGAAAGCTGAATGTTTTTTCTTTTTCTCCTCATCCACAAGGATTGAACCAGCACTTTTGCAGTCTAGCTTTGAGGGTGTAAAGTCTTAATAGCTCCCCAGATTTGTTTTCTTCAGTCTTTTGAGTTTCAATTCATTCAGTACTTTGGTTGTGGAGTGGACTACTGTATCTTTTGTGATTTGTGCACTGGAAGTCTTAAGTTAATTCTCATACAGAACGTAAATGCATGTGGCATCTGTTTCTGTACTTCTCTATTCTGTCATATGCAGAATTCAGTATAACATAACTTTGTGGTTAATGAAGAGATTTGGTTGCTGCCCAAGCAGATTGCAAGATATTTGAGTTCAGATTGTATGTTTTATGAATGCCTTGTTGGAATTAGTCCTACTATTCTCATGTTGTTATCTCTGATACATGGTCTTGAAATAGTTTCTGTTTGTTGGATGTATTGGTACTTTAGCATAAAATCTGTTAGGAACAACTGATTTATAGGAACTGCTTTGTGAATAATTTGTTTGGGATGATTCTTTATCTCAGTTAACTCTGCACACCAATGTTGTCAAAATCGCGAGTTAACTCGTAAAATTGTACCTCGTAAAATCATAAGATTTTACGAGTTTACTCATGTCTAGCGATCCCGATTCTACATAAAACACGTTTTTGTGAACTCGGAGTAAAATCGCGTGCTGAATTGTAAAATCAGTAAAATCGACAAGTTAAAATGATTCCACTTGTCAAGCCAAAAATGGGTAAAAATAAATGAAAAAATGGGCCCAACCACCAATTCATCAAATCTTTTGGGCCTAAAGTGAATAAAGTCTTGATTCAAACAAAAATAAAACAAAACCCAGCACTAAAAACAAAAATAACATAAAATCCAATGGCCAGCCAAAAAAAAAAAGGAACAAAATGAAAATATGACCAAAAAAACTGAAATAACCTAACAAAAAGAAAAACAAAAATCTAGAAAATTAAAAAACAATAACAACGAAAACCTTAATCTCCTTCATTTTCAACTGCTAATTTTATTCACCCACATTATTTTTACATCAATGTATTCTATGTTATATATTCTTTCATAATTAATATCTCTACTCATATTTGAAATGAAATTCTTTTGAACTTTTTTTATTTATGTACATATACATGTACATATAGGTACATATACAAGAACATATATATGTATGTATGTATATACATATATATAGGTAAAATTGCGCGATTCGTGTTACGATCCTACATCTACGATCTTTTTTCTTCCTTCCATGTCAAGTCTGATTTACGTGTTGGACAACGTTGCTGCACACTATTGGTGCTCTGTGACCCATAACTTAATCCTTCCAAATTAAGTTTTGGTATATTCATCTCTTTATATGTAGAGTATAGTTGCTTGATTTTGTGAGTATCTTGCTTGTGCCTCCGCTTATCTAAAATTCATGCACTGACAGTGGCTTGGAATCAAGTAGTTTTGTTTAACTGTCATATGTTTGCAGATGTCTGTACACTTAATGATTTAGGAAGGAAGGATTTTGTTTGTAGTATTATTAAACACTTTCACCTTGCATTTGACAGGGATAGTTGTGAAGGATAATTTAATGTCTTATAGTTCTTGACTTTTATGGCCTTAAAAAGGAAAAATGAAGTTACGAGGAATTATTGACCCCTTGCAAGGTGGCACGTGGTGCTCTAACAGGCAACATTTTTATCAATATGCTTTCCTTGTTGGTGCACCACATTAATCTTCACTCTTTCTAGATTGCAAGGTGATGCTCTAGCAGATAGCATTAATCACATTTGATATTTTCCTTTTAGTATACATATTGATTCTCTCCAGGCTGCAAAGTGGTGTTCTAGCAGATAGCACTTATCATGTACTTGATATGTTCCTTGTTAGCATACCACATTGATCCTCTCTCTCTCTCTCTCTCTTAGATAGAATTAAGCTATTTATTCATTTTTTGTCCTCTGCATTTCTTGCTTCATGAAATCTTGCGGCCCATGGAATTTGGGTTTGTGAAGATGGGACTCCTCAGTATGTGCTTAGCTTGTGGGTGTTAGAATGTTTCTCAGCTTAGGAGAAATTATGATATAAGAATGTTTCTCATACAGAAGGTCAAGAAATATTTTGACCTAATATCTCACTTTCAATGCCAATGCCTTATTTGACCTATTTGTTGAGCTGTTATTTTTTTACGAGGAAAAGTATTTGCTGTTTTTTGTGGAAACTATCTTTTATATATTATAGAAATTAAGCCGAAATACTACCAGTAGGATGCATAAAGAATTTGGAAAGTGAACTCAAATATACCAGTGTGAACTGTAAAGTTGAAAAACACCTAGTCTGTGACCAATAAGTTGCACACTATCTCCAAAAGAAGGTAGTAATATTATTAGTTTAGAAGGTTTTGTTATATCTTTTAAGGTGTTATTCATGTTAATGGATCCTATAAATAATATATCTTATGTTCAAAATATATTAGGTCTATGACTTTTTTTTCTTATGTGGAACTGCTTTGCAGTTTTTGTGTTAGTACTTTCTTCTTAACTCTTTAACTTCTGGCAGAGTTGCCCGTGGGTGAATAATTCTAGACATATTAGTTTGCCTTCACTTGTCTGCAAGGAAGTTTCAGAGCTGCTGAATCTGACCAATAATTGTGCTGCAACCTCTTAGGTGCATATGACCTCAGTATTCTAACTACTAGCTGTATAGCAATCATTTGAGCAGGTTGCAGTTGGGCCGGTTTCTCTGTGTTTTTGCTTTTTAGTGTTTTACTCGCTACATAGCTAGTGTTCTATTTGCTGAGTGAAGGCTTATATAGGTGCAGCTTGAACTTTTTCCACTTGTCATCTTTTGCTTCTTGTAAACTTTTTTGGTATTAAACACGGACTAATTAATCCCAGACAATTTCCTTCTGAGATGGTAGTGGAGTGTGATTGCGTGTGGTTTTGTGATACGACATTTACTGGCTTCAGTAGTTCTGTTGTGCATGTCTTCCGTTCA
This sequence comes from Jacaranda copaia, assembly GCA_014898725.1. Lineage (NCBI taxonomy): Eukaryota > Viridiplantae > Streptophyta > Magnoliopsida > Lamiales > Bignoniaceae > Jacaranda > Jacaranda copaia. Next base: position 29,514 of record JACGDI010003893.1, on the reverse strand, counting down.
GTTGGTGCCTTACTAATATATATAGTTAGGCTTAAATCTTAGGCAGTGGCAGTAATACCGCTGGTTTGGAGATTACTCCTTGAGTTCAAGAAGAATATATTTCTTCCGCTGCATGTTCTCGTACTATATTTCTGGTTCCTTGTTTTGGGTTACTGAAGATATGGATTTATGCTGTATTTGAATGTCTCATGGAAGATGATTTTTTAAATTTGTGTTTGCAAACCTCAAATGCTATTATTTGTCCTCCCAATGACTAATATTGATTTCAATTTGTTGATGTAAATGATCTTATGACTGGAGAAGGAAAATATGTGAGTGAGAACACTTTCGATACCGACATCCAATTCGATTTTGTGGGTGTTATCCAACTTCAAGAAATAAAGTTTTGGTTGCTGTTACCTATATATCATATTTATTTTAATTGCTTCATAAGTTGGTTCTTGAAGCTATAATTATGTGTTCGAATCATGTCTGATATAATATCTCCAAACAAGTGCAAATGATGCCAAACTTGATATCCTATTTACTTGTTATTGTGTGAACTTGTGTTTGCGCCTGAGACTACTACACGGTTTTGACATGAAAATACAGGTCTTCAAAAGATTTTCCAGATACACACAGTCTTATTATGCACACTTACAACACAGACAGTGCAGATTCAATCGTGGATCACCTGGGCTTTCATAAAGCTTTGTGCATTCTGATGGGCTGGAACTATTTGATGCCTCCCGATAACTCAAAAGCCTATCAGAATTTTTCTTCTGATGATGCAGAAGCAAACCAGGATGATCTGATTATGTGGCCACCTTCTGTTTTAATTCATAATACTATCACAGGAAAAGGTAGAGATGGGCGTATGGAAGGTATAGGTAACAGAGCAATGGATAGTATTCTTAGAGGTATCATGCACCCCTATTCTTTATTATGTTTTCTGCAGTTGATGAATGAGATCTTCTTTCAATTTATTTGCCTACCTTTCATGGCTGCATCAGTAATTGGTTTGGGTGGTGTATAGTGTCCTCTAAAGGGTTTAGGCACTCTTCCAGATTATCCATGGTCTATCCTGTTTGAGTTGCTATATTATATAAAAATTACTTCACCCAATCAATTTATCTATCACTATCATCATATGGATCTTCAACTCTACTAACTGTTACATCCGGCTTCACTATGACTGGTTGTCTGTGGTGGTGGGTGCAGATGACTCGAGATCTGTAGTAATTGTCACACAGTTTGCTGTCTTGTTCTATCTGGCTCTCATGTCAGGCTGTGCTTTCCATTTTGTTGTGGAAAAGTACTTGAATAACTCTTTCAGGTTGCCGCTGAGTCTGGTGTAGGTTTATCCAGGCTGAAGGGACAGTTAAGTGAATGGAGAATTGTACTGATTTAACTTTAGGATATACCATTTGATAATATGAAAAGACCCTCGGGGCAACCTTTATGCCTTCTCACAGTTCGATGCATCTAATTTGAAGAGGAAGTTGTATGATACTAAAGATCATACTCCTAGTTCAAAAACCCTCATGCTTTATTTGATCAGAAGCAGTGGCTACTGGACTTGTATGAATTTAGGCTTTTCTTCTTTACTGGTGAGCAGACAAGCTTATCAGCACCACCAGGAGACTGTGTGCTAGCATCAGTTTTGTTTATTTGGAATATATTCTTACTATATTTACACTAGTTTATGCACATGTCATAGTACTGCTTAGGTCTTTAAGCGCATGAGTGGATGGGGTGTTTTGTCACATTGCCACACTTTAGATGTCATTGTTTTATATTTCCATTTGATCTTACATTTTGCTAGCTCTGGTCTTACATTTTGCTGTATTACTTTGTTAGATAAAGGCATAAAGCCAAGTTTCATGATGACTGTTTTATGGCTGGAATTAGGTTGTAGGTAGCATTCTTTGCTACCCAATGTGGATTTTTATACTGCAGAGAAATTACCAGCCTTTTCATTCTGATTTTTCTTTAGTTTTGCTTAGAGCCTTATAGTGATTAATAGTTGAAAGGCTGCCTTTTGCCATCCAAACAGTTTAATTAATTTTCTTCTCTAAGCCTCTACTTCAATTAAAAGGGATGTTTTATTGGGATTGATCTTGACCCTTAATTTGATTGAATTATTTTGTTTCCCATTTCCCATTAAGCTTTATAACTTTCGAAATTTCCCTTCATCTTTTGTATGAATAGAGAAAATTCTATTCCTATTCTATATCTGAGTATCATCTCTGTGTTAATGTGTTTCTTCTTGTTGGCTGGAGTGAGGTCTTCAACCTATGTTTTTAGGTTTTACTTTGATGATTAAGAGTGGATTGAGAAACGATTAAATCCCTTCTCCCTTTGAAGATGTTGAGTTGTCCATGTTAAATGGTGCAGTTACAGCCGAGCTTATACCTGCTTAAATAGATGGAGAGTTTCATGTCAATAGCTGCACTGTAAATTGTGTATTATATTGAGGCTTGCAACAGCCAGTGACCTGTAAGAACTGTTTTTACACTTACAGTTTGGATAGATCGGATGAAGTAGGAGCAATAAGTCATATAATAAATCAGAAGGGAGTCAGGGTAACCATAGATTAGGAGTGACACCCTTCTAACTACACTTTTAAGATGAATATCCCTGGGTTTGTAAGTTGCAAAAGCAAACATGCCTTTGTTAGATTGACTAATGCAATTCTTAATGAGCTCCACACACACTCTTCTTTTGGGCTAGTCTGTCTGTCTCTGATTTGATGCAAATGCTTAAAAACTGCCCCATTGCACGAACACCTTAGGCTACTGTTTTTATACAGAACGTATGTGCTCTCACTAGCTTTGGAATTATATCAAGCTTTTACCTGGCTTTCACTGATATTTTGTATGCAATATATCTAGTTGGTAGTATGTTTTGGTAGACAAATATTAGGCAGGCATCATTTTTGTTGAGTGATCAAAATTGTGGAAGCTTTCACGACGATGAAATTAGTTTGTGGATTCCTTGTATTCTGAATTTTGATATGATTTGATGCCCATGAACTTGAATTTGTGCTTTAGAAATAACGGGATCCTCATCCTAGCCTGTCTTCTGTGAATCCTGTTTTCTAGATCTTGGCTTTCCTAGTGGCAAGTCGATGTCCTTGTACTCAAGAGAAGGTCATCTGGGCGTTCACACAGTGAAGTTCTCAGGTGATGAATCTGGTTTAAAGGAGGCTCTGAGGCTGGCCGATTATTTTGAAAGAGAGAAATGTGGTCGAAAGGGTTGGGCCCGGATTCAACCCTTAACTCTTGGTAAGGATGATGAAAACAATCCAAATCTTGTGAGATTGGACCCCAAGACGGGGGAGAAAAAGAGAGTATTCTATGGTCACCTAGCAACTGTTGCTGATCTAGACAAGGTCACTTTTGAGATCAAGAAGAAGGTCTCAATTGTGAGTATGAGGGAATTCAAGCAATCCAAATGAGCCGTACCTTAGAGCTTTGTGAAGATTTTACTTAGTTTTTATGATTGGGAAATTGCTGTCTTCTTGTGAAGTAAAAAATGGTTTCTGTGAATGGGACCTTTTCCCCTTTTGTTTTATGATCAGTGAAATTCCTAGTAACGGAATTTAAATATTGTGCATGCTTAGTGAGGATTCAGTGCTTTAAGGCGCTGCTATGTTGCTCTATTATCAAGAAATTGTCTCTCTAGCGCGTAGTGGGCTTGTGTTATTAGATGGTGCTTGGGCATTCAGGCTAGGTAGAACTCAGCACATCTTGAACTGAAGTAAACGAGGGGGGTACGTTTTTCTTACTATATAAAATCTGATCGAGTACCCATTCTACCTCATCTACGTGTTTGATAGCTCTATTTCTTGTTTGCGTTGGAATTCAAGTATCGCCTTGTAGATAATTAAACCTTGAAGCAAAGTTTTTGGATGAATTGGATGCAGTAGGCTGCCAATGGATGGATCATGGATTTTAGTCCAACTTTGATCAGAATTTTAAATTTTTTTACCAATTAGAATATTCAATGGATTTAATTCAATAATAAGTATCTATAGTTTGAAATAAATAAATTTTTTTACCTATTAGAATATTAGATGGATTTAATTCAATAATAAATATCTATAGTTTGAAATAAATAAATCGACTATAGAGTTATGACATTTGATTTGTTAAGGACTCAAATTTGAATTTTAATGTTTTTAAATTAATTAATACTCTTTCGTAGAGTATTAATAAGATTTAAATTAAATATTATACATATATATATATATATATGTATATTACATTGGCCTAAAGTCAATATCTTGATGTTGACATTTCGGTCCTAGTTTTAGAAATATTGGCCTACCTAAAGAAAAAATTAAAAAAATTTAAATATAAAATCACATAATGGTCTACTTATAAACTAATATATAATGTGAATCAGGGACTTATTATTTAAATATTTAATTTGTCAAAAACTCAAATTTGGAATTTGAATATGAAATTGGCTAACATAATTTTTATAGCGTATTGAGTCAAGTTCAAATACGTATATTGATAATTGGATTTGAATTCAAATAACATTAATTTGATTCTAATATGATTTGTTGATAGTCCTATTATCTACATTCTTTTCCTAACTCTATTCTTCTTTAAGTTGAATTTTTCTAGAACCCAAAATTTAAAATCAGCTCTGAAGGTTACTAAACTTAGAAGTGAAATTTCTGGATGAATCATTGAATAATTATTTGGGATTGGTGGTGAAAAGTACCTACCTCTTTAATTTATTATTTGTTGTGAAATTGCTCCTAATATTTGAAAATGATTTAATAAAACCATTTTTTTTTCCATTAAACTTACAAATATGACGCTTTTCCAAAAGTCGTATTCAATAAAAATCCATAAGATACATACAAAAATAAGTGATAGAAGTCATGAGCAATGATAATGAACAAACAAAAAAGTATGGTCTTGACTGGAAAATGGATGAAGTTCCGTTTCTACTAGGGCAACCTTTGGTACCTTGAAAGAACACATATTGTCCGTGTCTTGACTTTTCTTTCCTTTTTTAAGCAATCCTAATGCTCACTATCAGAATATAATTATTGCTTGTTACTTTTATCAAATTATTTTTTTTATACAGTTATTATTCGCATATAAAATCACACAAATCTTTTTCCACTTCATTAAAATCGAAAATGAAAGGAGATAATGTAGTGCATAATATAATCTTAAGACAAGAAATTAACTACAGAAATGAGTCCTAGTGGCACTCTGTTCTTACGTGTATAAGTTTAGGTTGTCATAATAATAGTACTAATTATATCGATAAATAATAAAATACTTACTTTTATATGATATAGGAAAAAAAAGAAGAAGCTAATTTTATTTTAAGTAATGCATTTTTGAAATTAAATTAAAAATTGAGGCTGTGGTTGATAGTTCAAAATTTTCTGTAGTATTATTTAACTATCATTTTGAGTGTGTAAAAAGATTTTTTTTTATATGGTAGAATAAATAATATGTGTATGTACTTTATAGAAATGTTAAATCAAATTATGTGAAAGAAGGAAATAAAGATATCATTCCCCAAATTTTATTTAGATAATATACATCTAACTCATTTAATTTCTAGCGTGGACCGATTGGAACAAAACGATGAGACCAATAGAATAAAATAAATGACGTTGGAAAAATGAAATGGTCCTATGTACGAAAAGTATTTTTCTTTTTTTTTCCCCCTCCAATTTATCTAAGTTTCTTTCATGTCATGCAGTGTCTTCTTGTTTCATTTTGTTTGGACTTCGGAACCTAAAGAAAAGAAATTTCCAAAATATCCAGCAAATTAAATTAAATTCTTAGTCACTTTCATCAGAAAGATATGGAGGATATTTTTTTCTATAAAAAATAAGACAATTGTGGTCCAAGGAAACAATATTTTTGTACTGGGGGCAAAATTCGGGCAACATTCATTGGATAATCCCAATAAATAAACTTAAAATATCAATTATTTAAGGTATAATTAATCATTGTAATTAATGTGCCAGCGGTGGTGCACAGTGAATCGTCCACGGCTGACTAAATATTCAGTTTTTCATTATAAATAATCCAATTTTACGAGGTCATTTCTTGTCATTTCAGACGCCAGGGAGCCCGTTACAAGGTGATTATGTTTTATTTATTTTTCTGGTAATTTGCAGTGTTCTTCTTTTGTCTATTTGAGTCTAAGTGCTGTGGAAGATAAAAGACTTCAACCTTTTTGGCTAAAGTTTGCGGAAAAGTAGGTTTTTTTTTTTTTAAAGTGAAAATAGGAAATTTATCTGGTTTTTGAGAGTCTTTTTATCTGAATTTGTGAGGCATGCATAAATTTGTTGTGTGCTTGAAAAGGGTTCTATTTTGATAAGGGTTTGGTTGGAAAAAGAAAAAATTCTTGATTTTTTCTTGATTTTTCCAGGCTATTTTTCAATGGGGTGTCCCGTTTTGTAAAGATAAAGTTTTTCCTTTGACTTTTTATTTGGCATGCATTCACTTACTTGATGATCATATATTCTGAGTGTCTCAAGTTCATCATATTCACATTTTGAATCTTTGGAGAGGCAGAATAATTGTGAAATTTAGAATTTGGCTCTAGTTCTTGGTGATTTGGTTGCAGGACTAATACAAAAACATGGCTGGGGAAAATGTTGGAATTGCAAAGGATGTTACTGAAGTAAGTCTTTGCAATTGTTTGGCCAACAAATTAGATATGTTTGTATCTTTTTCTTTTTTCTCAACCTTTATATTTGGTTTCAAAATTTTATCTCATGTTGTAGTTGATTGGTAAAACTCCATTGGTATACTTGAACAATGTTGTCGATGGTTGTGTTGCGCATGTTGCTGCCAAGCTGGAATCCATGGAGCCCTGCTCTAGTGTCAAGGATAGGTATTCCATTGATTTCATAGTGGATTATCAGTGCCCTTATCATTATTCTTATCTTTCGTTTGCTTTGTTGGTACCGTTCTAAATCATACTTCATTCAACTATGCTTTTCTTTGTAACAGGATTGGTTATAGTATGATTACAGAGGCTGAAGCAAAAGGCCTCATCACACCTGGACAGGTAGATTAACATAATTCTAAATGCTTCACTATTTCTTATCAAAAATTGTTTTCTTTAGTGGGGTGTTGATGGCATAAATGCTAGTTTCTTATGATTTAAGTCCTCTGGCATCCTAAAATCTTGCTACGGTTTTTGCAATTTTTGATGAAGAGTGTCCTCATTGAACCTACGAGTGGCAACACTGGTATAGGCTTGGCATTCTTGGCAGCCGCTAAAGGCTACAAGCTCATTATTACAATGCCTGCTTCTATGAGTCTTGAACGCAGAATTATTCTCCTAGCTTTCGGTGCTGAGCTGGTGCTCACGGATCCCGCTAAGGGAATGAAGGGTGCTGTTCAGAAGGCTGAAGAGATACGGGACAAGACGCCCAATTCCTACATCCTTCAGCAATTTGAAAACCCTGCCAACCCGAAGGTAAATAAGCTCTGTACCATTACATTCAAGTGATGTTATTGCTGATAGGGAAAATCAGTTAAATAGCACATAATTTCTTGTAGGTACACTATGAGACCACTGGACCTGAGGTCTGGAAAGGAACAAATGGAAAAATTGATGCGTTTGTCTCTGGAATTGGTACGGGAGGAACAATTACTGGTGCAGGAAAGTATCTCAGAGAACAGAACCCTGACATAAAGGTCAGCTTGTTGTTTTAATTTTGAGCTATCATGTGATTGATTTGATTGTAATGCTGAGCTGTCGATTTTTATGTGCTGAAGCTATCTATCTTAATTTTGATTCTAATTGTTTTGGTTTTCATAATTTTCTTAACTTTCTGTCTAATCTGTCTTTTAGCTTTATGCCGTGGAACCAGTTGAAAGTCCTGTTCTTTCTGGAGGAAAGCCTGGTGAGTTCTCTTGATGCAGTTTCATCTTATTCTTCTTTTTTGTTTTTAAATAGAATGTGGCTTTCTTCATATGGAATCTGGATTGAGTAAAAGGATCAACAAAAAACATCAACGTTTCTAATATAAGACTGTTAATGAGCTTATGCCTGTTTGAATCATGTTATCACTTTATTTTCTTATGGATTAAATTCATTAATATTAATCAAGAAACAAATTTGAGCTCGCTTGGGCCGTCTTGAAGATCATACAAGGCACAAGCCCAACTTTTGAGAATGAAAGCTCATCCACTTCGGGAAAAATCTTGTCCGTCAAGAAAAATGAAAAATGCCCCTCTTAGTTCTTTCTGAGTTTGGGCAATTTGACTGCCCTAACCCATTAGTTTGGTACTTGCTTTGGTTGTTCCTTTTGACCAGTTCCATATGTTGACTCAACTATACAAGTTTGTATTATTGTAACTCCATCAATTTGATGAGTGATCCTTGTATAATGATCAAGGTCCACACAAGATCCAAGGAATTGGTGCTGGTTTTATCCCTGGTGTTTTGGATGTTCATCTCATTGATGAAGTAATTCAAGTACGACTTAGTATTCAGAGAATTGCATTCTTGACTTTCTATCCATTAATGATAATGCTTTAGATGTAATGACTTGGTTATTGTGTGCTTTCTCTTGCAAATTTCCAGGTCTCAAGTGATGAGGCCATAGAGACTGCAAAGCAACTCGCATTGAAAGAGGGATTGTTTGTAAGTAATATACTACTTAGTCCCTTCATAAGCGGCCGCAAAATGTTTGATGATTTTAATCAGTTCACTTTTTTGCCGAGTCTAAACGACAAAACATTCTAAAAGGCTGTAATAATATGCTGAAGGTGGGAATATCATCTGGTGCTGCAACAGCTGCTGCAATTAAGATTGCAAAACGGCCTGAGAACGCTGGAAAACTCATTGTTGTAAGTCTGTCTGCTACTTTTTTCCTCATAGATGTAATAAAACTAACAAGCTATTCAGACAACATTTTTGAAGCTTTAAGAGAAGAAAATGCAGCACATTTGTTTCCTGAGGAAATATAAAACATTACCGACCCTAAAGAGAGCGTCATTATTTCATGAGAAGAAACAAAAGCGACAATAAAATATAGTTGCTGTCTGCATTTTGGGATATGTTTTCATGTACCATACTTATCTTATCAGGAAAAAGAGGTTATGGACGATTTTAACTTATTTTTCTTTTTCTTTTTCTTTTTTCCTACTAATAAATGCAGGTCATTTTCCCAAGCTTTGGGGAGCGCTATCTTTCTTCAGTACTCTTTGAATCAGTCAGACGGGAGGCCGAGAGCCTGACCTTTGAGTCGTGAACTCGTTTTCTGGCAAAGTGAATTAGTGCAAGAAGCATAATGTTGTTGGGGGGACAACCTTAGCTTGTTTCAAAAAACATGTTTCTCTGTTTACAGATTATAATCCTGGGAATTTATTTATATGACTTGCTGTGCCAGTTTCATTTTGCTGTGAATCATCCAGTGTCTGACGTTTCCATTTTCTATGAAGTTATTTGATGCAGTTATCCTATTTATACTTCTTTTATGGTAAAGATGAATGCCATTTCACTGTTTTGTTTGTTTATTATGTTTATTACATTTTCCCAATATTGTTTGAGAGATTGGGCCCTTTTTTTAAAAAATAAATTAATCTGTACCACATTGGTGGATATTTATATAAATTCAAATCTATCGAATTATTAAGGGTACACTCCTCTATATAATAGGTCTTCATGTTCCATCATGTGGTTTATGTTATACAAGTGGCATTCGGGTTGAATGGCTTTATGGAATAACATTTATACTTTCACATATTATGAATAACGTATGAGATATTTGTATTTTATTTTTATTAAGAAATTTTTAGAATTCTCATTGTTCAGCTTTCAATTCGACTTTAGCCATCGAATAAAATATAAATAACTGTCCTCTCTTTAAAAGAAAGGGCAATACAATTGTACCATGTATTTGTTAGAATTTGAATTTTGAACCTTACGTGTATAAGTGTGAGGATAATGTTACTAACTCAATTGACCAGTCCGCTATTTGAGTTGGTAGGTTAAAGATACTTCACATAATTTAAGTAATTAATTTGTTGTTATCACCCTCTTTTTTAATTCATTTTTCATTGGTATTTGAGTTGGTAGGTTAAAGAGAAAGCTCTGTTATATTAAAGAGCTACTTTCTGAACAGAGTCAGTGAAGCCCATACGACATCTTCTGCAATAATATATTTAATGAAATGCAATCTAAAATAAAGGAAGTTTTACATATGAGAGAAAATCGAACTTGAAACTTTAATAAATGTATTTATATAATGAATATATTTTGGTACCACTGTTTGTTTATTGACCTCCCATTGATTACTTAATTCTCATTTGCATACTTAGATCAGTGTTTAAAAAGTTGAATTGGATGGGCGGTCGAACCGGTTAAATTGTCAATCGCCTTATGAACTAGTCCGATTTTGAGAAAAAATTGAAAAATAAAAAAAATCATCTTATTTTGTGAAAACCATCTGAACCGGCAATCAAACCGTTTGAATCGTTCATAGTTTATGAAAATCAGATCGGTTATTTTTTATTTCTTATCTTTCCTTTAATTTTTGGCATAATTAACACTTTTTTTTTTTTGGATTTTTTGGGCCTACTATGAACCTCCAAAGTTAAGATACATCTTAAAAACGTAAAAACTTAAAACATTCAAACAGACCTACAAAATAAAGCCCCAAAATCAGATCTAATATTTCAATTTTTTAATTAGGCTATAAGGTAGATGTGATTGCTTATGGGAATGGTTTCATATTTTTGTGTTTTAAAGATTTTGAGAATGTTTTGGTATTTAAAAGATATGAGAATGAGAGATGAGGTTGTGAATGGCTGTGAGATAAAGTGTAGTGATTAAAGTAATATGATGAGTTGATATGATTGGTTGTGTGTTTATTTATAAGATATGTTTAAGAGATTTGTTTTAGAGGATAAGATTATTTTATAAGTTTTAATTTTTGAATTTTTTTTAAAATTAAGAATATTTAAAATAAAATAATTTATAAATTTAATAAATTGAATGTTTTTGTTATTGATTAAAAATAGATAATGAATTAATTTATAATTTATTTGTGAGATACATTTAAGAAAATGAAATTGTTTTATGAGATTTGTATGTTTGATTTATTTGAGATTGAGAATGGTTAAAAAATTTTAAATAAAAGATGGATTTAATATATTTCATATTTTTGATAATTTATTATAAAATGGACAATCAAATATTTTTTTCTAAATCGAGAAAAATTAAATTCTAACTAAGAAAACGTTTTAGTAGATTTTCATGAATTTAGTTTCAATAAGTTTCAAATTAATCAGATTAATTAAAAAAATATAAAAATAAGTCATTCAATTTTTTCATTATTGAATTTTTTTATTTCATTAAAAATAATAAAAAATTTATTTTTTATAATTTTTTTTAATTTATCGATACAAATTGAGGCATATTGAGAGAGAGAGAGAGAGAGAGAGAGAGAGAGAGAGAGAGAGAGAGAGAGAGCTGACAAAAATTTGTAATAGGACAAAGGAGAGAGAATGGTGAGGTTAAAAAGTGGCAGAGGAGAGAAAACAAAATTGGATAAGATGGAGAATGGCTCATTTCTCCTTTCCTGAAAAACAGAGATGGGCGACCTTCCCATTTTTCCGGTTTTAGAGACAAGAATTTTGAGATTTTTTCCACAAGCAATTGCTGCCTTGGTTTCTTACCCAACCAATGTTTTCTTTCAAAAAATTTTAATTTACGAAATTGAACAATATAATTTAAACTCTTTATATATTATATATAATATTTTATTAATTTTTAAATAATATATAAAATATATATAATATATTACATAATTATGATATTATGATTTAATTACAATCTAATCAACGATTGAACTAGTGAATTTAAATCAATAAATTTTTCGATTCAATGAACGATCTGATTTTTCGTATACCGATTTAGATATTGAATGCATAAGTTTAAGAAAGTACACAATTAAATTATCATGATTTTTGTATATTTATATTTCTTATTCATGAATATCAAATCGGGGAGCAAAAGAAGATATACAGCAGGCTAATGTAATTATAAAGATCGAAAGCTAGCAAAAATTTTGATCCTCATGAAAAGTATAACCGTTCACATATTGCCTTACAGAGGGACTTGGTAAAATCGAAAGATCATTTGAAATTTAACTACCAGTTATAATTGAGTTTGAGTCTTCTTGCACATCTTAGGTGGAAAGTGAAGACGATCTCCTTTCAGACATGAGTTCAAGTCAGATACTGTTCGGAATAGTGAATATTCCAATCTTCATTATCATGATTTTTGTATATTTATTCTTCATGTTATAAAATTCATGTTTAAGTTCCAAGTTCCTCATAATTTTTCAATATTAGAATTGGCTTAATAAAAACATGTAGGTTATTGTAGCTCAATTCAATTTTGAATAACTAAATAATTTTGTATATGAATTTTTGATATCCATTTATAGTGTTAGTATTTCTCCAAAATAATTTTGTATATTTTTCGAATTTGAAACTCCGATAATATAAAATAACAATGACCAATAAGAATATCTAATATGTACATTTTACTCACATGATGACACGATGTTTTGAATAACACCTGTCCTTTTTTCATTCTTTTATTATGAAATTTAATTCAGGCAGGTCTCCAATGGGGTCTCCCATTTTATAAAAAAATATCTTTTATTGGACTTTTTCATGTGTCCAGTGTCTTAAGTTGAGATCATTCTCGTTTTGACTCCTGGAAAAGACACAAAAAATTGTGAAATTTTGAATTTGCCCAAGTTCTTGGTTGTATGATTGTAGAACTAGTACACAAATATGGCTGAGGAAACTACTGGAATAGCAAAAGATGTTACTGAAGTAAGTAGATGATCTTTGCAAATCAATTTCCATCTGTTTCTTGTTTTTGTATCTTTTCTTTCTTTCTTGTTCAATTTCCAACTCTATTTTATGTTGTAGTTGATTGCTAAAACTCCATTGGTGTATTTGAACAACGTTGTCGATGGTTGTCTTGGGCGTGTTGCTGCCAAGCTGGAATCTATGGAGCCCTGCTCTAGCGTCAAAGATAGGTTATTTTCGTTTGTTTAGATGATACTACTACGAATTAGGGTACAGTTGAGTAGAACCGAGATGAATTTGGTGAAAATTTCAAAGTTGAATTCGAATTCTGAATATATATATATATATTAGGCTAGCTCGAGTTCGACAAGTTCTAGCCTGCCCTTAAGTTTGAACTTCACTCACTGAAAGTTTGAGTTTGACTTGATCAAACTTGAATTTTCAAGTGAGTTTTGAACAATTGTGAACTCAATAACATTCGTCACCAAGAAAAGTTTTTAGATGAATGTATAAGAATTTTGGTTCCATCTAATATTTAATAAAGTAAACCCACGCCATCACTTCTAGATTGAAAAATCAGAGTCAGTTTTGCCCATTTGAGATTGGTTCAAAGTTGAGATCGTGTTAAAAATTAAGCTTAACTCGAGCTCCAATTATGAGGCTCGCGAACCAATTCAACTCGTTTACACCTCTGACTCTGAATCATAATTTTGAGTTTATGTGTTGTTTTCTCTGCCAATGGTAATACATATTTTCAAGCATGCTTTTCTTTGTAACAGAATCGGTTATAGTATGATCACAGATGCTGAAGCTAACGGCCTCATCACACCCGGACAGGTAGATCATCATTTTCAATTACTACTTCAGCATCACTTTAGGCTGTAAAATCTGTTTTCTTTAGTCGGTTGTTGATAAAGCAAATACTAAATTCTCCTGTTTTAAGTCTTGCAATATCATAAAATCTTGCTATGGGTTTTGCAATTTTTGCTGAAGAGTGTCCTTATTGAGCCTACAAGTGGTAACACTGGCATAGGCTTGGCCTTCATGGCTGCGGCTAAAGGCTACAAGCTCGTCATCACCATGCCGTTTCCTCTGAGTCTTGAACGTAAAATTGTTCTCCTTGGATTTGGTGCTGAGTTGGTGCTCACAGATCCGGCAAAGGGAATTAAAGGATCTATACAGAAGGCTGAAGAGATAAGGGATAAAACTCCTAATTCCTACATCCTTAACCAATTTGAGAACCCTGCCAACCCAAAGGTGGTTAAAGTCTATGCTATTATATTCAGTGATGGTATTTCTTGTTGGGAAGATCAATTGAGAAAGACATGATTTCTTGTAGATACACTATGAAACCACTGGACCTGAGGTCTGGAAAGGAACAAATGGAGAAATTGATGCTTTTGTTTCTGGAGTTGGTACGGGAGGCACAATCACTGGCACAGGAAAATTTCTCAAGGAACAGAAGCCTGACATAAAGGTTAGCTTGTGCCTTGTTATGTTAATTTAGCAGCTATCTTGTGGTTGATATGGCATCTGGAATCTTGTGAGGTCGGATTGATCTATTTCTCAACTCTTTCAGTTCAGGTTGGTTTGTGTCGATATAGTCACAGTACTGGTTGGGTCAAAATTTGAATCCAAAATAAGGTTAGAGTCAGGGTGGACGTTGTGGTGATAGTGAAAACCTATATCGAGGTTGCTGATATGGTCAAATCTGAAATTGGAATAAGGTTAGAGTTGCTTGGTGGTGCTAGCAAAACCCTTCTGAAGCTTAGGTTGGTAAGTATTGAAAGTTTGAATGGTCATAGTCAAGGCGTAATAAGTAGTAGCAACAATGTACTTTCATCACCATGTGGTTGGGAGCCTTTATATGAGTCCGTTGAAGTGAACGTGTATGATCAAACCTAGGTACAAGGTCGAGAGACCAATGTTTATCTCAATATGGTGATCCTCGTTTTGGATTAGATTTGGCATCGGGTCAATTCAAATTCAATCCGATCAAAAAGACGTGAATCTTGGAGTGTTTGGGTATATTCACACTGTGAGGGGATAATTAGGGTATTTATGCCTATATACTATACCAATTTGATTGTTACACTGAGCCTTCAATTATATGTAGTGAAGCTGTCTCCTCTTCAATCAAATTTTCCTATTGTTTTGATCCTCATACTTCTCTTAATTTTTCTATCGTATTTGTCTTTTAGCTATATGGTGTGGAACCAGTTGAAAGTCCTGTTCTTTCTGGAGGAAAGCCTGGTAAGCAATTTTACTGCCCTAGCACATGTAGCATTTTGTTTCATGCTATGTTTCTCACATTTTGTGTTCCATCTGACTGCTTCCAATTTCCATCAATTTGATGAATGATCTATCTATATAATGGGCAAGGTCTGCATAAGATCCAAGGAATTGGCGCCGGTTTTATCCCCAGCGTTTTGGATGTTAATCTCATTGATGAAGTAGTTCAAGTAAGACTCACTCATCTCCAATGGAAGTATTCAGACAACTGAATTGTTAACTCGTATCAATTTGATGATAATACAAGGTTTCAAGTGATGAGGCCATAGAGACTGCCAAGCTTCTTGCGCTGAAAGAGGGGTTGTTGGTAAGTAAAGTGAATTTCAATTTAGATTTTTTATTTCAATTCACATTTCATCTCTCCCGTTTCATTTTATGAATGCACGCCGATTGTATTAAATATGTTATAAAAATAATTGATCGGAGATCAGATACACTTCACATATATTTATCAAGTAGAGATGAGTTATGAAATGTTTGCAAAACATTTGACGAATTTTGAAGAGATCATTTTCTCCAAGTGTAAATCCTATTTATGCTCATTTTAACACGTTGAAGGTGGGAATATCATCTGGAGCAGCTGCTGCTGCTGCAATTAAGATTGCAAAACGGCCTGAAAGTACTGGAAAACTCATTGTTGTGAGTCTGTTGACGACTTAATTTTTTCTGTTTTATAGGAAAATTTGAAGTTTTAAACTTTTGACGCAGCATAAAATTGAATTCAGGTTATTTTCCCAAGCTTTGGGGAGCGGTATCTTTCTACTGTGCTCTTCGAGTCAGTCAGACGAGAGGCGGAGAATTTGAAGTTTAAGTCGTGAACACGTTTTTATATCAGCAGAACATAGCTGCCTTGTGTTTATAGTTCTAACTTGCAAGTTGCCTTGTGACATTTAGTAGAACATAGCTGTTGCTGATCCTCAATTATGCGGAGCCTATGTAGTTTATCGGTTTGAATCTTTTATTTCATTTGACTTTTCATTTTCTATTTCATTTCATAAAGATATGTCAAGTGTATTTAATATTTTTTTTTTTAATCATTGATTGAAAATTAGATTCACTTAGTATATATTTATTAAGTTGAAATTAAAGATTAAACACGAATTAAAATAGATGATCCAAAATGATAGCTTACCTTAGCAATTAGGCGGTTGGGACAGGTAAGGTCAAATTAATTTTATGAATTACTAAAATTAATATATTCTCTATATATTTTGTAGTTTTTATCAATTTAAATGAAGTATCACAAATCTTTCACTGTGGTACATTTTCAACTTGAAAATGCAGTATAGGGATGAATCCTGATTGGTTTCATTTTCAAAGTTTATTTTCACATTTTTTACTATTTTATAAATGAAATACATTTTTACTCAACATCATTTTTATTTTCAAGACACATTTTTCTATAATTTATATATATTCTTCCAATAACTTATATATATTTTTTCTCTATTTCATAATTTCTATCTCTCTTAACTTACAACTTATTAAAACCAACATAATCATTATTTTTCTAACAACCTATCCAAATACAAACTCATTTTAACTTATTTTTATTAACTAACTTTTTAAATTTTAAAAATGATAAAAATGGAAATAAAACCGAACGGGCAAGGGAGTCCAAATGAGTCATTATATTATATACAGAAACATCATCGTTGCATGAAAGAAAATATGAATGCAGAATTTGATCAAGAATATTTCTCTTAAATACGAATCATTAGACCATTTTAATGATCTCTTCTTGTTAATTTCCTCTTAAATGTAACATTCTCTATATAGTGTAATGTATTTTCATAGAAATACAAAATCATCATGTATAGAATTCTTTCTATTGATATTCTTTTCTATAGCATTTTTTACAATAATTCAATTACATTATATTTATCTTCCATAAGTTTTTCGAAAATTAATTGAGTGTTGAGGAATTACAATTTCCTCAACCTCTTTCCAATATCTTGACAGAGGGCAAAAATGCACAATCTTTAAGTAGAGAAAGAAAAGAAGGAACAATGAAAAGAAGGTAGAATTAAATCCTCATACACCAAAAGGTCCAAAAAGAACAATGGAAATTCTATTTATCAAATGGCAGGAATATGGAGAAACAGTACACCTTCCCACACCATATCAAGACTCCTTATCATCATTATCAACCAAAGAAATCTTGAACACCCTTCCCAGCAAAAAACCGGTCCGAGAGCTCAGCCAAAACGGCATTAACAGTAAGCAAAACGACACTGGACCCTGCAATCACCCCCAACACAACCCCAGTCGTTCCCAATACTTTATTAAAAACAGGCCACTCGATTTCCCTTATTTCCTCAGCCACCCCACTCAAGAAACCCTCCTCTACTTTTTGCTGCTGCTTTTCCTTCATTGCTTTCTTGATTTCCGTACCCAATTCTGATATTTCTTCGTTCTGGGATTTCCCCGGTTGACTTTGATCTGCAGGTGGGCCAGCGGTATTTTCTCTGGCGGTGGGGTTTTCTTCTTCTTTCTCGGAGGCTTTTGGGATGGTGGTGAATTTGTGGGGCTTGGATGCAAATTTCGTAAAATTTGGGGAGTGTTTGGTGGAAATTGTTATGGGTTTTGGCTTAATGGGGAAACTGGGGTTCGGGGAAGTG
This sequence comes from Jacaranda copaia, assembly GCA_014898725.1. Classification (NCBI taxonomy): domain Eukaryota; kingdom Viridiplantae; phylum Streptophyta; class Magnoliopsida; order Lamiales; family Bignoniaceae; genus Jacaranda; species Jacaranda copaia. The sequence continues at coordinate 11,783 of JACGDI010003893.1, read as the reverse complement.
ATTTTGAAGGGGGAGAATGGGAATTGTGAGGAGGAAAGTGCCATTTCTGTGAAAGAAAAAGCTGAATTTGAAAGGTAAAATCAGAACAAGTCCTGAGTCGTGTGTTTTCTGTCTGGGGTTTATGAGGAGAAATTCCATTTTTGTGAAGTGGGCTGAAAAAGGCCTGCTATTCCCAAACTCCACTCAAGAAAGCAAATCATTTCATTGTAAAATGGCCCAAGACACCTAAAGTGCCCAAGTTTCTTTTTTCCCTCCAATTTATACACATACTCGCTTTTTCTTTTTATTTATATACATGCATGTATATTAAAAGTTCGTTAAAATTTAAACTCCTAATCTTTCGTATTATGTGAGAAGTTTATGCTATTGGATCACATGCAGCTCAACTAAGTTATACATGTACTTACACTCAATAATATTATTTGTATTGATTTTTACGTTCTTTCAATAGTTTTTCTCCCCTTTTTCTCGTCATATTTGATTTTATTTTGGGTATTTTGTGAGAATAATTTTCAGAGATGGTTTATTAATAGCAGTTTTAATCTTCTATTTTATTTCCTATTGCATCTCTTATTTTATTTTATGAATATATGTCACGTATATTAAATATTTTTTTTAATAAAAATATTTAATTAAAAATCAGATACACTTGATATAAATACAACATGTTAGAATATAAGATAAAATAGAAAATAAAATAGATGATTTAAAGTGTGTTAATAGTGGGGTTGATAGTCGTATGGAATTGAAAGGATATGTTTGACTTTAGGAAAAAAATTTATTGTGAATTTTTTTATATAAATTTATTTTATCATATTAATTTTTGTACCAGCACATGTTATTTTTATAATAAAATTTCAGGACATTCCAAATAGGAAAGAGCATGTGCACGTGTTAGCTATATATGAACTTTTAGAGTACAATCATGAATTTTAGTTGAGAAATTATGATGAATGGAAAGGTACTAGCATCCATGCATGCACATGATGAATAGGGAAAAATCTTACACCCCAGTAAAAATTATGATACATTTTAGTCGTGAAGGAAATGATTAAATAAAAAAATAAAAGAATTTAAAATAATTAATAAAATATTGCAAAAGTTGTTTGAATGTAAATTTATTATTATTATTACTATTATAAAAATACATATATATTAAAAATTTATTAAAATTAAAATTTAAAATTTTGTATATAAATATTAAAATAATTTTATTAAATCAATTAACCAGCCATGAATTTCTACCATATTTTATAAAACATGAAAAAAGGGAACCATTTGACTAGTGTGTACTGAAATAGCACCTGCAAGAAAGTGCTTTCAACTTGTGAGTTGATTGAAATGACATGCCCACAAGGAGACAACCTTTGAGATGGAAGTTAGCAAAGTATCCTTTTCAGTTTTTGACATGTCCTCTCCCAATTATTACACCTAAATCCAATGTTCTACTGTTTGCTTTTCTTGTATCTATTTATTTCTGTTCATTGAAGTACCAGCAAATATGTAATCATTTCAATTCTGAAAAGATTTATGATAAATGGATTATAAATAGTTATAAAATAAGATATTTACATAATACGTATAATTTAATAGTTTATTATTTATTTGAGTATATTTTCAAATAGATGGCATGATTTGAACTTCAATTTCCATTTATGCAATTTGGTGATACTATGGGCACATTTGATTTGTTAGACATGACTTGATATATTATATTATCAAGTCTCATCAACTATTTGAATAAAGTGAAAAAAATTCAGAATTGATAAAGGGTTCGATTATTTATCCTATTTTCAATTAATAGCTAATCCTACAGTATCAATATAATCTTATCAATCTTTTTTATATATAAAAACATGCCCTAATTAAAGGAATTCATGGTGATACAAATTTTAACACCATACTGAAGGAATTAACAATTTTGAAGCAATATATATATATATATATATATATTTCACTTCCATTATGATGTCTTTTTATAAGAATAAAATTCTCATTATGTATGCCAATGTAACATTCACGGCAAATTTAAATTGTTATGAATTTTTAGAAATTTTCTTTTGTAAATATATAGTACATAGTTCAAATTCTCAACTTGATGGTGATCTTTAATTTTCTTTTTATTTTGGATTAAAATATTGTGCATCTTGCACTTGATTTTTTTCACATTTTATCTGCAGGATTTTCTCGAAAATTTATAATTAGAAAGTGAGCATAGAGAGTTTTCAATTTAAGAACGTTCTTATTTAGATAACTTACTTGAGTTTGAAAATACTTAGATATCTTTTATAGTCATTAACGACAGTATTTATAGTATTAGAATTGAGAAGTTGCGCGCTCGTAAACTATATCCTATCTTAATATTGTGCACTATACTTGAATTGATTTCACTAATTATCTTTTGATTATGTTATTACCATACATATCACATTTGTATTGAGGTATTTAAAATGCAGCATTTCATGTCTGTTCATGCATGTGGCAGGTGATGAAAAGATAGGTTTAGTGAGTTTTTATTAGACCACATTAACTCCGCCGCAAATTTGTGAGACTTCCACAATCCTACAGAGATTTCTCTGTCCATTTCTTTCGAGTTTGTCAAAGAACCCAAATCACATAAGTCGTTTTCACTCAGATATGGGTTCATAATTTTTGTGTCCTCTTTACTTTTCCTTTTTCTAAAAAATAAATTAATATTTTTCTTATTTAATTCTTTCTTATATTAATTCACCAAACTCAACCTCAATAATTCAATCATTGAGGTGCAGGCCTAGCAAAATAATGCCTAAACCTATGGGTATTTGTGGGTATTCAAAAAAGTATGGGTAATGGACTTTATATTTTCAATTTAAAAAAAAATGCGTGTAATTTTACCCGTATCCAAATTTTCTGTCGTTTTTTGGCTCAATTCATGAGTTCCACGGGTTACTCGTATATATATTTATGTTTTTAAAAATTTTAATCTAATTTTTAATTTTTGAATTTTACAAATAGAAAAATTACAACAAA
>JACGDI010003866.1:62931-73230 GCA_014898725.1 Jacaranda copaia | reverse complement strand
TCTTAATTTGATGATAACCGCTTTTCATATCAATTTTAGTGAAAATGCATGCACTATGTAATTTTTCAAGCATATTATCCAACCCAGGGATAGGATAGTGATACTTAACTATAATTTTGTTGACTACTCTACTATCCATGCACATCTGCTAAGTTTCATCCTTCTTTAGAATCAATAGCATACGTACAACACACGAACTCTTGCTCTCCTTCACATGTCCTTTTGCTAGCAACTCCTCCACTTGTCTTTGAAGCTCCTTTGTCTCCTCCGGATTACATCTGTAAGCTGGTCGGTTAGGAATTTGAGATCTACAAAGTCTATTTGATGCTAAACGCCTCTCAATGGTGGTAAACTTATGTGCATCTAATTAGGGAATACATCATCAAACTCCTACAATATAGAGATAAAAACACTAGGAAAATTGGTATTACGTTCAGTTTCAAATAATAAAACCTCCCTATACCAAGCCACTATCAAATCTCTCTTGCCTACAAATGCATACTTTCAATCTGTCTTTTTTGCATAGAAGCATTATTTTTTCTTAACTTTTTCACTCTTCACTATCTCTTTCTTTTCACTCCTTTCCACTTTCTCATTCTTTTCTCTCTTTTCACTCACCAACTTTTTCTCTCCTGCTAATCCCTCTTTCTTGTTTGCACTTATGCAAAATCACTTGCCACTGGTCCTTTTTCTTTATTCTTTTCTCTCATTACTTTTTTTAACCTTACTACCTGAACTCCCACAAGAAGATTGTTGAAGTTTAATCTGGTCAAGATAAACTTCCTTGGGTGATAGCGGTGCAAGAGTGAATTTATGTCCATTGTACTCAAAGGAATATCTATTCTTGTATCCATCATATATTACATGCCTATCAAATTGCCATGGCCTGCCAACAACCTATGGCCAGCCTGTATGGGTAAAAGCTACCTCATCACCATAGCTCTCAATAGTAAAAGCTGCCACAACTTGCCTAGTAACTTTCACCTCTCCACTATCATTCAACCATTGCAACCTATATGGATTAGGGTGTTTATCACACTTCAGCCCCAATTTCTCAACTAAAGTGGTACTAGCCACATTAGCACAACTAGTCCCATCAATTATTAAGCTACACACCTTAACACCTATCAAGCGTTCGTGTGAAATATATTCTCTTTATTTAGCTCTCCTCCTTAACATTCATGTTCAATGCACACCTGGGAACAAGCAATTCACCATGAACAACATATTCAACATTATCATCCTCCCAAGTAACATCCTCTAATGGTGGCATATCATTGTCACTACCACCATCATACTTATTATCATCATCAGACTTAGATACAATCTTACTACCCATAAGAATCATAATTCTTTTGTTTGGACATTTGGATGCATAATGACCTAAACCTTGACATTTAAGTACTTAAAATCCCTATGTCTGGAATTGTGGTGCAAGAAGAAGAATTAGAAGTAAAGTTTTGTAGAATGGAGTTCTTATCCTCGATCTTTGATGCATCCAGCACATTCTCCTTGTAAACTAAGACCCTATCTCTCTTCTTTTCATCATAATTTTGCCATTTTGAACCCCATTTTATGTTGTAATTTTGAAATGAAAGGGCTGCGCCTCTTTGCTTTTGTGGTTTCTCCACCTTCATAGTCATACTCACCAAATCCTTCCATCTCCACATAATGTTGTAGGTCCACAACATCATCAATTTCTCTTTTCAAACCACTAATAAATCTAGCCATTCTCACTTCTGTATCCTCCCCGATATTGGCCTTAATCATCAACATCTCCATCTCTTTATGGTAGTCCTCAACTAACTTAGACCTATGGATGAGTCTTTGTAGTTTTGGTTATATCACCTTGTTATAGTAAGATGGAACAAACCTTTTCTTCATAACTGCCTACATATCTGCCTAAGTCTCAATAGGTCTCTCACCATTGCCCCTCCTAGACTGCCCTCACTAATTGATCCCGCCAAACTAATGCATGGATAGAGAATTCAATTACTGCAAATCTCACCCTCTTCTATTCAGAGTTAGTTATGGCAGTCAAAGATCAACTCCACCTTTCTCTCCCACTCCAAGCATGCTTCAACATCATTTTGCCTTTTAAATGGTGGAATTTTCATTTTGATGGCCTTTTAAATTGCTGTCCATCCTAGCTTTGAATCTCGCTTTACCTTCTCGATTCTTGGCCAAACTACTATCATCAAACTTATCCTTAAACATCTCTTGATTATACCAATATTGAGGTCTATTTCATCTACCATTCATAAAAATATTTTGTGTCACCTCTTTTCTCCACTTATCCATCTCATCAAGCCTGTTGTTTAGCTTTTGAAATTTGACTCATAAATGCCATGTACATCACCTTCATATCTGGTATCATATTAGCTTCCTCATCAGAAGGTTCTTCACCCCCCCTCCTTGGAAGAATAGTACTCATTTTAAAGAAAAACCTAAAAAAAGTGTAAGCAAAAATAGCATCACAAAAGAAACAACCTCATGTGTTTGACTCTAGTAGATATATATGAACCTACCCTCTTTAGGTTCTCACCTCTTTATGCCTTTTAACTTTGCTTGACCACAGTGAATGTTGCTCTTTAGAACTCAAACTATTTCAATTCAAAGGAAATTCACATGTAGTATTTATATGAGAGTAGCAATGAAAAAAAACTAGCAAAAAAAAAGATAAGAGAAGCACAAAGTCTAGCGGCAAAGTAAATGTGACCAACAAGGAAAATGATGTGATGACACACGAGAAAGAATGTGTACGATTTTATGTGCTTAATTTGGTAAACACCAGTTAGAGTTGGACATAAACTTAAGATAGCTTGAAAAGTGAAAGGGCTTATGAAGTTTGAACCTATATAGGTCTTAATTTTATGAAATTTATGGCTGCAAACGTCTTAAGGCTCAATATAGAGGGTTGGTTTAGATTTAAATTTAGAAAATCACATTTCTATATTTAACCATTAGACTTTGGGATTGGTATCAAGATAGAAGTGTTATGGCTGTATTAAACCCAAAATCACCATATAACGTTTGTTAATATAACCTTTGAGTTACTAAATGATAAGTAGGAAGAACTATGAAGGTGAAATTGAAAAAGTACTTGATTGGAATGCTTTAGTTGGTTGGAGATGTCAGCTAGAGTTACATATGTAAATAAAAACCAAAATATTCTATTATTGAGTGTATTTCATATATATAGAACTATAAATTAAAATGAAGAAGTATAGAAACAAAATAATAAATGAGATTTAGGAAATGGTATGTAGAACGGAAAGGGAAAGAGTTAAGGGAGGATATAGTTAGTGAAGTTGAAGAAATACTCTTTAGTTAAGGCTTGGATATTCGTTATGCATTAGGATTCATTACTTCTTGCCCTTGGAACATAGATTTCACCAACTAAAGTGTATTGGTTGAACTCTACATTAAATTTTAATATTTATTTTGGGTAGGCAATTCATATGATAGTTCACCTCATCTTCAAAAACTGAACTTGGGAAAGCACAGTGAGTGACGTAACCTAAATAAATAAGATAATTACTACCATCAAGGTGAATGTGAAATGATTATTAAAGAAATGAGACGAGAGAGAGAGAGAGAGAGAGAGAGAGATAGAGAGAGAGAAGAAAATTACATTCACATCATTATCTGTTGCTGATCATCATATCATTTTGCATACAATATAGGATGTCAAGATAATTGAAAGGTGCATCGACATGAACATGCCAGTCCATCTCAAAGAGGTGTTGTACTTTATCTCACCTCAACTGCTTGACTTCGATGATGATTTATATCATACTATGTTGTGAAATTATGGCAATCGAGCCCTTACAACATGAGCATGGCACATGCTATTTAGGTAGCGTTAGGCTTATTGAGTTGGATTTGTGCACCCATGGCCTATTCCTCATAAATGCATGACTAGAGCTATCATGGTTAGAAGGGATCGTAGGATTGGCACAATCCAAGTCCATCGATGGCACGGTCATGCCTTCTTTGCAGTGATTGAGTTAAACATAGTAGGTGAGATAAGGGTGCTGACATCAACAATCTTTAGCTGTGTCACACCATGTTAAATGATTTATTCACTATTATACTTGTAGTTGCATGCATGATATAATGATAAGCTAACAAGTATTTAGGTTGGAAAAAATATGCCCACCAACACCAGCCTTATTAAGTTGTATTTCCAGCTTATGCCTTTATCTATTTCAATTCCTTTAGGATCGAAAGGCGAGGACTTTGGCTCAATGTAAGGACCAAATATGTAAATATTACTATGGAATTTTTGCTAGCTCTGATTGTATAGGAGATGGTGGTCCATCTTATGTTTTATATTCCAAAAAGACTAGTGGTGTTATCATGTCATGTTTCAAATAGAACCACCCAATGAATTAATATCTTAAGATAAACACAATCCTGTAATTCTCACTTGTCATTACAAATGTATGTGCATTTAAAAACATTATTTCGTTGATGTCGGATTCACCTTTTATATGCTCTACTTTCTAAAGAAGACAAATCAGGTTCATGCATTTGTGATTGTGAGAGTTCAGTGACATCTGAGCCTAGGGTGATACCTAGTAATCTCAAAACCCCAAACACATAGATTGATATTCAACGAACCCCAAAATAAAAGCCATCCCTATTGAACCCCTAAGATACCTCACCTTAGAAATGCAGATAATTAGAAATAAGAATCGAAAAATTGAATAAATACTCATAGGAATTAGTACCTTGAAAGAACCAATTCAATTTCTTCATGCAACAAGCTACATTGTGGCTTTTCTTGAGAGAAAAACACAGAAAATAAGTCAAAATTCATCCAAAATCTGCCATATATGTTTTTAAGAGATTATTTATACTCTCTTTGCAAGCCCTAATTAAAATAAGATATAAACTAAGCCTAGGATAATAATCCAAGCCCAAATCCAATTAGAAATAAGAGTTTGACATGGTCACAACCTCTTCCTTTCTTCCACACCTTTGGCACTTATTTTGGCATTCTTGGGCCTTTCAAGCTTTACACACCAAGCATAAGGTGGTGTGGGCAGTCCAATCTCATTCTTCTAGCTTCTTGACATGTTTTTCACTTTTTTAGCACATTCTTGATGCATCTCTTCAACAAATGACTTAGCCAAATTTGCAAATCCATCTTTCAAGCTCTTTGCTTTTGCTCTTGTGATGGGTCCCATTGGCAGGTTGCAATCTCCATTTTGTCCTCCAATGCCCATATCTATCCCTCCCTCCTCTAAAAGATTCATCCTTAAATCTAAATCCATAGCAAAAGTCTAGTACCTAACTTACTCCATAAAGCCTTCCAAAAATGGCTTAAGAACTTAACACCCCTATCATAAACAATAGATCTAGGGACACCATGTAATCTAACAATTTGTCTAAAGAAAGAAGTATGCAATGGGACATTTTCTTGCCTTAAAACAACACTAATCCCAATCCCAAATACATCACACTAAATCTCAAAAGTTATATTAAAATCAGGCAAAACAAGAATAGGAGCATAACACAATTTATCTTTTAATGTATTGAATGCCCGTTCTAGTTCCTTTCCTCATCTAAACACAACTTCTTTCTTAATAATCTCAATTAATGAGGTAGGCATAGTAGAAAAATCACGCGCAAACCTCCTATAAAAGCTAGCTAATCCATGAAAACTCCTAACTTCACTAATTGTCTTAGGAGTTGGCCATTCTTTAATAGCCTTCACATTCTCCTCACCCACCTCAAAGACCATGTGTACTCACAACAAATCCAAGAAATACAAGTCTATCAATGTAAAAAGTACATTTCTTATGGTTTGCATACAACTTTTTCTTGAGAACAGTTAAAGTAGCCCTAACACGCATTATATGATCATATAAGCATTCGTTGTATATCAAGGTATCAACAAAAAAACCAGCAACAAATTTAATCGAAAAACCACATAATGCATGGTTCATTAATCTCATGAAAGTACTAGGTGCATTAGTAAAGCCAAATGGCATAACCAACCATTCATATAAGCCGTATTTTGTTTTAAATGCAGTTTTCCACTCATCCTCAGGCTTTATCCTAATTGGACGATAATCGCTTTTCAAATCAATTTTAGTGAAAATGCATGCACCATGTAATTCTTAAATCATATCATCCAACCTAGCAATAGGATAGTGATACTTAACTGTAATTTTGTTGACTGTTCTACTATCCACGCACATCCACCAAGTTTTATCCTTCTTTAGAACCAATAGCATAGGTATAGCACATGGACTCATGCTCTCCTTCACTTGTCCTTTTGCTAGCAACTCCTCCACTTGTATTTGAAGCTCCTTTGTCTCCTCAGGATTATATCTGTAGGTTAGGAATTTGAGATCTAGGTACAAAGTCAATTTGATGCTCAAGTCCTCTAAATAGTGGCAAACCTGCGGGCATCTAATTAGGGAATACATCACAACTCCCGCAATAAAGAGACCAAAACAATAGAAAAATCAGGATTAGGTCAGTTTCAAATAATAAAACCTTCCTACACCTAGTCACTATCAAATCTCTCTTGCCTAGAAAAGCATTCTTTATATGTCTCTCTTTTGCATAGAAGCATTGTTTTTTCTCAACTTTTTCACTCTTTGCTAACTCTTTCTTTTTGCTCCCTTCCACTTTCTCATTGTTTTCTCTCTTTTCACTCACTAACTTTTTCTATCCTGCGAATCCCTCTTTCTTGTTTGCACTTGTGCAAAATCACTCGCCATTAGTCCTTTTTCTTTATTCTTTTCTATCAATACTTTTTCTAACATCATTACCTGAACTCCCACAAGAAGATTGTTGAAGTTTAATCTAGTCAAGAAAAACTTCCTTAGGTGATAGAGGTGCAAGAGTGACTTTATGTCCATTATGCTCAAAGGAATATCTGTTCTTGTATCCATCAAGTGTTGCGCGCCTATTAAATTGCCATGGCTTACCCAACAACCTATGGCCAGCCTATATGGGTAAAAGCTACCTTATCACTATATCTCTCAATAGTAAAAGCTACCATACTTGCCTAGTAACTTCCATTGCAACCAATATGGATTAGGGTGTTTATCACACTTCAGCCCCAATTTCTCAACTAAAGTGGTACTAGCACATTAGCACAACTAGCCCCATCATTTATTAAGCTACACACCTTAACACCTATCAAGCATCTGGTTTGAAAATAAAATCCCTTTATTTAGCTCTCCTCCTTGACATTCAAGTTCAAAGCACACCTAGCAACAAGCGATTCACCATGAACAAAATATTCAACATTATCATCCTCACAAGTAACATTCTCTAAAGGTGGCATATCATTATCACTACCATCCCTATTGAACCCCAAGGATATATTGATCCCAAAACCCCAAACACATAGATTTATATTGAACGAACCCCACCTCACCTTAGAAATGCAAATAATTGAGAATAAGAATCAAAAAATTGAATAAATACTCACAGGGATTAGTACCTTGAAAGAACCTATTCAATTTCTTCATGCAACAAGCTACATTGTGGCTTTTCTTGAGACAAAAATGCTGAAAATAAGTCAAAATTCATCCAAAATTTGCCATACATGTTTTTAAGAGAGTATTTATACTCCTTGCAAGCCCTAATTAAAATAAGATATAAACTAAGCCTATGGATAATAATCCAAGCCCAAATCCAATTAGAAATAAGAGTTTGACTTGGTCACAACTTCTTCTTTTCTTCCACACCTTTGGGACTTATTTTGGCCTTCTTGGGCCTTTCAAGCCTTATACACCAAGCATAAGGTGGTGGACTATTCAATTTCATTCTTCTTGCTTCTTGACATGTTCTTGTCTTTCTTAGCCCATTCTTGATGCATCTCTTCAACAAATGACTTAGCGAAGTTTGCAAAGCCATCTTTCAACCTCTTTGCTTTTGCTCTTGTGATAAGTCCTATTGGCATGTTGCAGTCTCCATTTTGCCCTCCAATGCTCATATCCAACTCTCCATTTGTTGTATATCAAGGTATCATCAAAATAACCAACAACAAATTTAATTAGAAAACCACATAATGCATGGTTCATTAATATCATGCAAGTATTAGGTGCATTAGTCAAGCCAAATGGCATAACCAACCATTCATATAAGCCATACGTTGTTTTAAATGTAGTTTTCCACTCATCCCCAGGTTTCATCCTAATTGGATGATAACCGCTTTTCAAATCAATCTTAGTGAAAATGCATGCACCATGTAATTCTTCAAGCATATCATCCAATCTAGGGATAAGATAGTGATACTTAACTATAATTTTGTTAACTGCTCTACTATCTACGCACATCCACCATGTTTCATCCTTCTTTGGAACCAATAGCATAGGTACAACACACGGACTCATGCTTTTCTTCACATGTACTTTTGCTAGCAACTCCTCCACTTGTCTTTGAAGCTCCTTTATCTCGTCAGGATTGCATCTATAGGCTGGCCGATTAGGAATTTGAGATTTACGTACAAAGTCATTTTGATGCTCAATTCCTCTCAATGGTGGTAAACCTTGGGCATCTAATTAGGGAATACATCATCAAACTCCAGCAATAAAGAGATAAAAATAATAGAAAAATCGGGATTAGGTTCAGTTTCAAATAATAAAACCTCCCTATACCAAGTCACTATCAAATCTCTCTTGCCTAAAAAAGCATTCTTTAAATCTCTCTCTTTTGCGTAGAAGCATTATTTTTTCTCAACTTTTTCACTCTTCACTAACTTTTCCTTTTTGCTCCATTCTACTTTCTCATTCTTTTCTCTCTTTTAACTCACCAACTTTTTCTCTCATGCGAATGCCCCTTTCTTATTTGCACTTGTGCAAAATTACTCGCCATTGTTCCTTTTTCTTTATTCTTTTGTCCCATTACTTTTTTTAACCTCACTACCTAAACTCCTGCAAGAGGATTGTTGAAGTTTAATTTAGTCAAGATAAACCTCCTTGGCTGATAGAGGTGCAAGAGTGACTTTATGTCCATTGTGCTCAGAGGAATATCTATTCTTATATCCATCATGTATTACACACCTATCAAATTGCCATGGCCTACCCAGCAACCTATGGCCAGCCTGCATGGGTAAAAGCGGCTTCATCACTATATCTCTCAATAGTAAAAGCTACCACAAGCTGTTAAGTAACTTTCACCTCTCCACTATCATTCAACCATTGCAACCTATATGGATTAGGGTGTTTATCACACTCCTACCCCAATTTCTCAACTAAAGTGGTACTAGCCACATTGCCATAACTTGCCGCATCAATTATTAAGCTACACACCTTAACACCTATGAAGCATCTAGTCTGAAATATGTTCTATTTGTTTAGCTCTCCTCGACATTCAAGTTCAACGCACGCCTAGCAACAAATGATTCACCATGAACAACATATTCAACATTATCATACTCGAAAGTAACATCATCTAAAGGTGGCATATCATTATCACTACCATCATACTTATTATCATAATCAGAGATAGAATCTCACTACCCATAAGAATCACAATTATTTTGTTTGGATATTCAGATGCATAATGACCCAAACCTCACCATTTAAAGCACTTACTATCCCTATGTCTGGAAGTAGTAGTGCAAGAAGAAGAATTAGAAGTACAATTTTGTAGAATGGATTTCTTAACCTCAATCTTTGATGCATCCAGCCCTTTCTCCTTGGAAACTAAGACCCTATCTCTCTTCCCTTAATCATAATTTTGCCATTTTAAACCCCATTTTGTGTTGGAATTTTGAAATGAATGGGCTACCCCTTTTCGCTTTTATTGTTTCTCTACATTTCATTGTCATACTCACCAAATCCTCTATCTCCACATAATGTTGTAGGTCCACAACATTATCAATTTCTCTTTTCAAACTACTAATAAATCTGACCATTGTCACATTTGTATCCTCCTCTATGTTGGCCTTAATCATCAACATCTCCATCTTTTTATGGTAGTCCTCAACTGACTTAGACCTTTGGATCAGTCTTTGTAGTTTTTGTTATATCTCCCTATAATAGTAAGATGGAACAAATCTTTTCTTCATAACGGCCTTCATATCTGCCCAACTCTCAGTAGGTCTCTCACCATTGCTCCTCTTAGACTACACTCACTAATTGATCCAACCAAACTAATGCATGGTCACTGAATTCAATTACTGTAAATCTCACTTTCTTCTATTCAGAGTTAGTTATGGCAGTCAAAGATCAACTCCACCTTTCTCTCCCAATCCAAGCATGCTTCAGAATCATTTTTCCCTTTAAATGATGGAATTTTCATTTTGATGGCATTTAGATTGCT
>JACGDI010003866.1:44952-60910 GCA_014898725.1 Jacaranda copaia | reverse complement strand
TGAGCACTACTCAATTTCTCACTAAAGTATGCAATGGGACATTTTTCTTGCATTGAAACAACACCTATCCCAATCCTGGATGCATCACACTCAATCTCAAAAGTTCTATTAAAATCAGGTAAAACAAGAATAGGAGCATAACATAATTTTTCTTTCAATGTATTGAATGTATGTTCTTGTTCCTTTCCCCATCTAAACCCAACGTCTTTCTTAATAATCTCAATCAATGTAGCAGCAACAGCAAAAAATCACGCACAAACCTCCTATAAAAGCTAGTTAATCCATGAAAACTCCTAACTTCACTAACTGTCTTGGGAGTTTGTCATTCTTTAATAGCCTTTTCCTTCTCCTTATCCACCTCAATGCCAAGTGTACTCACAACAAACCCAAAAAATACAATTCTATCAATGCAAAAGGTACATTTCTTAAGGTTTGCACACGACTTCTCATTCCCAAGAATAGTCAAAATAGCCCTAACATGCATTATATAATCATCTAAGCATTTGTTGTATATCAAGATATCATCAAAATAAACAACAATAAATTCATCCAGAAAATCACGCAATACATGGCTCATTAATCATATGAAAGTACTAGGTGCATTAGTCAAACCAATTGGCATAACTAACCATTCATATAAGCCATATTTTGTTTTGAATGCAGTTTTCCACTGATCCCCAGGTTTCATCGTAATTTGATGTAACCGCTTTTCAAATCAATCTTTGTGAAAATGCATACACCATGTAATTCTCCAAGCATATCATCCAATCTAGGGATAGGACATCGATACTTAACTGTAATTTTGTTAGCTGCTCTACTATCTACATACATTCGTCAAGTTTCATCCTTCTTTGGAACCAATAGCATAGGTACAACATATATACTCATGCTCTCCCTCATATGCCCATTTGCTGTCAACCCCTCCATTTGCCTTCATAGCTCCTTTGTCTCCTTAGGATTACATCAATGGTGGTAAACCTATAGGCATCTCAACAGGGAATGCATCATCAAACTCCTATAATAATGAGACAAAAACACTAGGCAAATCTAGGTTAAGGTCAGTTTTAGATAATAAAGCCTCCCTATACTTAATCACTATCAAAGAGCTCTTGCCTAGAAAAGCACTTTTTCAATCTCTCTCCTTTGCATAGAAGCATTATTTTTTCTCAACTTTTTCACTCTTCACTAACTCTTTCTCTTTACTATCTTCACTAACAGAATCAAACATTGAGAATAGAGAATTAGTATTTAGGCTAGTAGGGAGTGGACAAATATCTTATCCTAGTTCACTCTTGGGAGATTGGAGATGGAAGGACGATATTTGCATGGTATACATAGAACTATAATAGTTCCCCAAGAGCATTCATTTCAGCCAATTAGTTGGGCTCATGGGCTTGAGGTTGGACATCGTCCATGGAGATTGGGTAATTTTCAATTAATGAGATTAATTCAATCAAGTCAATTAGTTTAAAAGTGTTTTCAACTAAAATGAATATAGATATTCAAAAATCACAAGGATTTGTGAGCCCATGTTCAATAAATAGTAGAACATATTGGGTCACACTCAAAATCCAAGTAGCTTAATAGCTTCCTAATTGATGGAGGAATTTTTCTAAGAGTTAGAATATTCACTCCTAGTGGATCGATTTTGAGGTGATCAATTTTGAGGTTAATTTTGGCCTGGTTAATTTAATATTTAAGGAACTAAATTAAATAAATAGTTAATAAGTTAATTATTTGCTGCCATCTGATCTCCAATTGATTAAAGTAAACTTAAAGAGTTAAGTGAACAAAATTAAGCTTAAGGGTTAAGTTTGTTGACTTAAGAGTTAAGTCAAACATTAATTAATTAAATTAAAGTGTTTAATTTAATTAATGAGAAGAATATATTTTGGAGGTAAAATTAAAATGAAGAGTTCATTTAAATTAGTATTTTAATTAATTTGAAATTAGATTCCAAATTAAATTAAAATGCACATGAAATTCAAATATTATTTGAAATTCAAACTTGCCACCTTGGCAAGCAAGTGGCTACCCAGCATCACACCGTCCTCCATCTATATATAGATATATATAGGGGTGAAGAAATTCAATCATTCACACCATTTGTGAAGATTAGAATATTTTACATTTCCCTCCAAAACTCTGTCTCTCCAAGTATTGCATCATGTGTTGAAGCTTTGCTTTGTATTCTTCTCCCACCTCAAAATTGGCCTCCAGCATAGCCTTTCTCTGCTCTTTCTCTAGCTAAAAGTGAGGAGAAATTGGAAGTTCAGTTGGTGTGTGGATCATTACAATATAAGCAAAACACGTGGTTTGCTTGCCTTGGAGATCCACTGTGTAGAGCAGTGATTTTGGAGAATTTTTTTGAGGAGATCACGATCAATTTTTGCTCCAAAATTTTCACATAATGTTCATCATTGAGCGGAGATAATCCAAATTTAATTTCGTGAATTTAGGAGATCTCAAAGCAAGGAAAAAGTAGTTGTTTCTCCATTATGCTGGTTTCTAGTAGATTCTCGATGTGTGAAGAGTTCACTATTTTCTCCTTGGAAATTAGCAATTCAAGGTAATTCTCTCACCAAATGCAGATCTATAGCATGTTCATATCATTGGTAGCTTGAGTAGCCTAGTTAATTTTAGCTTTTGAAGTTTTAATTATTGGATCTACTGCTACTCTTGCCTTCAAGTGGTGTTAGAGCCTAATTCAAACTATGGTATGGAAGCCTAATTCAGGTGATGAATTGATCAAAGTGACCAAATACTTGATTCATTTCATGGATTGGAGTGTTTGGTTGATGTTGTGTGTGGCTTCTTGATTTATGAATTGAAAGCATGCTATTATATGATTTAAATGTTTATATAGCATGTTGATGATTGATCAAAAGAGTTTTTTTTTGTGGTACCAATTGGATTGGATTTAATAGGAAATTTTTGGAAGAATGTGATTCTCACTGTAACTTTATATTTTAAGCAAGTTTTCACACTTGAAATTCCATTTTAAAAAGGTGTTTTGAATATGGAATTTTATCTATAATGTGTAAATTTGATGTTTAGGAAGTGTCCAAAAATTTTTGGTGCATGAAGGTTGAGCTAAAAATGGCTTGACTTGGTCCTAACCCCAAAACATGGGTGCTACTGCACTGTGGCAGCACACAATGAGGATAGCAAGCACACCTACCACCCAGCCATGTGCACACCTAGGCAGCATTGACTAATTTAGTTGCGATGAGTTTTGATTGCATTTTTGTGCTCCTTAAGTGACCAAAATTGGTTCAAATCATGCTAGATAAATGCACAGGTGTTGTGCAAGTTCTCAAAATTATAATTAACATATTTCATTGCTTCTTAAATCTTGTTTAAGTTGATCTCCAATTGTTGCAAAAATGGGATGCATAATGGCTACGCTTATTTTTTCTTGGCCTATTAATAGTTTATGAGATAAGAATTTAATTATTGGAATTGAATGTCAATTCTTGATTTATTTATTGTTTACTTAAATGTTGAATGAACGATGAATGAATGGGAATGATCATGAGCCTTTTAATATTGATTTTATTTATTTCAAGTTACTGAAATGGGTTGTATTAATTGGGGCTTGCATGCCTCTTGTTCTACCTTGTAAAAGTTATGAGAGTAGAATCATCAGAAGTGAGGCTTTTTTTTTCCTTGTAAAAGTTGCAAAAAGAAAAGAGGATCCAAAGAGGCTTGATGACCCATGAATGTATCCCATACATTCATGTAATAGTTTAGTTTAATCAACCTATTTGAAATCAACTGAGTGATGCACCTATAGCTCTAAATGCATCACTTGGTTAGGTTCATGGTCATCCCACTCTAGGAGCATGCTAGGCGCATTTATCTATGTGTGCTTTCCAATCCTATTAATATATGAGATGCATGATTAGGATATAGAGAACCTAAATGAGAAGACAAAATGATATGATCTTTGCAAGCAAAATCCCTCCACTTAGAATGTCTAAGTGCCTTTCAAATATTAAGTCAAAAAGTATACATTAAAATAGTTTTAATTAATCTATACCATCTACCAATTGTATGTAGACTGGCAATGCTATCATTATTTGTGTGATGTCTCACGAGTCATGGGTCACACTTATAATGGAAAGCTGTGACCATATATACTTAGCAAGAGATGCACCCCATGCATTGGCACACAAGTCCTGGTATGATATGGGGCCATCTCGAATCAAAGTTTAATTTTGTAGGTTTGACTTAACACCTAGTAGTGTAGATATCACTCGAGTTGTGGGGCTACATGAAAAGTGAGACAAATTGCATCAAGAGTTGAATAAGATGCAATTAGCAAAAGTTGCTTACCTTTTGATTGTTTGTAGATATCTCACTAGTCGTGGATCCACTTACTAGTCCTTATGATCTTGATTCTCACTAGGAAATGAGATTTCCCAAATTTTTCTAGCAGATTGAAGAATTTGGTAAAATAGTGGAAGAAAAACATGCTTGAAAGACCATGACCATGTTTTCAATATCAAAATTCAATCACATGCTTAAATTTTCTTTTTAGCCTTTGAAAATTTCTAAAATCTCAAGAATGGCTAATTCCACTCAACATTATTTTTGGTGACCAATAAACCAACTGGGCCTAACTTCCATAATTGACTAAAGCTCAAAAAGTTCACAAATTGGGTTTAGGGTCCTATCCCTTAGTTTGAAGATGGTATCTACAAACTTTAAAAATCTCAAGGACACATGAGTAATACCTTGGTTAAAATTTACAAGAGTTGTAAAGCAAACAAGGGTAAACCTTTGACACTTGTTTCCTTCTCCAAGTCTGTGGGCCTTAGGGGTGCTAGAAAAGGAGGTAAAGGAAGAAATGTTCTTCCTCTGAGGGAAAACGACTATTAAAAGCATCTGGAGAAGTCAAGAAGATTATAGAGGATATAGTCAATATTATTTGTTTCCACTTTGGCAAAATAGGCCACTGGAAGCAATATTGCAAGAAATACAATGCAATACTTGAAAAGGGTATGTACTTATTGAAATGCATTTTAGGATATATTCTTCCTCATGGATATGTGATATCACATATGCGTCTTTTCTTTGTAAATTATTACAAAGAATAGAAAGAAGAATAAAATTAAGTGATGAGGATATGATCCAACACCTTGGCAAAGGAGCAATAGTTGCGACATTAGCCAAAGGTGTGTAATAAGTTAGACTTAGAAAATTCCATTATTGTGTTCAACCTTTGTGATGAGGATATTGATGAGGGCAATATTTCAAAAGGGAGATTGAAGGCATTAAAGAATGAGTTCTTTAGTTGCTTATGGTACACTTAACAAAGGATTGTGCGTATTGAATTCTCAACCATCATTAATGCACTTTCAACGAAGTAAGAAAATTAGATATCCAAGAAAATGCAATGTTATGACGCGCTTGATTTAGATATATCTCTAAAAATAGGATGATCAAACTAGAAGCTCTCAAAACACTAAATGTTAGTGGCATTGAAGACCTTCCTACTTGTGAATCTTGTTTTGGAGGAAAAAATGACCAAGGCTCCTTTTGTGTGACAATCAGAGCTTACCACTAATCCTTCGAATTTGATCCATATGGATGATGTGGCCTACTAAGAGTTAGTGTGAAAGGCACTAAGAATTAAAGCTTTTCAATTGGATCAAATGGGAGAATATTTAAGTACCAAAATTTTGAATTACCTAAATGAGAATGGGATTCTTCCTCAATGGACTCCACCTGGCACACCCCAACATAACGGTATAGCCAAAAATAAAAATCATACACATGGTACGTTCCATGATGAACTTCTTCAATATGCTTATATCCTTTTTGAGGATATGCCTTAATGACAGCAATGAAGTTACTAAGAGTAATACCTTCAAAGTCAGTGCCAAAGATGCCACATGAGATGTGGTATGACAAAGCACTCTCTTATCGGGGTCTCCTACCTATGTGAGACGGATAGTGGGAGATAAGATGGATAGTAAATCCAACTTGTGCAAGTTTGAAGGTAGATCCAAAGATGAGGTCACACAATAGAATCGAACATTGAGAATAGAGATATAGTATTGATGCTATTACGGAATTAATAAATATCTTATCCTAGGCCATTCTCAGAAGAAGAAAATGGAAGGAGCGTATTTGCATGGTATGCATAGAGCTATAATGGTTCTCCAAGAGCATTCATTTTAGCCAATTAGTTGGGCTCCATAGGCATGAGGTTGGACAATGACCATAGAAATTGGGTACTCTTCAATTAATGAGATTAATTGAATCGAGTGGATTAGATTAAAAGTGTTTTAAACTAAAATGAATATAAGATATTCAAAATTCACAAAAAGTTGTGAGCCCATGTCCAATGAATAGTAAAACTTATTAGGTCACACACAAAATCCAATTACCTAAATAGCGTTCTAATTGATAGATGTATTTTTCTAAGAATTAGAATATTCACTCCTAGTTAACCAATTCTGAGGTGATCAATTTTGAGGTCAATTTTGGCTTCATTAATTTAAATGTTAAATTAATCAATTAATTTAAGGAGTTAAATTAGACAAAATAATTAAAGAGTTAATTATTTGGTGTCATTTGATCTCCAATTGATCAAAGTTGACATAAAGAGTTAAGCTAACAAAATTAAGCTTAAGAGTTAAGCTTGTTGACTTAAGAGTTAAGTTAAAGGTTAATTAATTAAATTAAAGTACTTAATTTAATTGATGAAAAGAATATATTTTGGAGGAAAAATTCAAATGAAGAGTTCATTTGCATTAGCATTTTAATTAATTTAAAATTAGATTTAATATTAAATTGAAATGCATATGAAATTCATATATGATTTGAAATTCAAACTTGCCACCTTGGCAAGCAAGTGGCTGCCCCCTTCCTTGAGGAAGGTGTGATGCCAACTTGGCATCACACCATCCTCCCTCTATATATAGATATAGAGGTGAGGGAATTCAGCCTTTCACACCATTTGTGAAGATTAGAATCTTTCACATTTTCCTCCAAAACTCTCTTTCTCTCTCTCTAAGCATTGCATCATGTGTTGAAGCCTTGCTTTCTATTCTTCCCCTACCTCAAAATCGGCCTCCGCCATAGTCTTTCTCCTCTATTTCTCTCGCTAAAAGTAAGGAGAAATTGGAATTTCAATTAGTGTGTGGATCATTACATAGAATCTTCATCATTAAGTGGAGAAGATCTAGATTTAATTTTGTGAATTTTAGAGGTCTTAAAGCGAAGAAAAAGTTGTTATTTCTCCACTATGCCAGTTTCTAGCAGATTTTGGATTGGAGAAGTTCTCCATTTTCTCCTTGAAAATTAGCAATTCAAGGTAATTCTCTTACCAAATACAGATCTATAGCATGTTTAGATCCTCAGTAGCTTGAGTAGCCTAGTTATTTTTAGCTTTTGAAGTTTTAATTATTGGATTCTAATGCTAGCTATCTTTCCTTGAGAAGGTACTTGAGTTGAACCTACAAAGGAGTTTAAGAAAATTGAGCTCGAGCTGGAAAACCCATAAAAGTGCACTAAGATCAGGACTCAATTGAAGCCACATACCAAGTGCATGCTCATTAATTTTCTTCGCCAGAATGCCAACTTCTTTTTTGGTTAGCATCCAATTTGCATGGCATTGACCTTGGTATGGATCATTCAATACCTAAATGTTGACTCAACTGCAAAGATAATCAGGTGAAAAATTAGGGGGTTCGGTGAAGAAAGAAATAAAATCATAAGCAAAAAGGTTTGAAAAGCTCTGTAGTTGAGATCCAGTTTCCTAAATGGTTGTGCAATGTTGTGCTAGTGCCAAAGAATAAAGAAAAGTGGAGGATGTCTAATGACTTCACCGACCTCAACAAAGCTTGCCCTAAAAACACATTCCCTCTTCTACATATCAATCTCCTCGTTAACTTTTCTACGTGTTGTGCTCTATTCAGCATAATGGATGCATTTCTAGAATATTACCAAATATTTATGGCACCCATAAATTGGGACAAAACTCCATTTGTGGTTTCTATAAGAATATGTTGTTTTCTTGTAATGCTGTTTGGTTTGAAGAATACAATGGCCATGTATCAATGGCTTGTGAATATGATGTTCAAGGAAAAGATTAGGTAATTGATGAAAGACTATGTCAACGACATGATAGTTAAGAGTGTCAAAGAAGATAATCACCTAGAGGACTTAGCCCATCCCTTTTCAATCTTAAGGAAGTATGGCCTGGAGCTCAACCCAACCAAGGTGAACCTGCAAAAGATTCAAGCCATGCACGGCATTAGCCCACTAGGGTTGATAAAAGGGTGCAAAGATTAGTAGGTCAGATAGAAGCCCTGTGTTCTGCAAAATACTCAGGATAGTTCCAAACTTCCAATGGATAGAAGAATGTGATCGAGCCTTACTAGACTTGAAGAAGCACTTGTTGAAACTCCCTCTGTTAGCAAAATTAACCCATCGAGATACACTAGTGCATTTGGCTGTATCTCCAAATGCGATTAGCTCAGTACTTACATCAATTGATGGGGCACTCCATTGACCTATCTATTAACTACATAAGGTACTCAAGGGGCTGAATGAAACTACATGGAGGTTGAAAAGTTTGCACCCACCATCATCCATCATTGAGGTTGTATTTCCAATCACATAGTGTATCATCCTAACAAACTAGCCGCTTGAAGAAGTGTTGTCCAAAAGAGATGTGTCTGGCAGACTTACCAAATGGACCATCGAGCTAGGAGAATTGAAAGTTAGACATGAGCCCAGGATAGCCATCAACGCTTAGGTGGTGGCTAACTTTCTAGTCAAAAGGGTCAACCTTGATGATTAGGAATAGGAAGAACACCTAATGGCATCGAGGAGGACGGAAGCAAGAGTCTTGCTATGTGCACTCATGGTACGAGGTCAAGTTCACCATAAGGTTGAACTTCTTAGTTACCAACAATGAGATGAATTATGAATCTCTCATTGCAAGGATGAAAATAGTTATTTAGCAAGAGATACAATAGCTTGCAGCCTCGATTGACCCCAGCTCATTGCCAGTTAGTTTCATGGTGCTTACAAAGAAAAAGAGGCATTGATAAGATATTTAGCAATAGTTCAAGCACTACAGCAAAAGTTCTAATCTTTTTCCCTTAAAGAACGACAAAGCTGACACCCTATCTAAGCTTGCAAGCTTAGCCCAAGGCACTGACCGAAGAATGAAAACTACCTAGAACATTTGGTGCGAAGGTCGACGAAGAGGCAGTGTGGTTGATTGAAGACTTGATCCCAACCTAGTAAGATGACATAGTGGAGTACCTTTGAAATGACAAGCTACTAGCGAATAAAGTAGAAGCTCGCAGATTTAAAGTTTGATTCGCAAGATATGTGTTGGATAGTGAAGGCAGGCTCTCCAAAAGGTCCTTTCTTAGAAGACCACTATGTTGTTTGAAGCTAAGGCAAATGAATGAAGTGCTAAGTGAGGTCTATGAGGGTGTGTGTAGGAATTCTTGAATAGGTTGAGCACTAGCCCACAAGGTGCCATGTGAATTGAGATGGCAAAAATATGAAAGAGCACAAACTTATGCCTAAGGCGCTTGATTGGCAAGGCAGCTAGCTAGCGAGCTGCCTAACACCTGGCAATGTAGCAGCCACACTGGGTGACCACCTACTGCAAGGCAGCCTATGCACAACCAATTTTTGTGCATTTTTGAATTTTGGCCTCTCTAGTCATCATTGTTCCCTGCAATTTTGGTGCGCAAAAGTTGTGTAAATGATTCAAAATAATATTAGATATTCTTACTTGCTTTTAAAGTCAAGTTAGTGAGATGTATAAATATTTATGCTTATTTTTTCATGCACAAAAGTTGTTAATCTTCAATTTGGTGCAAAAATGAGATGCATAAAGATTTATGCATATTTTTTACTTAATAATTAATTGTTTATGAGGTAAGCATTTAATTAATGGAATTGAATACCTAGGAGCATGTTAGGCACATTTTGATATGAAACCCTAAGGATACATTGATCCTAAAACCCCAAACACACAAATTGATGTGAAACCCTAAACCCCTAAGATACTTGATCTTAGAAATGCAAATAATTAGGAATAAGAATCAGAAAATTGAATAAATACTCATAGGAATTAGTACCTTGAAAGAACCTATTCAATTTCTTGATGCAACAAGCAACATTATGGCTTTTCTTGATAGAAAAACGCAGAAAATAAGTCAAAATTCATCCAAAAATGTGCCACACACATTTGTAAGAGAGTAATTATACTTTCCTTTCAAGCCTAATTAAAATAAGATATAAACTAAAGCCTATGGACAATAATTGAAGCCCAAATCCAATTAGAAATAAGAGTTTGACTTGGTCACAACTTCTTCTTTTCTTAATGAATCCCACATGTTTCGGACTTGTTTTGGCCTTCTTGGGCCTTTTCAAGCCTTATAAACCAAGCATACGGTGATAGGCTGTCGCAAAGCCATCTTTTAGCCTCATTACTTTTGCTCTTGTGATAGGTCCCATTGACATGCTGCAATCTTCATTTTTCCCTACAATGCTCATATCATTCCCTCTCTCCTTCAAAATATTTGTCCTCAAATCTAATTCCATATCAAAAGGAGAAAGATAAAAAAACATTAGAAATAGCAGAAACTTTATACTCATCTAGAATGTCAATCTTATAAGGGTTATCATTAATCTTTTCCAGCACTTGGACTGGACCATCTCCTCTAGCTTGACTAGGTTCAAGTCTCTCTTGCTTCAGCCCTTTATTCGCTCTTAGGGCAGTCAATCTGTTCCTCTTTTCAATCATCTCATGTGCCTTCATATGTATAGTTTTAACCTTTTTAGCTTTGCTTTGACCATTAAAATCAACAATATGAAATTCAATGAAAGGAAAACAATCCTCCCATGTTTTCAAATTCTTTCCTACAACAACACGCAACAAGGTACCTAAATTTATATTTATCACTTTAGTTTGTCCATCAGTTTGTGGATGACAAGTAGTAGAATACAAAAGTTTACTACCTAACTTCGCAAAACCTTCCAAAAATGGCTTAAGAACTTAACATCCCTATCAGAACAATAGATCTAGCGACACCATGCAATCTGACAATTTCTCTAAAGAACAAATCAGCAATGTTAGTGGCATCATCAGTTTTATGACAAGCAATAAAGTGTGCCATTTTGTTGAATCTATCAACCACAACAAATATACTATCTCTACCCATCTTAGTTCCAGGCAAACCAAGCAAAAAATCCATAGAAATATCAACCCAAGGTGTAGTAGGAATAGGTAAGGGTGTACACAATCCATGAGGTATAAACCTAGATTTAGCCTGTTTACATGTAATACATTTAGAACACACTTTCTCAACATTTTTTTTCATACCAAGCCAATATAAATGCTCACTCAAAACATCGAAACTCTTATGCACACCAAAATGACCCATCGATTCACCACTATATGATTCCCTAACTAGCAACTCACTGACAGAATAGATAAGGACACAAATTCTATTGCCACGAAATAGAAAACATTTATGTCTATAGAATTTATTAAATGCACCATGCTTAAATGTAACATACAAATTAGCAAAGTCAACATCACTTGCACACATGCCTTTAAATTGCTTAAATCCTAACAACTTAGATGTAAGTGTAGTGATTAAAGCTTATTTCCTTGACAATGGATCAATAACTATGTTTTCCATTCTCTGCTTATAGCAAATCACATGGAAAAACCTCAATAAATTCTACCCACTTAGCATGCCTTTTATTCAATTTCCCTTGGCCCTTTAAGTGCTTCAAAGATTCATGATTAGTATGTGTAACAAATTCTTTAGGAAGCAAGTAATGTTGCCAAACATCCAATGCACAAACTAAGGTATATAATTCCTTATCATAAGTAGAATATCTAAGCTGAGCACCACTCAATGTCTTACTAAAGTATGCAATGGGACATTTTTCTTGTATTTTTCTTACATTAAAATGCATCACACTCAATCTCAATAATTTTATTAAAATCAGGTAAAACAATAATAGGAGCAGAACACAATTTATCTTTCAATGTATTGTATGCATGTTCTCGTTCCTTTCCCCGTTTAAACCAAAATTGTTTCTTAATAGTCTCAGTCAGTGTAGCAGCAATAGCAAAAACTTTGATGCTCAATTCCCCTCAATGGTGGTAAACCTATGGGCATCTCATTAGGGAAAACATCATCAAACTCCTACAATAAAGAGACAAAAACACCATCCAAATCAGGTTTATTGTTAGTTTTAGATAATAAAACCTCCCTATACCTAATCACTATCAAAACTCTCTTGCCTAGAAAAGCATTCTTTCAATCTCTCTTTTGCATAGAAGTATTATTTTTTGTCAACTTTTTCACTCTTCACTAACTCTTTCTTTTCACTCCCTTTAACTTTCTCATTCTTTTCTCTCTTTTCACTCACCATATTTTTCTCTCATGCAAATCCCTCTTTCTTGTTTGCACCTGTGCAATCACTCACCATTGGGTCTTCTTCTTTATTCTTTTCTCTAAAGGTCTCTTTTCTTTCATTACTTTTTTTAAACTCTTTACCCAAACTCCCACAAGAAGATTGTAGAAGTTTAATTTGGTTAGGTAAACTTCCTTGGGTGATAGAGGTACAAGAGTGACTTTATGTCCATTATGCTCAAAGGAATATCTATTCTTGTACCCATCATATATTAAATGCCTATTAAATTGCCATGGGCTACCAATCAACATATGGCCAGCCTGCATGGGTACTACCTCTTCACTATTCCCAATACTAAAAGCTAACACAATCTACCTAATAACTTTCACCACCTTACTATCATTCAACCATTGCAGCCAATATGGATTAGGATGTCTATCACACTTTAGCCCAAATTTCTCAACTAAAGTGGTACTAGCCACATTAGCACAACTATCCCCATCAATTATTAAGCTACACACATTACCACCTATCAAGCATCTGGTGTGAAATATATTTAATCTTTGTTCTAAACTCTCCTCCTTGACATTCAAGTTCAATGCACACCTAGTAACAAGAGATTCACCGTGAACAACATATTCAACATTATCATCATCACAAGTAACATCTTCTAAAAGTGGTAAATCATTATCACTACCATCAAACTTATTATCATCATCAAACTCAAATACAATCTCACTACCCATAAGAATCATAGTTCTTTTGTTTGGACAATCAGATGCATAATGACCCAAACCTTGATGTTTAAAGCACTTAATATCCCTATGTCTAGAAGTAGTAGTGGAAGAAGAAGAATTAGAAGTACTATTTTGTAGAATGAACTTCTTATGCTTGTTCTTTGATGCATCTAGCCATTTCACCTTGGAACCTAAGCCCCTATCTCTCTTCTTTTCATCATAATTTTACCATTTTGAAACCCATTTTGAGTTGGAATTCTAAAATGCATGTGCTGCAACTCTTTGCTTTTGTGGCTTCTCCACCTTCATAGCCATACTGACTAATTCCTCCATCTCTACATAATGTTGTAGGTCCACAACATTAGCAATTTCTCTATTCAAATCTCTAATAAATCTACCCATTGTTACTTCTATATCCTCCTTTGTTGGCCTTAATCATCAACATCTCCATCTCCTTATGGTAGTCCTCAACTGACTACCCTTGAATGAGTTTTTGTAATTTTTGGTGTATCTCCTCGTAATAGTAAGATGGAACAAATCTTCATAATAACCTTCATATTTGCCCAACTCTCAATAGGTCTCTCACTATTTCTCATCCTAGACTGCGCTAATTGATCCCACCAATTGTCGCAAGTCAGTGAATTTAACTATTGCAAGTCTCACTTTCTTCTCATCAGAGTAGTCATGGCTGTCAAAGAACAACTCCACTCTTCTCTCCCACTCCAAGTATGCTTCAGCATCATTTTTCCCTTTAAATGATGGAATTTTCATTTTGATTGTTATCTCTCCAAGCTTCAAATCTAGCTTCATCCCGTCTATTCTTAGCCAAGCTACTATCATTAAACTAATCCTCAAACATCTCTTGATTAAACGCATTTGGAGGCCTATTTCGTCTACCATTTCTAGAAATATTATGTGCCACCTTCTTTCTCCACTCATCCATCCCATCAAGCCTGCTATTCAACTTTTGAAATTGACTGGTAAATGTCTTGTACATCACCTTTATATCTAGTGTCGTATTAGCTTCTACATTAGAGAGTTCTTTACCCTCTCTCCTTGAAAGAATAGTACTCATTTAAAAAAAAAAGAACCTACAAAAAGTGTTAAGAAAAACAACCTCATAAAAGAAACACTCCCTCACATGTTTCACTCAAGTAGATATGAACTCTCGTGTTTGCACTCAATTGTAGCTTTTGCCTTCTTTATGTGCTCCTGTATTTATGCTTTTACCTCTCGTGACCATAGTGAACGTTGCACTTCAGAAATCAAACTAGTTCAACAAATTCCCAAGTAATATTTATATAGTAGTAGCAATGAAAAAACCCTAACAAAAAAAAGAAAAGAAAAGAAAAGAAAAACAAAAAGTCTAGAGGCAAAGTAAATGGGACCAACAAGGAAAATAATGTGATGACACATGAGAAAGAATGAGTATCATGTCATTTTTGTGCAAGCTAAGTAATAAGAATTCAATATGTCACTTATCTAACATGAACAAATGCAAATTAGGCTAAACAAAAAAAAAAAGAAAACACAAAAAGTGAATAAAAAAAATGACAATAGAAAATACGCAAAAAATTCGGTCAATTCCAATGGAAGGCCGAATATGACTCAATTCTAACTCAATCAATGCACAATCAACTCCAAACAGTGACTAAAAGTAGCTAATTTAGCTTGTGCAATGGCAATTTCAAATTTAAAAGCCGAGATCAAAAGCCTCCAAAATTGAATCACTCAAGAACCCTAACTTTAATTTCACAAAATTAGAGCAATTCAAGGTGCATATTCTGCAAATTCAACATTTTTGTGTTCAATTAGCATTCTCCAAGACAGTAATATACCAAATATTGCCAAAGAATCACAAAACCATAGTCAATACACAATCTGATTTCTTTTTTATCTTTTAGTTTTTTCTTTCAATTTTTTTTTATTGGAAACAAAAATAAGAATTTATCTCAAGTTGACTCTAGATACCATATGATGTGGAACCCCCAAAACCCCAAACACACAAATTGATATTGAATGAACCCTAGAATAAAAATCCACCCTATTGAACCCCTAAGATATTTGATCTTAGAAATGCAAATAATTAGGAATAAGAATTAGAAAATTGCATAAATACTCACATGAATTAGTACCTTGAAAGAACCTATTCAATTTCTTGATGCAACAAGCAACATTGTGGCTTTTCTTGATAGAAAAACACAAAAAATAAGTCAAAATTCATCCAAAAATCTACCACACACATTTGCAAGAGAGTATTTATACTCTCCTTGCAAGCCTAATTAAAATAAGCTAAAAGCTAAAGCCTACGGATAATAATTCAAGACCAAATCCAATTAGAAATAAGAGTTTGACTTGGTCACAATATTTTTTTTTCTTAGTGAATCCCACACGTTTCGGACTTATTTTGGCCTTCTTGGGCCTTTTCAAGCTTTATACACCAAGTATAAGGTGATGGGCTATTCAACTTCATTCTTTTGGTTTCTTGTCATGTTCTTCTCTTTCTTATCCCATTCTTGATACATCTTTTGAACAAACGATTTAGCCAAATTTGCGAAGCCATCTTTCAGCCTCTTTATTTTTACTTTTTTGATAGGTCTTATTGGCTAGTTGCAATCTCCATTTTGCCCTCCAATGCTCATGTGACCTCAACTTTATTTGAATTGGAGGACTC
Source organism: Jacaranda copaia (assembly GCA_014898725.1). Classification (NCBI taxonomy): domain Eukaryota; kingdom Viridiplantae; phylum Streptophyta; class Magnoliopsida; order Lamiales; family Bignoniaceae; genus Jacaranda; species Jacaranda copaia. Next base: position 45,082 of record JACGDI010003866.1, on the reverse strand, counting down.
ACCACTCCTCTTCCTAGTCTTTTTGGCTACATGCTCCTTAATGAGCTTAACCTCTAGATCGAGCACAAAGTCCTATTTCCCAAACCTTGGCACCTCATCTACTAAAAAAATTTAGAGAATTAACTACGAT
>JACGDI010003866.1:12177-23316 GCA_014898725.1 Jacaranda copaia | reverse complement strand
ATTCATGTTCTAATAAACTATCATTGACTAATCTATCAATTAGCATATAAATGGTAAATCCGCACTCAAATGTATGAGTATATAACAAGAGAGTACAAAGACAGAGTGGGAAAAAAAGACAAATAGAGAGAACCTCAATTGGGAGGTGAATGGTTGCAGCTAGTAAAGCTATTATACCAGAGTTCCATACAAAGGTATCTTGTGAGGCAACTATTTAGCACACTCCAGGAGAAGGAACTGCCAGAATATAACAACATAGCAACCTCAGCAACAAGAAGAGTAAACATAAAAATAAAAATAATGTTCTAAAGACTCGTATTGTTGACGAGAGTTATTCTTCTTGGCAACCAAAGAAGTCATCCAAGCATAATTTCTTTGATTTCTTCTATTTGCTTACATTATGCCTATTGGATATGATACTGGCATTTGGCATAATCTTCCGCAGGATTTTCTAGTCATCCATAAATGGTATGTTTTTACCTAACGTTTGCCTTTGAACCTAGAGAACATCTCCTCTTTTCTCTATTAAGTGAATGGTATACATGAGAACAAGAAAAGGTACTGGCAGAATACTTTGAAAAATTAATGAAAGAAAAGAGCTGACTGTTAAGCCACAATTTTTTTATATGATATGTAGGTGTCTAAATGATGTATGCACTTGCAAATACTTTTGTTTCATTATTTGCTAAAATGATAGCGTGAGAGAGACAACCCAAGATGCAGTTGTAATTAGGATGGCTGAGGGTGCCGGATTAGGTGTAGTGATCAAATAAATGAAGACCATTAGCTTCTTAGGACCTCCGAAAAGGCATGCAATTTCTTGTTTAGAACCTTTAATTGGAATAGAATCTCAAAACATAATCTTAAATTTTTCATGTGCTTTTGAAGACAAATGAAGAGTTTAAAACATGCAAGCCACTATAGAATGTTTAATGTGAACTTACTCTTTGATCAAGGTCCATTGAGCCAAATACTGATTTTGAATATTGGCAATGCCTTATGAATAAGATTCCAGAGCATTCTAGTCTTGCTCTAAAGCTTTAGCTGCCTCATTAACATTTATCTACAAGAGCAAAAAGTTATTGCTTGATAGAAGCTTTGTCTGTCTGTATCTTGCAGTACATATGCACTCAAGCATGTACATCATCATATGATAAATATATGACACTCTAGGTGTTCTATGACTGCTGGGTAGGGAATGTTGTTACTTGCTCATCTATTTCTTCAGAAAGAAATTCCTGCCAGTCAGAGAAGCTGTCACTTTCAAGAAAATTCAAGCAAGAAAGGGATCTCCCAACCCACCTATGGGGAAACTAAGCCTAAGAGAACTAATTCTCTTAGGATGTCAGCCATCGCAACATCTTGTCATGTTATCCTATATAAAGCACAAAATACCAAAGCTAACTTTGGGAGTTTGTATTTCTCCTTTGTCTTCCCCAATGTAAGGGAAATAAAGTGCAGATCTTCAAGAGATCAAACTAAGATAGCAGTAATAATAAGGCACAGAAATCTTATGGCTTTGAATGTTGACATTGTTTTTGTTATATGTCAGGGCAAAATTAGATATCCACCATGTGTCCAGAGCAAGGGCTTGCTTGAAAGTTGAATCCAAACATAAAGATGAGACAACATTCAATTTTTCCATCTCAATTTACACAAATAAAGTTGAGAAATATTAAGTCTATAAAATAAATCCTATAAAAAAACTATAATATCAAGAAAGGAATGAAAAACGAAAAATAGAAATCAAAGGGAAAAGTAGGTGTGAAACAAGAACTTGCCAGAAATAGTTCTAGCAGAAAATGTTCTACTTCTAATGTCCAACCCTATAGGTTCAAGGAATCTTTCACTAAAGAGCACAAAGAGATCAGTGAGCATTCAATAAGAAAAGAAATGAAAGGAGGTATCCATATGGCCTTGAAAGCACATCAAACAAAAGTGACTCAACAAGCAAGTCTAACATGTTTTCCTCCATCATTCACAGGGAAGTCAAAATGGATTCAAAACACACTTTTTCCTAAATACACTAACACACTGAATTGACTTTATTAGATGACTTCACTTGATCAAGTTTATTAGATGAATTTGACAAAAATTTAACGCACCAACAGACGGGCATGCATCAATTAGTTCCAGCAGATTGGAACTACCATACCACCACGGATTTGTTGTATCACCTTCGGAGACCACAGGTCTAGCATTGTTATATAGGGTGGTTCGCACTGCTCTGCTGCATTTAGTCACCCACATGATGCATTGATATCTTTTGCAGAGCCAATTACGAGATTTGATTTTTCCATACTTCAACCAAGAAAAACACATAACATTTCAACAAATTAAATAAGAAGTGATCATCCCTCTTATAACAAAAATCCAGCAAATTTTATAAAAAAATAAAAATAACTAAAAAAAAGAAACTAATGAACATACTAACTCAAATTGATCTCTCCTATAATTACAATCAATCACATGGCGAAATTAACAAAATAAATAAATAATTAACTAGAGTTGTTGAAGCCTAAAGCATTCAAAGGGAGAAAATTGGAATCAAAGGCGCATATCAACTGCTTCCTTACAGCCAGAATTGAAATTTGATCTCGCTGGAACAAATCAATTAATTCCAATTGAAAAAACTTCGAAGGATTATAGATAACCGAACCTTTTTTTCACTTCGTTTCTCTACCATATTTTCACATGTTTACTCCTTACTCCTATTTCTTCAAATTTTTTTATGCTTCTTGTTCCTTTTTGTCGGCTTTTTTTTTTGTATTTTTCCCTTTTTCTTCAGTTCTTTTCTTTTTCCCTTTTTAGGATATTTATCCTTCCCCATTTTCTATTTTTTTTATTTTTTTTCTTTCTATTTTTTTCTTCTTCTTTTCCTCTTCTTTTTTTTTTCTATTTCTATTGATATTTGTTCTTTCCAATGCACTTTACATACATTTGCTCCATCTATGTTGTCGCCATTTGGTCACCCGCCTCTCGCCTTAAAAAGGTACCTTCGTCTGCCTCTCACCTCTCACCTTTAATAACTATGATTGGGATTAAGCCTGCAATAAAAGCACCAAGCAATGATTGAAATAAAGATCTAAGCATTCCCAGCATCCAAATCTACTTTGTGCATAGCCTCAATTTTTGTGTAGATGCCTCATTATCAAGTTCAAGCAGTTACAACGATAATCAAGTACTAACAAATTGTAGGAAACATTTATTTTCCGAGAAAAACAATAACAACAGAATGATCAATACTTTTATAGGAGAAATCTTAACAATCTTTCACTGGCATATGCATTTTGATCAACTTCTAAATACAGTTTCTCTTTATTTTGAAAAAAGAAAAGAAAATGAAAAAGGTTTTGAAAAATGTGTTTTATCGATGTCAAAAGCTTAATTATCCTACAAGGTAGGAAATTCAAGTCATTAAATCTTAAAATCTTACAACAAAATGTTGCGTTTTGGAAACATAGAGAGAAATACATAATTAATGCTCAAAAAAGGTGCCATTAAGAGGAACTTATCGCCTCTGTACTACAAACTCCAACCTTTTTTTCAATTATCAACCTAACTAAAAAATCAAGGATAAGCATGGTAAAATAAGCTCAAAACTATGGAAAAATATACAGGAAACTAGAAAGAAAATGTAGCAACTAACAAGAGGAAAATTACCATGCCAAACTAACCAAACAGCAAAATTACCATGCCAGACTAACTAATTCATATGCGAAAGTTAATAACAACCACCAAGATTATCATTCAACCTATTAGAAAAGGGTTTTTCGCATTCTACCATAGCATTTTACTAGGTTACAAGTTACCCTTCACTATTAATGATTGGCAAACAAGTTCAAAATTCAAATTGCAGCACATATACAACACACTTCCTTACAATATTAATAAGAACCTGACAATAACTTTAGCTTTATAAGTTATCCTTACAACACTCTAGTTAGAACCCTTATAAAGGCTTGCAAGCATAGTATTTAACTTATGTCGACTCACCACTCGCTAGTGGTGAAAGTGATTGGTTCTTAAGAAGCATCATCAGAAATTGTGCGTTTGAGTTGATGGCAACATTTTTTGTTTCACAATTGGGACAAGAATTACTATACAACTAAAACATATGTGTCCCATAATATATTAATCAACTCGGTTCTTTTAATCATCCTCTTACCATGCAAATGAAAATTACATCTTAGAGAGGGTGCACGCTAAATAATCATCTCCTAGCACAAAGCGGAAAGGAAAATAAAAGAGGAGCAACTCATATACGTGGAAAATGCTCAAAGAAGTCGCTGGAAGATACCTGCAAGAGACCAACTAAAATTAAGGGTAGGTTACTGTTTGCACCATTTTGAGTACCCAAGGATAGCATTCGCTAGAGAAGGAAAACACAAAACGATTCATTAACTTGTTTATATTTGCAATAACCATCAAGAGTTTATCATGAACCAAACCAATCATGTAGAAGAGCATTCTAAAATTAATACATATACTATGCATATTATATTTCTCTAGAAATTTTAGTCATATTTCACGATCAGGACACGAATAGGCAGCAGTGGAGTTCATTCACCTTCTCATGAAAATCAACTACATTTTTGAAGTTAAAAAATGTTTTCTTTTTTCTTTAAGAAAAGTCAAATACCAAGAGTTGGATTAATGCTTACCCAACCACTGCACCCACTACACGATTACATTTGAAAAGAGTAGTGCTGAATGTAACCACTCCTTGCTCCATTTATCATCCAAAATATTTGCCAGTGCTTGGCCCCTTCAAATATGAAATTTACACCAATACATACACACACGATTAACATATACTCCAATTCCTTCAATGCAAAGTTGTCAATCACTTATTCAAATTTTTGCATTTATCAAAAGTAAAATACCTCATAGTATTCATTATAATCATAATCTCTATTCCAACCAGTGGCTCATCCAATGAATCGGATCTCAAAGTCTTGTAATGACCGTATCTTCCTCAATCAACATCTCCATTGTAGAACCGTCTTCTCACCATTCGAAAACTCATCAAGAATTGAATTCGAGATTTTCCAAAATGCCATTGAACTGGTTCAAAACAAAGAAAAAAACCATATCAACAAAAATAAAGAGAACAGTAAAAATCAAAACTATTGAGAGAAAATAAGAAAGAGAGAAATGATATTGAGAATACATACCATTAGAATCAAATAAGTTGGAGATAAGCACTGCTCCGCATATTGGGAAAAAACCTTGAAGGATTATAGATAAGAGAACCCTTTTTCACTTCTTCTTTGCTTCGTCCTCTACACTCTTTTGTTACTCTACCATGTTTTCGCATGTTTACTCCCTACTTTTATTTCTTCAAACTCTTTTATTCTTCTTGTTCCTTTTAGTGGTGGGCATTTTTTTTTTTTTTGTATTTCTCCCTTTTTCTTCAGTTCTTTTCTTTTTCCTTCCCCATTTTTCTATTTTTTTTATTTTTTTGCTTTCTACTTTTCTCTTCTTGTTTTCCTCTTCCTTTTCCTTTTTTTCTATTTCTATTGATATTTATTTTTTCCAATGCACTTTACATACAATTTCTCCATCTATGTCGTCGCCATTTGGTCACCCGCCTCTCGCCTTAAAAAAGTACCTTCATCTGCCACTCGCCTCTTGCCTTTAATAACTATGATTGGGATTAAGCCTGCATTAAAAGCACCAAGCAATGATTGAAATAAAGATTTAACCATTTGAAAAAAGCAGTGCTCAATCCAACCACTCCTTACTCCATTTATCATCCAAAATATTCGCCAATGCTTGGCCCTTTCAAATTAACATAGGCTCCAATTCCTTCAATACAAAGCTTTCAATTTTTATTCAAATTTTTGCATTTAGGGAAAGCAAAATACCTCATCCATTCCCAAAAATTGCTTGTTCAACTAATCGAACCTCAAAGTCTTGTAATGAACATGTCATTCTCCATCAACATCTCTATGTTGGAACCTTCTTCTCAACGTTTAGGAACTCATCAAGAACTAAATTCAAGATTTACCAAAACAGCATTGAACTGGTTCAAAACCAAGAAAAATGTGATTATCCCTAAAGAAAAACCCATATCTACAAGAATAAAGAGAATTGTAAAAATCAAAACTAGAAAAAGAAAAAGAGAGGAAGAAATGATATTAAGAATACATACTACTAGAATCAAAAAAGTTGTAAAAAAGTACTGCTCTACATATTCGAAAAAAAACCTTGAAAAATTACTGATAAGAGAACCCTTTTTGATCCTCTTCTTTATTTCTTCTTCCTTTTCTCTCTTTCGTTTCTCTTTCCTGATTTCTGTTTTTGCATGTTTTCTCTTGACTCTTATTTCTTTTTCTTTTTCTTTTTTTTTTGTTTCTTGTTCCTTTTTAGTTTACTTTTTTTTTTAATATATGTTTCTCTTTTTCTTCAGTTCTTTTTCTATTTCCTTTTTTTTTACATTTTTTCTTTCCTATTTTTCCATTTTTTTATATGTTTTTAACTTTTTGTTTTTTTCCCTATTTTCCTGATTTCCTCTTTTTCTTTTTTTCTATTGATATTTGTTTTTTCTCAATGCACTTTACATGCATTTATTTCTGTAATATCATTCACCATTTGGCCACCTACCACTCGCCTTAAAAAAGTTCCTCTATTTGCCTCTCTCCCCTAATCTTAATAACTATGACTCAGATGAAGCATGCATTAAAAGCACCGGACAGTGATTGAAATCAGGATCTTAGCTTTCCCAGTCCGAATTTGACATAAAATATGGAAAAAGGTCAAACACAAACTAGAAAAACTATGATCTTAGGGCATGCATACAAGGTATTAAATATTACTTCATGCATAGCCTCAATTTCTATGCAAATGCCTAATTATCAAGTTGAAGCTGTTACAATAATGATCAGCTACCACATACCATGAACGGCTCATAATTTAACTAACAAAAAGAGAAATTAGTCTCATTTCACTGCCCAAAGTGTGAGCATCCCATTTTTTCTTTAATGAGATATGCTCAAAGCCTAAACAAAAATGAAAAATAGCCTATACTGAGAAAATTTAAGTTGTAAACACAATTGATTGGCACCAGGAATTTTGGAAAATAGCAAGTTGTCATTTGATACATGTGTTGGTATGCAAAATCAAAAACGGGGGGGAAAAATCAAGAAAATGGGAAAGCATAAGCACCTCAATATAAAAACTAAAAGCCAATGTTGTAATGATAAAGAACACTAAGTATACCTGATAATACAAAAATGGAATTATATATCAAATAAAATGACCTTGCACAACATAGGTTTTGTCCCTGATGTCTTACTTGAACAGAGAAAAATGACTTTCATGCATTCCCCTTCCAACATAAAGCTAAAGCCATAAGATAAAATAGGAACACAAAATTACTATATAAGTTTCTGATTGATCAAGAGACATGGTTATCTGTAAAACATACTGCACACTTGTAACCACCACATCATTAGCATCACAATTTTTTAACCATAGCTCAAAGGAACCAACAAATGAAGGGGAAAAGAAACAGCAAGGCAACGAGCAAATTTGGTGATAAATGGATAATGACAGCCAAGATAAACAATGAAGGAGACTTTTAGTTATTGCCAACCAAACTTTTGATAGTTTAAGCAAACCCAGAAGGATTCTACCATGTATAAGCATAGGTAAAAGAAAGGATGACCTACCAAGTAGTGACGGATACAAACTTTAGAATAAATCTTATCTTGGCATGAAAGGACATGCTCTATCTAGCTTTAAAACTCAAAATTAGATCAAGGATGGCTGCAAAAAAAAAGATGCTGGATGTCACAAGTGAGAAGAAAAAATACAAGTTTTTAGTATATTCAAATTTTTGCACATGAATAGAAAATCAATAACATAATCACAGATGTATTCAACATCCAAAACAAGGTCAAAACAAAGATTAGAATCCTGGGCAGATATGTATGGTACAATTGTAAATTGCATCATTGAAATGTTGCCAACGGCATCCAACTATTCATATGCACCTAAGCCAAAATAATTCTAGATGACCACAGTTTTTACATCTAAAGAATTCAGTTGTAAAAATTCAAAAGAATCACATAGTTGTGGTTACTGCAAATAACATACCACTGATTTGCTTCTATTCTCTTTAGAACCATTTAGTTAACAAGAGGAGAAAAGTGATAATATCTAAGACTTGCAAACAGTACTCAAGGCAAAATAATTTTGGAAACACCAAATTTTAGCATCCAAAATGTTGAACAATTTAAACTTTGCAAAAAACAAAAAATCACAAACCAAGTTGTAGTAACTAACAATAATATCATCAGCTCTCTTCTATTCTTTTCATAAACTTTTTATTAATTAAAGGCAAAGGTGATAATATCTAACACTCGCAAATAGTCAGCCACAAAGGAAGAGAAAAAAATTAAGTCATCAACGAATATTTTCATCTAAATCCAACTTTCCCAAAGCATCTGAAGGAATGAAGCAACCAATAACTAATATCAAATATTTCATCGAGGTCTTTGAATAGGAAAAATCAAGAAATACCTAATACATTTCTTCCATGTGCTGAATAATGTTAAAATTATTGTCATCAGTTTTGTGGATGATAACACGGAAACCCATTCAGAAACAATAAGAACACAATCAAAAATGAAGGGAAAAAATGAATGAAAAAAATGAAGACAAAAGGACAAAATAAATGAAGAAATACTCACAAGAAGTCTAGGCACCAACGTGGCCAAGAAAAGCAGCGACTTCCTTTATCTGCAAGGGCTAACCGGTGATTGTCCCGAACCCCAGCGACTAATAAACTGTGGCGGGGGTGATGAAAGACTTGTAGTCTCAGAAGCCAACAGTGTGGGCCACTAGAGTATTCCTCTTGGCGAAAAGAAGTCTAGAAAAAATCTAGTATCATCTGGTTGCAACAATATTTGGACAACCCTAAACCCGTTACACTCCCAATCTTGGTCACACACCTTTCGTCCCTTCACCATTTTTCACAATTATCGATTTTGATTTGTCGGCAGCCACACCCAAACACCAGCCACCGCCATTATCACATCTGGATTCGGGAACATCAATTCACTGGGGTTGAATTTCCACTTCACCTCGCTTAACATTTTTCAACCAAATGCACATATCTTGAACTACCTTTCCATCTTTCAGGATCACGCAACTCTCTTCAGAGGCAAAGAATTTATTTAGGTCTTGAGAAATCAACAGGAGGAATGGCTGCTTTTTTGGAAGGAAGTGGGGAATCTACAATTTTGTGGAAAAAGAGAAAGAAAGCACTTGAAATGGAAGAAATTTAGAGTTTTGAGAAATCAATCAGAGGGAAAAGCAGTTTTGAGGGAGGAAATAACCGTTTAAGGATTGGGGGAGTGAGGTGAGAAAATCTGAACCCTGATTCCGTATCCAGTTCTTATGAGATAAAAATAGACTTCGGTAATTGCCCTTAATATTTTAATTAAATTTATTTAAAATATTTTGAAATTTTTGAGACATTTTTTTAAAAAAGTAAATTTTAATAAAATTATATTGTCAAACTTATAAAATGTCAATTTTTATAATTTAAACAATCAAATCAAAGAAGTTGATCAGTGAAAAAGAAAGCAATTTTGTCTCACAAATGAAAAGCATTAATGAATATTTAAATATTCTCTAAAATAAGTTTAAAAATACAATATTGAGGATTAAATTAAAAATTCATGTTTTAGATGTAGTTATAATACCAGCTTTTAAATTATCAAATTTACCCTTCTATATACAAATAACTCCTATTATTTTCCTTTAAGCACCCATGTACTAGAAAATCTTATTATCTATCTTATAAAAACTTTTATAATTTTTCCTACAGTCGCTTATGAACTTAAAAACACCAATAGTTTCTGCTATAGCCATCCATGTATTAAAACATTTTTATTATTTTTTTTGATATATTTGGTTTTCATTAATTTCTTGAGGTGATATAGTTTTTTTAGGGTATACAATAAAAAATTTTCATATGATTTCGATTATTGTTGATATCTATAAATATATAATTATCTCTACTAGTAATATTCGATTTATGTTGAATATGATAAACATAATACCTTTGATTGTATAAATAACATATATTGCTCAAAAAGTATTTTATGCATGTGAGAACTGCGTGCAATTATTGTTATTATTTTAAAAGTAATTTTAGAAATAGGTCTGACAATGAGTAGGGTGATGTCATACCCTAAATACCTAAAGAAAAATATCATGTACTTTACCCTACCCTAATATACCCAAAATAATGAGACTCGAATCCTACCCTACTTTATCTAACCCATGACCCATTGAATTTAGTTTATTGGACTTATATTTTTAATGTATAAACTAATTTTCTCAATATATACTAAAAATATTATTTAGCATATGATACAAACAAAAAATATTTTCTACATTTAATTTAATTTAGTTATTTCATTTAATTTAAATAATATTTATTTTTAATTTTTCATTCATTAATAAAGTTTTTATTAACGAAGTTATATTCATTAATAAAATTAATTTTATTAACAAATTTTTTATTAATGAAGTTTATTCCATGGATTATTAATTTTAATATTGTTAGTTTTATTATTGAAAACTACTTAACTGTTACTGTTGATATTACAATATATATTAACTTTGTTAATTTTATTAATTTAGTTTAACTTTTAATGAAGAAAACTATTTAACTGTTATTGTTCATTTACAAATTGTCATTTTGATGTATAAAAAGTTTATTATTAGTATAGATTTAATTTCAATATAAATAATTTTTAGGTTAATAGGTTAAATTTAAATACAAGGTAATTGATAATTTTTTAATATGAGTACATAGGTAATTTATGGGTATGAGTTCTACCTATATCCATTACGATATCTTTAATTATATGGGAACATATATGGGTATGGATATAACTTTTTAAGCACGGGTAGGATATATTTAGAAGTAAGTTAAAAGAAATAAAATTGAGAATACATGCTAGTAGAATTAGACAAAGGAGAAAAGGATTGGGATGCTGTTTGGAAATAAAGCAAGGTCCTTTTTTTGATACATCAAATGAGCAAAGTGTCGATTTGTCATTCCTGTAACGTATGGTGAGAGATCTTCTCTTCTTGAACATTCTTCTACTTTGAAAA
>JACGDI010003820.1:49282-77613 GCA_014898725.1 Jacaranda copaia | reverse complement strand
TGTGTTTCTTTGAAGTTCACTTCAATTCAACTGAAACGAGGTAGGGAATTTGAGTACAAATCAAAAGTGTTGAAGTACAAACCAAAACAAACAAAGTATAAAATATGTTATGTTCAAGTACACTTCCTTTTCAATGATAATTTGAGTACGATTTGAGGTAATTGAAGTACAAACCAAGAAAAAATAAAGTATATAATGTATTTCTTTGAAGTTCACATCAATTCAATTGAAACAAATTAGGGAATTTGAGTACAATTTCGAAGTAAGTGAAGTACAAACACGGAACAAACAAAGTATATATGTATTTTGTTGAAGTATAAAATTTTACTAATTTATTAATTTTTTGTTGGTTCGATGATTATGCCCTATTCTACCACACCTTTTATACTTAATTACACATTTCTCAATTTGTGATGGAATTCTCTGTGTCCTTCTATGCCTATGTTGAGATTGGCAATCAGGTGCATTAATGGGTCCATCATCATCTGGCTGGAACAGATTCCTATCAAATATAGGAATAGGGTTTATCACTACTTGGTTGGCTTGTTGATACATTTCAACTCGATAGTATTGATTGGTGAAGTCATACGATGAAAGTGACCTTGACTGGATACGAGCACAAGTATGTTTGCATGATATTTTATCAATCTACCATGCTTTGCACGAACAAATCTTGCCATGTAAATCTATAGCATACGATTTATCTTGCTCATTCACCTCAAAGCTCCAACCGCTAGACATGACAACTTTTAAGTTACAAGAACGCATATGATTGATTGCCAACTTTTTCTCTTGGTTGGGACATATTTGACGAACCATCTTATAAGATTCTTCTCATCGATCATGCATCATAACCATTATTTGCGTGCATATGTGATCAACTATGGCTGCAACTGGCATAAATCGAGTTGGTTTAACCTAATTATTCCAACATTCTACTTGATTATTGTTTATTATCCTTCATCGATCTTCACTGAATAAGGAATTCACCCAACATAGGGGTCAAACTGCATAATAAAGTCTCTGGTAAGCAGCAACGACTCCAAGATGCTGTTTATATGTCGTGTATACTCCGGCCTTGTAGGTGCATATGCGGTTTTCATAAAAATAGAGCACCAATATTTCTTGTTATGTAGAGGGTACTTTCATAATAACTGAATTTAAAATAATAGAACAGTAATGTGTTAAATGTTATGAATTAGAATTTATTTCACATAATTATTTTACAAACAAAGATAAAGTACACTTACTTATTTCTTAAAGTTATCTACTAAGTATCTCAATCAATATATATGGTGGCTATTGGAAAATATCATGGGGATGCCGTTAAGAAGACTTGGATGTCAATCAGAAAAGAAAGTGAACCTTGATAAGCCAGGCAGATATTAAGAATCTAAGACACTTCTTAGCTTAAAGTAGAACCACTCCTAACTAATATCATTTTTAGAGTTAATAACTGCATATGCTAGCGTGAATAAATCATCATTAACATCCATACTGACAACACTGTGTAAGCATCCTTTGTATTTATTTTTAATATGGGTGCTGCCTAAAAATATCAATAGCTTGCATCCCTTGAGAAAACCAAAATAGCTAACAAATATTTTACTAATTAGGTCAATCTCATAGTCTGCAATACTTCCAGGGTTTGTCCTATTCAGAGCATCACAGTACCACCTCAACTTATCATAAGATCCCTTTTCAGCACTATGGATGTCTTGCATAGCTAATTCCTTACCCATCCATGCTTTATGGTACATAAGTTCCACATCGAATTCTCTGTGGACATCTCTCAACATGGTGGAGGGCTGATAACATGGCTCTAATCTCAATTTATCCTTTCAATATTAGCAACCTAAGCAGAATCGGCTTTAGGATGTCCTATTGTTTGAAGATTAGCCTCATCACATGTGTGCTCTAGATTGCATTTTTGAATACTAAATAATTTATCAGCCTTATGCCTTGATGCATAGATTCTCCATTTGAAATTTTCATCACTGCAAATGGCTATGATTTTTTTGTTGTCATTTTTCTTGTATTTATATGACTGCAAAGTAGACACCGCATAATTCTGAACTCCTAAGCATTCTTGAATGTTTGACCTTCCCCATATATGCAATTCCTCCATGCATCAATTAAGTTGCTAGTTAAAGCTAATTCATTGTGCAATGCATTGGCCGAACCAATTTTCTCCTCGACTGCATCCTTTGAGGTTAACAAATGAAGTATAATTTCATAAAAAAGAAGTACAATTTTAATAAATTGAAGTATAATTTCATAACATTTGAAGTATAAAACCTTAGCAACTACATTATAGTTTTGGATAATCAATAAATAGAACACATGAATTATAGAACTTCAATGAATAGAGTACATTTTTAGTTAAAATAAAGTATAATTTAAAAAAAATCATAATTTTAGATAAAGTGAAATATAATAGAATCAGCTAATTGAAGTACATGTTTAGATATAATGAAGTACAATTTTAGAACACTTGAAGTATAGTACTTCAAAGAACAGATTACAGGCTTTGTAAACTGAAGCAAGCATAATTTCATAAAATGGAAGTACAATTTTACATATAGGAAAGTACAATTTCAGAACACACGAAGTATAAAATCCATACAAAAGAAGTATAATTTTGGATAATCAATAAATAGAACACTTGAAGTGTAGAAAATTAATAAATAGAGTACGGATTTAGGAAAAATGAAGTATAATTTTAGCAAAAAGAAGTACAATTTTAATAAGGTGAAGTATAGTTTTCGAACATTTGAAGTACAAAACTCTAGCAACTGCAATACAATTTTTGATATCCATTAGTAGAACACTTCAAGTATAAACTTAAATTACAGAATACAATTTTATGTGAAATGAAGTACAATTTTAGACAACTGGACTACAAATTTGTATAAAATAGAGTAGTTTAAGTATAAAATCCTAGCAACTGCAGTACAGTTTGGGATAATTATTAAATAGAACACTTGAAGTATAGAAAATCAATGAATAGAGTACATATTTAGGTAAAATAAAGTATAAAATGAAGTACAATTTTAGAAGAAAATGAAGTACAATTTTATATAAAGTGAAGTATAATTTCCAAACTTCTGAAGTATAAAACCCCAGAAACGGCGGTACAATTTTTTATAATTGTTTAGTTGAATATTTGAAGTAAAAAACTTAAATAATGGTGTACAATTTTTGTCAAATGAATTACAATTTTATTTGCAATGAAGTATAATATAGAACACTCTAAAATAGAGAAAGATTTTCAAATAAATAGAGTACAATTTCAGAACTCTTGATATTCAAAACTCTACAAATTACAGTACATTTTAGATTATGTAGAAGTATTACCTTAAAATATCACACCTCTTCTTGGCATTGCTGCTTGATTCATCCTTTTGGTTAACCAGGATATCAACAATGTTTATCTTTAATATCAAATGCAGTAAGACCATATTTAGAACATCTTCATCATCAATTAATGTCACGTACAATATTTGATGTGGAGCTATGTATCTCAAACTGAAGAGCTTAGCGTTGATTTCACTCCATTTTTTTGCAAGATTAATGTACATGTCCATTAAAGTTGTAGTATCCTTAATTGATATTATATGGAGCTGGTTTTTATAGCGGCAACTCCCCAATAATTGATTGAACACTCTAGCTTCACTACTGGTTAACATTGTTGGAAAAATACTAGAAACTCAGAAGCAACTGAGAAAAAGAAGAAACCCAAAAATAATGAAGAAGAAACCTGACAATAATGAAAATGAAAAGAGAAAAAGACAATGTAGATGTCGGGTTGGTGGTTGTTTGCTCCCACGATTATTTTTGTTCCACCATGGAGCTACTTGCATTTTTTCTTTTCTTTCTATTTTTGGAAATGATATTGATATTTGCAGGGTTTACTGTTGTCTTTTGTTAATGACAGAAGTGAAAAAAATTAAGTGAAAAATATTACACTTAAGGGCATTTTGTCAAATCAAGTAAGTAAGGAATGAACTCTAAAATTCTAACAAAATTTGAGAGTTTAGTATAAAAAAAATCAAGTGGGGACTAATCACAAAAATGAAAATTGATTTTGATACTTTTAAATAAGTCTCCCATTTTTTAATTGTAATAAATAAGTTATGGATTCGGGCCATCTAATGTTTGAGAGATTGAAATGGTCTTAATGGTTATTGGTTGAATTGATTTGGCCGATTTAACACTGATTCAATTGATGTGACGTTATAATTATATTTAGTATTATATAAATATATCAAAAATATAAAAACTGTAAGTATATATATGTCAAGGGGGAAAATTATCTAATATTATGAAATTTACCTCAAACTCTACTTTTCAGTAGAAGTATAAAAAATGTATATATATATATATATATGTAAGGGGAAAAAAATAAAAATTACCTAATATCATGAAACTTTCTCCAAATTTTACTTTATAATAATATCTATATATCAATTTAAGATATCAACTCATGAAATAAGACTTGTTAGAAAATATCCTTACTGAATCCATTACAACTTACAAAAATAATAAACATAACTCAAATAATATAAAATTTCAAATGTAAATAAAAATCAATATTACAATAGCCAATAAAGTCATAATACACAATTTTTCACTCATCCGTACTTTCATCTAACCTTGTCAAATGAACAATATTCATAATATCACCACCATCACTTGAACCAATCTCAATGCCACCATACTTTGAAAGGGATTTAAATGAGTAAATAGAAGGAAAAAAAAAGAAAAAAGGAGATTGAAAATAAAAAATGATACTAAAAACCCTTTTTTCTTTAAAAAAAAAAAATTAGTCAATCAATTCAACCGATTTTTTGTCAGTTTACATTGGTTTGCACCGATTTTTTAACAAACTAATTTTATATATTTAATAGGACTAGGACCATGACCGATTCCGTATTGAATCGATTTCTCAATCATTGATCTCCCCACCTCAATTGGGTCAATTGATCAGATCCGATCCGAACTAAGTATAGTCTGTATAGATGGATAGGATCTTACAAATAGCGGGCCATAGGCTCTAGTTTGGGGCTTTGCTGAGTAAATGGTTTAAATACAACAAATACTTTAGAATGGGCATAGCTACAACCATCTAATAAAGACACAAGGACATAAATTTCTAGAAGTTTTTAAATACAATATGGACCAGATATAACGATTAACACATGTAAATAATAATTATTTTTTTTTGGAGAGAACACATGTAAAGTACTTATATATATATATATATATATTAATTTGTGCATCAATTTTAAGTACATTATACTAACTAGTATATTATAATAAGTGGAATGAGTCATCCTATATCAAATTTTATGGCCTTATTTGGTTGCTAATTCCCAATTTATTTTCCAACTCTCAAAATATAAATAAACAAACTATACACATTCTTCAATTTTACTTTCAAACTATACCCAAAAAGGTTCAAAATACACTTTCAATTTATTTTCTAGCCATTCTAGCCCTTTTCATTTTTTTGTCTCCCTAGCCAATTTTTATATATACATACATAAATAATTTTAAAATATTCATGTCACCCCATCAACCCAACCAAAAAATTATTGATATGACATCTTGTCCCTTTTTAAAATACAAATAAACAAGCATTTCTTCTAATTCATTCTCTACCTACCACCCAAAACATAAACAAACAACTATTACATTTCCCAACCCCACTTCTCAAAAATCATTTTGCCAAAAAAATTTAATAAAATGCCCCAATTCACAAGTAAACAAAGCCTATATTTTTATGCATCATTTATACATTTTATTCATTAAAGTAAATACTGAAAAAACGACACAATCTATATCAAAATAAGAGATGTTAGAGGAAACTCCTCAATTCTATGAAGACTTATATCTAGGCATTCCAGATAGACATCAATATCATGTCCCAAAGTTAAAAAAGACACACACAAAAAAAATTATTTACAAAAAAATCATGAACTTTGATGCCATATATAGCATTCCAAAGCAAAAACTCCAAAAAAAAAAAAACAAAAATAATAATTGATTTTTGGATAGGGCCTTAACTCCATTTTTTAGCAACATTACGATTGTAAACACAACTAATGAATTCAATAGTTTTTAATTTATATTGTCTTCTTGTTTTGTAATTTTTATTCTATAAACACAAAAATTTGAACTAAAATATATCTTTTATGTCCAATACATTTTTATATTTTACAAAATATTTGACTCTATACCAAAATAATGTTTTAGAATTTCAATGCTGATTGTATTAGTAAATACTAATTGATGATGGTAAGAACTATTTGGTAGTATTTTGGGCTTTGATCCAACGCAATCCATCAAAAAGGAGGTCGAAAAAGACCATTTATGTGAAGTCGGGTCAAGTCCTGCAACCAACAGCACACGTTAGGCTAACCAAGGGTAGCACTCCAATGTTCAAATCAGTATTTAATCGACCAAAAGATAGAGCGATAGAGTAAAGGCTTTAAGTGGTAATGGACTTACCTGACTGAATTGTGGCAATGGGCCGGGTATTTATAGGCTTTCTTGGGTGGCTAATATGTCAATAATGCCCTTATTTGTGTAGAGAGGGCATTTGTTTTTAGTTGAGGACCTTTAAGTCTTCTCTTTTTATGTACAATTACAGATGTAGCCTCCTCCAATTCTATAGGACATGGGGGTAAGAAGGAGGTACACACTACTTAGTACTGCAGAGGGGACGGGGGGTAACATCATTAATGTGGAGGCACATCACCTATCAAAGCATTTAATGCGGCAAAGAGGTAGATGTGGAGCATTCAATGCGACTATGAACGATGGCATGGAGTTGCTCTACACTGCTCCAATCGACCTCTTATGATTGGGATGTATCTCCATTTGCGAGTCATTGGTGCATACTCTGGTTGGGGTGGTGCAACTTTGTTGGATTCAAAGGTCTTCTTGGTTGAGGACTGAATGGTCATTCTCTAGCTGATTGACCACACTTTGGTCAACTGCACAAGGTGTCGATACCCATGTTGGCTGAATGGCCTAATGAGGGCCTGAGCCTGGTCGATCACTTGGTCAATTATGATGGACTGGGCCTAATAGTGAATTAGATTATTAACTGTTGGGCTATCTCATATTACTAATATATAAAACATTTTAAAATTGGTAAAATATCATATCAAAACTTAATGATGTGGGGCCATATTTGAATTAATTAGGAATTCAAACTTTATGTTAATAGTCAGTTTTTATACTATTATAATAAAAAAAGCATGGTTTATCTTTAAAATAGAAGTTACATTATGTAATTTTACTTACCCTTTGGTTTATGTAAAATAAACATAAAAATATTATATTGAGGATAAAATTAAAAAAATTGTATACATTACAGGTAGTTGTGCCAAATTAGCATTTTACTTATTTAACATATTCGATGAAGGTTATAATTGTAATTTGCACCTTTAAACAACTGCTCATGTAGCCATGGCCAATTAGCCCCCTGAAATAAGTCTAAAATATAGAATGTGAGATCAAGAGTTTGAACCCATTAAACATCTAGCATGTGTGTATAAATAAATAATAATAAAAAAAATTCCCTTATAATAAAAAACTCCAATTATATGTGTTATAATCATTTATATCCTTAAACTTCCATTACTTCTTATGTCACTATTCATATATTTAGAAATTCCATATTTCTAATCATTTCACCATATTTTAAACTCAAGCTTCATTATTTTTCTTTCATTTAATCTATTCATAGGTTTTTATTTCATTAATTTTATTTTAGAACTATCAATTTCTTTTACTTGAAGGTGAAAACGAAAATAAATTTCAGCACTTTTAAGTGGTTTAATTATACTAAAAAATTATGGAAGACAAAGAAAAAGTCATAGGCTCACCCAAACACTATCTCGGATCACTTAATCAAATAAAATAAACTTAGTATTTTAATACAATTTGCGTGATTTTAATTAATCTAATATTGGATCATGGGATGTTTATTTTTATATTACTACAAACTTTGTTATTATACGAATTATGTTATATATTTTAACTGCATGCTGCTTAAGTGTTACTCAAAAGTGTTAAGTTGTATTTTATTAAAAAAACATTTTATGCACACACAAATAACATACAACCTCCCTCCTCCTCCTCCTCCTCCTCCTCCTCCTAATAATAATAATAAAAACAGTACGCCTGCCTTTACTGTTTCTAAATAGTAAAAAGATAACAAACAAAAATGAATATGAAAACAAACAATCCCACATATCATTAGGAATTCAAAAAGAATTTCACACTCATCACCAATCTTGGAGTCTGGCATCCAAATTCACTCAATCACCTTCTCTACGTAAGCCCAAAATTAGGGTCGCGTTACTTTTTTGCATAACTAAAATTAGACACAACTTTTTCATTCTTATTGATGCGGTCAAAATGGCCTCAAAGCACCCTTCAACTCATTCCCAAAGGCAAACATATTTATTACATATATATCCGTTATATCTTCTTATATTGCAATTATACATACATAAAAATAATACTATGAAATCACATATTCATTCCACTAAATAAACAAAAAACTTCTAATTTAACATTTACAATATAATTTGTTCCCTCCAAAATAAATACAAACACAAAATTTTACTCTTGTATTCAAGTCATTCAACCACAAAATATTTTTTTTCCAAAACACTAGAAATAAGACTAAGCTAGTTGAATCCAACATTCTATTACATTCAAATACTACAAATAACACTTGTTGCATGGACACTCTGTTCATTCCTAGAGCATGAGATAAATGTAAACTAGTTCAAATTTTCTATTCCAATTTATATTTTATTTTTTATTTCATTTCATAACTATATACAAAGTATATTAATATTTTTTATGAAAATAATTTGATATTTTTCAAAAATGGAGTTAGGATCCTTTCTGAAAGTCAGTGAATTTGGTTGAGTTCTTTGCTCTGCAACACGTTTGTTTATAGGAAGAGCTCTCAATTTTATACAAGTGATTTTTCATGTTCCATTTGATCTTGGGATTTTATATTTATGGTGTTTAATTTTTAGTGGACTTTGACTCACTTAGGTCTAAATGTCCAATTTGATGGGTTTGATTAATTGAGTTTTTTGACCTTTTGCTTTATTCATTATTTATTTAATTGGGTCCTTTGAGTCAATTTTTACTTTTTCATCCTTAAATACTTTATTTGTTATATAATAATTAATTGAAATCTGAATACACTTGATGATGTCGATGATGATGTCGGTGATTAGGGGTGTAAGCGGATATTAAATGGATTAAATGCACTGTTGTCATATTCGTATTCGTTTAACTTTTCGAATATTCGAATACGAATACGGATGTGATGGATATTAAAAAATGATATCCGAATTAGTATCCATCGGATATTGGTCGAATTCGAAAATATCCGTATCTGATTATAATTATTCAAATTTATTCATATTTTATTAAATTTATCCGTATTCGAATTATTTTTTATATCCACATTCGATGATAATTATTTAAATATCTATTTACAAATATCCAAATACATAAATCTACAAACTTATAACAAATACATGTTTTAATTAATAGAAGAAACTATATAATTTCATTAAAAAAAAGCAATCAAACAAATAGTATAATTTTTAATTAATAATTGATTTTATAATTGATTATTGGTGCTTAATAATAATAATAATGACATTTAAGTATATTAATTATAAAATCAAATAATAATAATTGTGTTGATTAACTTTATTCTTCATTTTTTCTCTATATTACAATAATTTTTTAAATTTATTTTTTTTCTTCCCAGTTCTTTAATTATAATTTATATATATACATATATGAATTATGAGATTTTTATTAAAAAATATAAATAATATATTATTTAATAAATATGTATTCGGATCGGATATGCATTTACCATATCTGTATCTATTTATAATCGGATATCTACTAATCGGATACGGATAATATCCGCTTTAAACGGATGTGGATAAATTTTGTATAAACAGATATGAATGCGAATAGTAAACGAATTTTCGAATATCCATTTACAGCTATATAGGTGATCAAAGCTGCTGATCAGACACAAGTACCTACACACCTTGTTATGTTAAAGGGGCAGACAACCTGGAAATTGGTATTGACATTAATGATGTTTATGGGATTGAACTTTGAAGTAATATCTCAAGTTTGTATCTTAATTTTGTGCATAGCCAAAATTGGAACTTCCTTTTTTGCTTCAAAAATAGAAATGTATTAATATGTCCTTAATCAGCTGCCACTGCATTTACAATTCAATTTACATTTCCGCGAGACTAGCTGGAAGTGATAACACTTTTTTGCTTTGGTTTTGAGCCTCTCACTGATATGAGTAGAGCAATTTCACACAACTACATTACACAGACAAATTCTGTGTGATTAATTCCCTCCCACTTGCAAATATGAAAATGTCCTCCATGTAACTCTCCATTCATTTTTCTTGACAGAACCTAATATCCCACAGAACCTGGGAAGAAAGAGCTAAATGCTAACTATGGAAGTCCACAATCTTCCAGTTTGTCATTTTTACCTCTTTCAGTTTCAGCTTTCAAAAACTGCAAAAACCAATAAGCAGAAGATTTTTATGCCATTTCGGCACATTTTTTTAGTCCACATACATAAAATTTAAAGCAGAAGTCCGAGTCCATCCTACACTAATTCTGACCGACTGATTGACCCCTTGAAGACCCTTTAATTTTAAAACTTGCAATTGCAGCAAAACGTATTTTATTATGTGCCTGGAGATGTGAATACAGAAATAGAAAAAAGGCATGCTAATAGAGAAAATCAATGCATACCAAGTTTCAAATAAATCAAGAAACGTTCTAACTTAGCAAATTACAACAACCATTTGAAGCAAAAAAGGGTCTCATGCTGACAAACAACAATGATTGTTAATCTGGAGACCAATAAAACCAGGAGAACAAGAGAGCTAACGAGAAACCTTGAGATGAAAAATTCAACTAGAAATTGAAAAGAATTACCCTTATTATATAGCTGCATATTTTTATTGGAGGCCTTGTTATGAAAATTTGAAACATGAGATTCAATTCAGGAATTATGCGATTTAGTCGAGATGCATTTTAATCAAAATCTTGCTATTAGTCTTCTATTTTGAATGAGTTTACCTTTTGAACAGTCCTTACTATTCAATTAATTGTGGATTGTGTCAAACTAAAATTTCAACTGCTTCTCATTGCTCATTTTTTTATCGAGTTTTTAATCATCAAACTTCGTAATTTTACCATAACTTCCATATAAGAACAGGAATAATATACAAGGCAGGGGTCAGATGCTAATATTTTGGTCTTATACTCTCACATTTATGAAAAAATTCAAACTTATTTGTTTTGTCTAAAACGCCGCCTAAATAAATTCCCAATAAACAATTGATTCCAATGAATAATCTAAAATGAAGTATAGAATTACCATGAATAGATGGAATCAAAACCAAAATTCCTTAACTATAGAATGTTGGATTATTAGCCTTTTTCTTTTTTTAAGTCAAGAATTGGTAAATATATAAATGTCGAATTTTGAAGTTTCAATATAATAATTTATTACAACTGCACTTTGTTTCAAAGCTTGTAATTAGATGATGACATGTTGGGCCAATCACTGCATCAATTTTATGCATTTTGTATCAACTTTGAAGTTTATTAGTGATGAGGATCTAATGGCTGAACACATGCTACATAGTATTGTATGTGATGTGGACAAAATAGGC
Organism: Jacaranda copaia; assembly: GCA_014898725.1. NCBI lineage: Eukaryota > Viridiplantae > Streptophyta > Magnoliopsida > Lamiales > Bignoniaceae > Jacaranda > Jacaranda copaia. Next base: position 65,834 of record JACGDI010003820.1, on the reverse strand, counting down.
AGCTTATATCCATTCTACATTTCTACTTTTGTGAATATTTTTATTAGTTGGTGCTAAGCATCCATGCCATATTTTCACATGCTAATCTATCTATATTTATATCTACGTTATTTACACTTACTATCTAAAAGAATTAAGACTTTGGTTTCATTTCAAACTTAAGTTATTTTTTTCAAAATAGAATAAAAAATACTGTGTTACACATGATAAGTAGAAAATTTATTTAATTATTTCAATGTAATTATTATTTTCTATAATTTCAACCTGCATGGACAATAATATCTTGTACATATATTATGATTATTTCTTTCCACTGAGATTGCCACAAGATGAAAAATATTTGGAGAATTATAAAGTAAAATAGTGTAATAATATTTTTTTAAGATATACGGCTGAATACCGTTCATTGAAAGATAATCATTTAACCCTTTGAAGATTTTCGCATATGAATTTATCTCTATAAATTTTTATAAATTTTCTCATAATTACTTTTGATTTGCTATAACTTAAAAAAAAAAATTAATTCGTATAATGTAGCACCCCACCTTGGGACAATACCTAAGCTGAGGCACTACTTTGATTCAGATTTAATTCTTAGAGTTAAGACTCAACGAAAGGCCCATAAAATTCAAACGTCTCAAAGTTAAACACCAATTCATCTCAACAAAACTAAATAAAACTGCAAAACAGATGTATCGTTAGAGATTCAGGGAACTAGTTAAGTTACAATCCTTGACAGATCATGCCATCCATGCTGTCTAACACTATAACCTTTGGAATAAGTTTTACACATCACAACATCTCTAAGGTAAACAAAATAGTCACAAGTTCCATACTTAACTATGACATTAGTTCTATTACAAAACAACCATGCACTTCGTTCCAAACCTGGCATCCATTGGAGCCCATCCATGTCTGAGAGATCATGAAATACAGGGGGGTAAGTTCAAAAACTTAGTGAGGGATAAGTAAAAGTAATAGCAGGGTTTATTATGGAGAAACTTAACTTGATAAAACATAATTTAAACATGCTGAATATAACAAATATAGAAAACAGGTAGTACAGAAAAGCAAATAGAAAACTCTCTTACCTTATTGCTCCAAAAACATATTACAGGCAGACAAAAATCATTTAGGCAATTCAAACACAAAGCATATGCATTCTGAGAAATAGCTATAAGACATACATTGCAGATTTTTCTTATACTAGATAGGCAGATATTTCATCTAAGCATAACATCTTAGTATATGGTAGATGCCTATACGAAACTGTATAGTGCTATATAGCGCACTGCTGATACCTAGAGGAAAATCCCTAGTGTATTGCTCATACCTAGGGGAAATCCCTAGCGTACGGTTGGCACCTAGGGATAAATCCCTAGCATACTGGTGACACCTATAAGAAAATCCCTAGTGTACCCCTGCATAATCAAACAGATCACCCAGTATGGCCCTTGGCATACATAATCACCGTACAGATAAGAGAAATAACTACTTATACAGGTGCCTAAGGAAAAATCCCTAGCATACTGTCAGTTTTAGATCATCATTTTAGAATAGAATATAATAGAAATGCCACCAAGGGAACAAAAAATAGTAAATAAACACAGATAAGCTAGCATGGTCGATGAGTACAAAAATGATAGTAGATATGCCGATGAGGCGCAGATATAATACAGATACCCGACAGATAGATATCAAAATATCAGACAACAGATAAAAGTTCTAGGTGCCAAAACAGACAGAAAATGAAATCGACATCAGAGATAACCCTTACAGAGGTATTCAAATAAGATAACAGATAACAGATAGATTTCAATCATAGTTCAGAGTATGGTTTAGAAATAGTAAAACCTACATAGGGGCTTATTATACCCACAAATAAGAAAAGAAAGTGCCAAATTGGTAGACCCTCACAGGGGTTTCCAACAAGTATGAGTAAGCTTAGACAAAGCAATAACCCAAAGTGGGAGGCCCTTACAGGGGTTTCCAACAAATATGAATAAGCTTAGACAAAAGTAATAACCTAAAGGGGGAGGCCCTCACAAGGGTTTCCATCAAGTATGAATAAGCTTAGACAAAGCAATAACCTAAAGTGGGAGGCTCTCACCTTTTGTAGTTTCAATCAGCAACAGTCAAAACCAAAATCTATTGCTTGTTAGTGCCTAGCTCGTCGTCACCTAATCAGGAAAATATTCCAGAATCAAAATTCTTGTTCAAGCCTAGTAGCCTTCTAGAAATGCATCAAGCATTCTAATGCCTTAACTATCATTAGGATGATACAAATTAATATCCCTCTTTACAAAATTCTCCAGAATCATTATTTCCAAATTATCTATGATAGTCTACGTTAAATCCAGAATAACACAATTTCCATGATAACAAATCAAGGTGTTACAATCTTAAGCAATACATATGCATAAATCTTTAATCAAATTCCCATTTTAACCATATTTAACTCATAATAGTCCTTGATATCAAAATTAGAGTTCAACTTAGTATCAACCATAATTTGAGTCCAAAGTTCGTATCTCCTAACTCCCTATTCCTCATATACGTAAACAGTCATAGAGGTACATATATCAATTCAAAAGCTTGTTCTGGACAAAATCCAACATTTGTATGCATACATGTATATATATATATTTGTATAACAAGCAACAACTAACCAAAACTAAATTTTACTATCGAGGGTCTAGAATCACAAATTGATAGCACAGGGATGATCACCGCATTGAGACGAACAAACTGTCTCTCTGCCGCCCACCGCCATTGGAAAATTTAACTTTGCCACAAAAATGTTCCTTTTGATGAGAGGATTCCAATGCTATCTTTAGTTTTGAAATTCGAGCAACGTAGACGTCGAAATGGGCTAAAAATAGCTGTGGTCTCTCTCCCACTGCCGCTCTCTGATCACCACTCTACCATCATTTAAGCTGCCATGCAACCCTTCTACCACGCTCCCCACGTTGAGTCTTGCCTAATGCTTCTCTCAGAACCATCGATGGTCATTGAAAAACAACAAACCTAGCTACCACCGTGAGCTTCCTCTCTCGGGTCTTCTTCGCCGCTATGAGTGGGTGTTGGTGTGGCTAAGAGTGGAGGTGATGGTGTGGAGAATAAGTTGATGTGTTTAGAGGGCTGAGATGGGTCGCCGTGGGGCTTGGCCGGAGGTGGTGGTGTCTTAGCCGTGGAGAAGGAAAAAAAGAAGAGGAAGGAAAGAAAAGCGAACTAAAAAAAAAAGGAAAGAAAGAAATTGGGAGGAAAAGAAAAGAGCTGCCGGTTTTGTGAAATCCCAATTTTCATTTTTTTTATTTTTAATTTAATTCCTCAAATTTTTAAGTTATGAAATTTTACCCTAAATTTTTAGAAAATTGTGATTAACCCCAAATTATTCAAAAGTTTACACAACTAAATCTACAAAATAATAATTTAGCCTACAAAACTTTTTTTAAAAAAATAATTAATAATATAAAATTCATAAAATTTTCAAATAATGACAATATCATATATTATAAATAAGATCAATAAAATTTTAGGGGTGTTACATATAATACCATACTGCAATGCGTGAAGTGTGTGTGTGTGTGAGTGTGTGTATTTCGATCCTCTAAAAATGTCATTTCATTGGTCTGAGCCATTTTAATTAGTGAAACATATTAGGTGACTTTGAATTCCATTATGAATTCTTTAATTTGGCATCAATTTGTTAAATTGAAAAGCTTGATTCAATTAATTATAGTTATCATTATTATAAATTTAATTAAAAATAATTTTAATTTAATTATAATTACCATTAAAATATATGCATTAAATATGATCATTTCAATATATATATAGTTACATTAATTTTTTAATTTAATTAATTTTCAGAATTCCTGGGTCAAAATGGCGTTCAGCATATTGAAGGAAATGAGTTGCCTCATCTTATATATATATATTTGTCCTGAGAAAAGGCCTGGATTTGATCATCACAAAAAAGCTGGTGCTACGAATGCTTTGATAACATTCTTTCTATTATTTTTCTCTTTAAATTTCTTAGAACTTGGAGCAATTTGGTTCATGATTTTGTTTCGTAAATCTAGATAAGGATGTTAGTCGTCTTCTCAAATGCTCCTTACCTACCAAATGCTGATTGTGATCACTATATAAGTAATAACAAGACCCATCTTGAGTATATCAAAAAATATCAAAGTTTTAAACATTTATTTTTTAAAAAATTAATTAGTTGATTAATATCCTAATGATTTAATTAATTAATTACTAAATTATATTTCCAACTGCAATATACCATTAATCTTTAGATAGATAGCAGAAAATTAGTAAGAAAAGTTTTTAATACATGTGCATGATGACACTTGGCCAATTTGGTATCATTTGTGAGCACAAGCTGTTTTTTTTTATATGAGACTGTTGCAGATCTCGATAAAATATATAATAAATTCTACGTGATATAAGCTACAATGTTTGATGTCTTTTCAAAATAGGTTTTTCCCTTTTACAAATAAGTGCATCTCATTTCTTGTGATAAATTCCACATCACATCTTTCGTGATTAATTCGAGTCACTTAAATTTAATTTATTTTTACTCTCCTTACAAAACACAATTTATTTTTAGAGAGTAATGCTATACGCATGGCTCTGGATTAGGAGTGATAATTTGTGCTTGTAAGCACAGGGGAAACCAGGATGAGAACAGAATTTTCATTTGGATGAAGGCAGTAGGGGCTAGAGGGATTTTGGGTGGGATCAAGAGGAGCAGCCATTGTTGGGTCAAGAGTGGGGATGGGCTGGGTTGCCGAAAAGATGCTTCGGTACCAATGTAAAATAATGGAGGAAAATAGAAGATATCATTGTACTTTCAGCTAAATGGATACACAATATATGCATATACATTGATCAGCTTGGAAAACACGGCAACAATCAAAGAATAATCCTACTACACGTGTATAGCTAGGATGAAAAGCAAAACAAACTTGGTAGCTAGTGAACAACCCTAGAGGGTAGGTTAGCTATTTTCTTTTGGTGTTTGGAATAGGTGCTGAGATTGTTCATATCACAAGAAGCGAGTTAGAGAGTTGGGCAAGTTTTTCTCCTTTAGCTTCTTGTGGGGCTTCAGCCAGTGGTTCTTCACTACTGATGGTGATTGGGTTTTCAAGCTTCCCAGCATTTGGATTGAAAATGTAAGAATATAAATAAGCACAGTCACGAAAGAAAATGTCATCCTTATTTTTTTAGTCAATTTGAACATAAATTGTGGGAAACTATATGGGTTTTTTGCCATTAAGATGAAATCCTCCAAACATTTTCAAAGGAGCTAATTGTTTCCAACCACGGATACAACCAATTCTTTATTCATTATATCTCCTTTTACTATTATGATGGCTGGGGTTATATGTTATCATGCCTAAATCAAGTCATAAATGATAGGTTGCACTTTAAATTACTATGCCTTGATAAAATTTTGGGAATACATTTTCAACCATCAGCTGCTTGAAAATGCCATATTAAATTTGTAGTTTTCACAAAACTTATGTTCTTAGTCAACTGGAATTGAATAATAGTACTTTGTAATACTATATTACATTAAGTAGATTAATTATTGAACTTTTTATATTTTTGTAAGTTTAATTAAAATTTAAAATTAAGGCACTGTCAATGAGATAATCACCTTTCCTAAACAATTAATAAGGTATAGTTCTTTTTTATCTATATCTTCAAGTGATATATCTCAAATATCCTTATTTAATTTTATTCCACATCACTATATCTTATAATAAAAATATAAATCAAATTAAAATGATGTAAAAATTGACATATATATTCAATTTATTGACGACAATAGAAAATAAATCAAATATTAAAATTGACATAAAACATGACCCAAATGAAATCACCAACACTTCAAACTAGTATTAATTATTGTAGTGTGAAAGACACATGCAAGTCATATCTTTTCAAAATATATTTACTTTAATATTTTGCATTTTTCAAATGTTCATTGTTTTATTTTTTCAACAAGGAGTTCTTAAAATGGTAATGCATTGGCAAACTTCTAAGTTGGATTCAACTTCAGGTACAACTTATCCAATATTAAATATTTTGATATATACTTGAAACATTACCATATAATAAAAAATCATATTGGCAGGTATAAATATAAAAAATGACACCACATTATGCTTAGACTCTCAAGTGAAAAGCAAAAATATCATTATTTGTGTACTATAGAATCCAAATAATTATTAAACTTCTAATAGTTGGTGGAATGATAATTTGTTATGTATTATACTTAGCACCACTATAGTTGTTTTCCAATGGAACACAAATGATGTTTTGATCATGTATGGTACCCAACCAGATACAAAAATAGAAAATATTTTCCATAAGAGTTAAAGTAGCAATTATTTTTCAGTATTTCTTTTACTTTAATAGTATTCCCACTCTAATAGTAGAGAAATTTGAAGCCACACAGTGTTCCAATTAGAGTGGTATAAATTCCCTATTCTACTCCTCACTTCATCTCCTGATTCATTTTGTAAATATATAACATATCTATTAAATATTTTCTTATAAAAAAATTGATTAAAAATCAAATATACTTTGTATAAATACAATAAATTAGAATAAGAAATAAAATAGAGGATCCAAAATGCACTCAAAGATACTTTTTATATTTTACATTCATGTATTTCTATAACTTCTACCCTCTACAATTGTTATAACTAACAAGAACCAAATAACTCAAATGAATTCAAAATGAAAATAAAAAGAAAGAGGATAGAAAAGGTAATCTAGAATCATTGATTTGCTACTGTGACGATTATCACAGCACCTTTTATACTATCTCTTCCCTTAATTTGTGATCCATCTACTCAAAAGAGTAGGTCATTGCCTATTTTCGGTTCCTCATCATGCTCAATATGCATATCTATTAGCTAGAAAGACTTTAGTCTATGACTCCTACATTTTATATGTTGTTCTTCCACTAATGAATTGTTATAAATGGAACTAATTGATGGTTACCATCTCAATGTTTCTTTCCCTCTTCAACATTCAAAGCAAATTTCTTCAGTTACTATACAAATACCTCAAACAACACCCCAAAAGGGAGATTGTATAGAGTAATAGAAGTCTACTAATCCGAAAAAGAAAATTTAATGTATGCAACCACAAAAGTATTCAGTAAAGCTAAGAATGCAGCACATAAATCCAAATAAAAGTCATTCCTGACCCATCAACATAAATATGGACTAGACTAAAAGCCTGTAATATTTTCCTTTGTCTACAATATTCATAAACACACTCTGCTAATTGTTTACAATTTTTTGGCAATTGAAAATCAAATGAAACAACCAATCAGAAAGTTCGTATGTCATAAATGTAGCCTTCAGATTCTTAAGTCATACAAATGACAGAGTTTGATTGCTAGTCAAAATTAGCTCGGGATGCGATCAACATCGAGATTTTCCCTTTTTGGTCATTTTATTTCATATTGTAATTTTTTTTAAAAAGAAAAGAGAAAAGTGTTTAAGAATTAATATGTCACAAAAATATACATTCTAGATACGTAATTAATTATTTTAATACTATATCACATTAAATACATTAATTATTGAATACTAATACTTTGTGATATAATATCATATTAAGCACATTAATTGTTAAATACTAATACTTTTACACTTTTTGGTAGTTCAATTAAAATTTCTAAACTTGATACTATTAATAAAGTAACAACCTCTATATAATTAATAAAGGATCATATTTTTTGATGTATTTGGAAGTGATATGCTTAAAATACCCTTATTTTTATTTTTATTTCAAATAATGAAACCTTATACCAATAAATATATATATATAAATTAAATTAAAATAAACTACAAATACACAAATATTCAATTTATTAAGGAAATATAAAAAAATAAATTAAAAATTAAAAGTATATGAAACTATGACCCAAATGAAATAGTTCAGTAGTTTCAAATACTATTAATTATTATGGTGTAGAAGATACATGTAAGTCATATCTTTTAAAAATATTAAGATTTTCAAAATGATTCTATTTACTAATTTTCAATTAATATATTTACAATTTTCCATTTTTTAGGAAGGGGTTCCTAAAATAGTAATGCATCGGCAAACTTTTGAGTTAAATTCAATGTCATGTATACTTGATTCATTATTAAACCATTTGTTATATATTTGAAAGATTATCATATATGGCTAACCTAAAAAATCACGAATATTTTTAGATCCAATCATGGACATCATTTATTATTATTATTATTATAATTGATCCATCTCAACAATGAAAACTAGATAGAATGAAAAGGAAATATGTGGCACTAAGTACCATAGAGAAGCAAGAGTACATAGAAAAAGTTAAGGAGTCAAGGAAAATAAGGAAATCAATTAAACCATCTGAGAATAAACAGAGTATAGAGCAAGAAGTCAATACTTCTTCTTCAACTGTAGCTTCTAAGTGAACAAAGTTAGTTACTGAAAAGGGAAATTATAAATGTTCTCCCATAAAATGGCTTCAAAGAGCACAAATGATTATTTGTCATCAAAGGGTTAGTACTTTCTCTATAAATATCATTTATGTTTTCTATGGTTTTTAAACAAATATAATATTATGCAAGCACAAACAAATTCTAAGTCTTTAATTAATGGTTTTTGCTAGATTTGACAATCTACAACCTGGTATGCTCAGAGATATAGGAATTGAAAATGGTTCCTAATTGCAAATATTGCACTGCTATAAGATTTGAATATGAGCCTCGTAGATTTTGTTGTGATGTTGGAAAAATCATGCTTGCTCCAATTCAAATGCTAGATGAGTTGTGTGACTTGTTTACTTCTCAATCAGAAGATGCTGTGAATTTTCAAAAAAAATATTCAAGTCTTAAATTGCATATTTTCTTTTACCTCAATTGGTGCAAAATTAGATAAGGAGCTTGCATATGAAAAACATGGAGTTTATACTTTCCAAGCACAAGGAATGGTGTATCATGTTCTTCCAGGTTTAATTCAAAATATGAAAATAGACTTAGTAATTTTTAGTTGTATTTTGTTGAAACTGAAAATAAGGTTGAGAATAGAATGAAGATACTAGAAAGAAATAGACTTATTAGAAGTAATAGTTAGGAAGCTTATAAAACTTATGGAGGTAATTCCATATGCAAAAATCTTCAGTGGGTTAAAGGATTACCCCTCAATAAATGAAGTTTAGCTCCATATCTCAAAAAATGTGAAATTAGATCAATGAATTTATAATTCTCTCCAAGTGTTGATCAAGTTGTAGCTATTTAGGTCAAAGGAAACAATCCTAATACATTGATGGAACAAGATATTGTTGTTCATGCACATTCAGGACATAAAACATAGAATAAAGCACTATTATGGTTGTTACGATCCACTTCAGTATCCACTTCTTTTCCTAAAAGGTGATATTGGACAACACCAAAATATTTTGAAGAGAAGTACCTAAACATCCAATGGTTCAATCTATTGGGTCACAAATAAAAGCCAATAGCACTTCCTAAATCTTGGAGGAACTTTCTAAGTGTTAGAAAATTCACTCCAAAGTGACTAATTTTTTCGTGAGACCAAAAATTGAAGTGTCATTTGGCTTGATTAATTTAAGTGTTAAATTGATAGACTAATTTAAGAGTTAAATTAGATCAATAATTAAAGATTTAATTATTTGGTGCCATGTGACCATCAATTGGTCAAGTTAATTTAAAGAGTTAAATTAACAAAATAAGCTTAAGGAGTTAAGCTTGTTGGCTAAAGTGTTAAGTCAAAGATTAATTAATTAAATTAAAGTGCTTAATTTAATTAATAAGAAGAATCATTTTTTGAGGAAAAATCAAATGAAAGGTTGATTTGGTGTGACATTTTAATTAACTTGAATTTAGATTTTAAATGAAATTGAAATGCTCACAGATTTAAATTTGATTTGAATTTGCCAACTTGCAAGCATTGCAAGCAAGTTGGCCACACCCCTCCCCCTCTTCCCCTCCCTTGAGAAAGGTGTGATGCCAACTTGGCATCACAATCCTTCCTCTATATATAGATATAGAAGTGAGGTGGGTGGCCACATGCCATTCACAAGTGAAGAATTAGATTTTCACTAATTTTGCTCCATTTTTCAAGGTGTTCATTCATGTGTTGAAGCTCACATTCCTCTTCTTCTCCAACCCCTAAAATCGGCCACTACCTCTCATCTCTCCTCTCAATCTCTAGCTAACTGTGAGGAGTGATAGGAAATTGCTTTGGTGTGTGGATCATTTTGATAGAGGCAAAACAAATGGTTTTCTAATCCTTTGGAGATCCACCTGTGGGAACAGTAATTTGGCAATTTTATTCCTGGAGATCCAGAAGAATTTTTGATCTGAAAATTTTACAGTAGATCCATCAAAGAGTTTAGGAGCTACTAGAATTTTTTGGGAATCTTTTGAGAAGTTTGACTCATGCAACAGTTGCATTGATTCTGCTGCGCCGTTGCATGGCAGATTCTAGATTGAATAAGAGTTATTCATTTCTCCTTGTAATTAAGCTAATCAAGTTATTCCTCCCCCTAAATATGAATCAGAAGCATGTTTAGATCCTTGTTAGCTTGATTAACCTGGTTAATTTTAACTTTTAAAGTTTTAATTATTCGATCTTAGCACTACTTTAGCCTTCAAGTGGTATCGGAGCCTAATTCATGCTATGATTTGGATTTTTTGATCGATTGATTCATTTTATGCATTGATCAAAATCACCAAATTCTCAATTTATATGATATATTGGAGTGTTTGGGTGACGTTGTATGTGGCTCCTTGATTCATGAATTGAAAACATGCTATTATTATGTGTTTTAAATGTTGATTCATGTAATTAGTATATTTTAATTCATAGTTTCTAACATTGAATGTTGATTTAGTGTCAGTTGATTATATATCTTGATATAGCATGTTATTGAATGGATAAAATAGTTTTGGTCTTTTTTTAATCCAATTTGATTGGAGTTATGTTGGAGATTTTGGATAATATGATTCCCATTTGAACTTGTTTTTGAAAGCATGTTTGGAGGCTTGAAATTTTAGTTTTAAAAGGTGTTTTAATTTTGAAATCTCATATATAATGTGTGAAATCATATTTAGAAGTTGTTCTAAATTTTTTGGTGTACAAAAGATTGAGTAAAATCAAGGTGTTTCGGTCTAGACCCCAAACATGTTAGGCTCTACCTTAGCCGAATAATGGCTTGCATAAGGCACGTTGGCCGTGCGACTGTGCGCCTAGCATGGGTGGGCAGTGGCTAGTTTCGGTCAAGGTTGGAACAACCTCAATTTTTAGCTCTTTTTGTGTTCAAAATTGTTTTGATTCACACATGTAGATACACAAGTGTTATGCAAGCTCCTAAAATTATGTTTGACATTTTTGATTGTTTTTAAAGACTTGTTAAAGTTAATCCCCTACTTTATGCATAATTGTTATGCTTGACTAATTATTTGTTTATGAGATAAGCATTTAATTATTGAAATTAAATTTCAATTCTTGATTTATTTATTATTCATTTAGGTATTGAATGTTGATGAATGAATAGGGATGATCATGAGCATTTTAATATTGATTTTATCTATTTCAAGTTGTTGAAATAGGTTGCATTAAATGGGGCTCGCATGCCTCTTGTTCTATCTTATAAAGGTTATGAGAGTAGACTTATCAGGAGTGAGGTTTTCTTTCTTTTATAATAGTTTCAAATAGCAAAGAAGATCCATGGAGGCATGAAGACTCATGAATGTATGGGGATACACTTATGTAATAGTTTAGTTTAATCAACCTATTTAAAATTAACACAGTGATGCACCTATGACTCTAAGTGCATCACTTGGTTAGGCTCATGGTCATCCTACCCTAGAAGCATGTTAGGCACATTTACTTATTTATGCTTTCCATATTCTATTGATGTATGAGATGCATGCTTAGGATATAGAAAACTTAAATAACAAGATCAATAATGAGATCTTTGCAAGCAAAAATCTTTTACTTAAAAATTCTAAGTGCTTTTCAAATATTAAGTTAAAATGAATATAAATTAAAAGAGTTTTTAATTAATCGATGTCTTCTACCAATAGTATGTCGCATGATGACACTACTATTTGTGTGATGTCTCACAAGTTGTGGGTCACACTTATGGTGGAAAGCTGTGACCATATACTTAACATGAGATGTACCTTTGATTTGAGAACTCCTATGCATTGGCACATGAATCATGGGATGTTTTGGGGATGTGTCAAATCAAAGTTTGATTGGTAGGTTCGACCTAACATCTAGTAATGTAGATGTCGCATGAGTCGTGGACCACATGAAAAGTGAGGCAAAATATATCAAAAGTTGCATGAGATGTAATTAGCAAAAGTTGCTTACTTTTTGATTGTTCATGGATGTCTCACGAGTTATGGGTCCACTTTCAAGTCCTTAGGATCTTAATTCTCACTAGGAAATATGATTTCTCGAATTCTTCTTGGTAGTGAAAGATTTGATAAAATAGTCGAAGAAAAATATGTTTGAAAAATCATGAACATATTTTCAATATCTAGATTCAATCATGTGTTTATACTCTTTTTCACATCTTGTAGATTTTTGAAATTTTTAGAACAAAATGGCTAAAAATCCACTCACACGCATTTTAAAAACTAATAAACTCATTGGGCCTAACTTCCAAGATTGGTAGAGAAATCTTAGGATAATTATTGACTCTGAAAAGAGGACCTATGTCCTTGATCAAAGTCCGCTGGACACATTAGGTAATGACCATTCTAATGAGGTTACATGAAGTGTTCACTAAATTTGTAGATGATGATCTACAAGTGAGATGTCTCATAATGGCATCCATGACTAATGAGCTCCAAAAGACTCAAGAGCATATGAAACATGCAAGTGAGATCTACAAACACCTATAAGAGTTGTATGGTGTGCAATCTAGGCATGAAAGGTTCGTTTAGCTCTTTAGATCAAGAATGATAAAAGGTTTAAGTGTACATGATCATGGGCTCAAGATGATTGGACTTATCGAGAAGTTTGGACAATTTGATGTGGTCATAGATAATGACCTCTATGTAGATTTGATTCTTTAGTCATTTCCCCCATTATTCGACCAATTCTTTATGCACTTCAATATGTCCAAGAAAGAGGTTATGATTAACGAATTGATGAACATGCTTGTGATCGTTGAGGTAACAATGAAAAAGCAAAAGCGTCTTGTGCTTACTTCTTCCTGTAAGTCGAAAGGCCCCAGGGGCCCAAGAGAAGGAGGTAAGAGAAAGATGAGTTCTTCCTCCAAAGAGAAATAACCTAAGAAAAGTTCTAGGAAGGTTAAGAAAAAGGCTAAAATCAAAGTAAGTTGTTTGTATTATGGTGAAAAGGGACATTGGAAAAGAAATTACAAAGCTTACCTTGCAACCCTTGAGAAAGGTATGTACTTCTTTGAGGTGCATTGACAACTAATTCTTCCTCATGGGTTTTTGATACTACATGTGGTTCTCTCCTTTGTAATTTGTTATAGGTGATGAAAAGAAGAAAGAGTCTTCGTGAAGGAGATATAATCCTTTGCCTAGGAAATAGAGCAAGAGTTGCCGCTGTGGTCCAAGGCGTAATCAAGTTAGACTTGGGGAATGCTTGCATTGTACTTAATCTTGTTTATTATGTACCCCACCTTGTTAAGAATATTGTTTCAATTCCCATTCTTGATAATGAAAGATTTGATTTTTTTATATCAAATAGGAAGTTGAATGCATTAAAGAATGGTTATTTAATTGCTCAAGGCATATTAGTTAACGGATTGTAAATACTTGATTTTCAACCTTTACTAGTGCACATTTAATCAAGTAAAAGAAAATTAGATAACCAAGAAGATGTCATCTTTTGGTATGCAAGACTTGGGCATATCTCTAATAATAGGATAAATAAGTTATAAACTCTCAAAACACTAAATATTAGTGGCATTGAAGACCTCCCTACATTTGAATCTTGTTTAAAGGGAAAAATGACCAAGGCTCCTTTTGTAGGACAAATGGAACACTCCATAAATCCCTTGAATGTGACCTATATAGATGTTTATGGCCTACTAAGAGTTTGTGAGAGAGGAGGCTATTCTTCCTTCATCACCTTTACTGATGATTATAGTCAGTTTCAACATGTGTATTATATGAAGTACAAGTTTGAAGTCTTTGAAAAGTTTAAAGAGTATAGGAATGAAGTAGAAAAGCAAAAAAGGACTTAGTGTTAAATCTCTTTGATCAGATTGAGGGGGAGAATACTTAAATACCGAATTCTTGGATTATCTAAAAGAGAATGGGATTCTCTCTCAATGGACTCCACCCAGCACACCCCCAACATAATGAAGTAGCCGAAAGGAGAAATCGTACTTTGTTGGACATGGTGCATTCCGTGATGAGCTTTTTCAATGTGCCCATATCCTTTTGGCGATACGCCTTAGAAATGGTGGTGAGGTTAGTAAATGTAGTACTTTCAAAGTCAGTGCCAAAGATGCTGCATGAGATATGGTATTGCAAAACACCCTTTTACCATTGCCTTAGGGTTTGGGGATCTCCTACCTACATTAGATGGATAGTGGGAAATAGGTTAGATAATAGATCCACCTTGTAGAAATTTGTCGAAAATCCAAGAGAGTTTATGGGTTATTACTTCTATTATCCTTTGGAACAAAAAGTGTTTGTTTCAAAGGATGCCACCTTTTTGGAAAAATATTTTCTATTAGGTAGAAATAGTGTTGTTGTTAAACTTGATGAAGTTCAAGATGATCATCAAATCCCATAAGCGGTGAAAACAAGCGAGCTTAAAGAGCCTCACACACAACATCTGAGAAGGTCGGACTAAATTAAGAATCAACCCAAAAGGTTTAGATTTCTTCATGAGACGGGCCAATCAGATAGCAATCCAAAGACCTATAAGAAAGCTATGTTAGACATAGACTCGGACATTGGCTTGAAGCCATGAGATTCAAAATGGACTCTATGTACTCTAATAAAGTATGGACGTTGGTAGATCCACCAAAGGGAATAGTTCTAATTAGTTGCAAATGGATCTACAAGTGAAAGCTAGGAGTTGATAGAGAAGTGATGACTTTTAAAGTGCAACTAGTGGAAAAATGTTACACTTAAAGAGCCGGTATCAATTTTGAGGAAACCTTTTCACTGGTTGCAATGCTTAAGTCTATTCAAAGTTTACTTGCTATAGCCGCATATTTGATTATGAGATATGACAAATGAATGTGAAAACTGCTTTCCTCAATAGCGACATTGAAGAAGAAATCTATATGGAGCAACAACAAGGTTTTACATTCAAGGGGAGTAAGCAAAAAGTTTGCAAATTCTAGAGATCCATTTATGGATTCAAACAAGCGTCTTGAAGTTGGAATATACATTTTGACAAAAAAGTTGTTTAGCTTTGTCAAAAATGTATATGAACCATGTGTATATATGAAGGCCAGTGGGAGTAGTGACAGTTTATTGTGCTTTATGTAGATAACATCTTTCTCATTAGAAATGAGGTTGGAATGTTATAGTGTACTAAAGCGTGGTTATCTACTCAATTCTCTATGAAGGATTTAGGAGAAGAATCCTACGTATTAGAAATACGTATCTATAGAGATAGATCAAAGGATACTGGGGCTTTCATAAACCCCGTTCATTGACAAAATAGTAAAGAAGTTTAAAAGAATCTAAGAGGGGATTTCTTCCCATGGGACATGGCATTTGTCTCTCCAGGTCTATTGCCCCAACACAGAGAAAGAGAGACAAAAAATGTCCCACATACTTTATGCCTCTGCAATTAGGAGCATAATGCATGCAGTTCAATGTACAAAATCGGATGTGGCACGCTCACTAAGTGTTACGTGTAGGTTCTAATCCAATCTTGATAAGAGTCAGTGGATAGCTGTTAAAGCAATCCTTAAATACTTGAGAAAGACCAAGGACTTGTTTTTGGTGTACGGCAATAGAGAATTGAAACTTGAAGTATTTTCGAATTTTAATTTTCAATTCGATGTAAATGACCTAAAACCTACTTTTAGATTCATATTTTACCTCCATGGCAGTGTAGTAAGTTGGAAAAGTTCCAAACAAGGAACCACGACTGACTCTATCATAAAAGTAGAATATATTGCGGCTTTAAAAGTTGAAAAGAAGGTGTTTGGATGAAACACTTCATTCAAAGAGCCAAGATCTCATTAGCGATCCGAACACATCACTACAACAAATTACACTTTTAGTAATGAATAATTTCGTTAACATAACACTGAAATTCGTTACCCAAAATATTGATAACGAATTTTTCGTTATTGAAGTTTAGTGCACTAAGCTCCATTGCAAAAAGTCATAGTAATGAAATTTATGGTTCGTTACAATGATAACCTTATGGTGACAAAATGTATCATTACAAAAAATATGATATTAGTACCAAAAAAGTATATTTGTTACAATAGATTTTTATAGCATAACAAAATATTTAGTTACTAAAATATTGACAATTTTGTTGC
>JACGDI010003820.1:25041-39718 GCA_014898725.1 Jacaranda copaia | reverse complement strand
CGACAACCTAAAAATGCTCCACTCTAACCCAACCTTAATCGTATTAGGTCAGGTTTAGGTCGACCTGATTTCTATTAGGTCAACTCATCAACTCAAGTCCACCCAATCTAACCTGCTAATCTGGATTAAAATAATTATTTCAAATATTTTTTTTAATTTTTAGAATTTTTTGGCATTTTTATTTTCTAATTTTATCTATACTTAATTATTAATAAATTAAAATAGGAGTAAAGAATTCTCATTATAAATTCACGAGAGCAACTTTGAAAATTTTTTTTAACTGAACCACATAATATATTGATTTTAGAACTTTTTGTTTTTTTTTTCATTTTGTAGTATCTATCAGCATTATTAAAATAATGAAATCACAAAGTAATTTATTTTTAAAAATAGCATACTTTTTCAAGTTCTATTTGCCCACTCTTTTTAATTTTTGTATAGTTTGTATTTATCAAATTGTCTCATTTAACTTCTTAAAATGACATTATTTGTTTACTTTATATAGATTTATTTAACCAGCACGTAAATAAATAAAATTATATTATCAAACAAATAATAAACAAGTATTTTGATTGTACACATAATTTATCATAAAAACTTGCTTGAGTTTTTTAAATTTTTTATAACCTTTTAATAGAAAGAATTCCTATCTATTTATATATGCAAAATCTTGCATTGCACAAGGCCTAATAAAAATTTATAAGACAATTCAGTATTTTATCAACTTTTTGCAGAATAACTTTCATGTCTACTTGAATACAAAAAAATAACCATTAAAATTATAATCATATAACCTATATGTTTGTGAAAATAAAACCTACAAAAATAGTAATTTTGGTATTGCTAAAGTTCAAAATTTCAAGTTTTATTTTGTTATTTTATATGTTTATTCCTAAAAAATTTAAATTTGATTTGTTTAATTCAAGTTGGGTCGAGTTGGTTAAGGTTGGTCGGGGTTGTCATATGACTTAAAATTAAAATTCAAGTTGTTTATGTAACCTAAAATTCAACCTAATCCATTTTTTTTGAATTTTTATTCGTGTCGATCTTATTGGATCTGAATTCAAAATGGATAGACTCAAACTCAATTTTTTCGTGTTAAACTCTTTTGGAGTTATTGCGTCTCGTGGAAATTGCCACCCTATTTCACCAACCCAGAAAGGAAAACATCCAATCAGCCTGTCCTATTTCAGTCTGCATTCTTTTTGTACAAACACGTCGGAAGCCAGTCTTCCCAATTCAAAACCTTGAAGGCACTCCTTTCAAACAATCTCGGCCTTCATCCCTAGTCCCCAATTTTAACCTAATTCTGTGATTGAATTTCTCATAAACACCCGTAATCTTTTGTTCGTCACATGGTGGTGCGTTTGCAGCGAGGGAGCAGGCTCTCCCACTGCCGAGAGTAGCTAACAACCATGAAGATTTGGCCGTAAAGTTATCATCTTTGAAGCAGGCTAAAGACATCTTGCTATCTGTCCCCCCGACCCATGCGGCGGAGCTTTTCCCTTATTTAGTTGAGTCCCATTCTTCCCCAGAAACCCTCGTTAGAAAGTAACTCCTCGAGTTGATTGATGAAATAGAGGCCAAAACAATGAGCATCTGTCCCTATTATTGCCTGTATTGTTGACATTTTTGAAAGATAATAATCCCACAATCGCAAAGCAATATATTGTCACTGGCACAAAACTTTTTTGTAGTATGTTGGAAGAATTAGCATCCCAGTTTCAACGGCGTGGTATAGTTGAGACTTGAGAGGTGGCTTGAAGAGCTGTGACAGGTATGATAAAATTCAGGGAATGCTGTTTTGGGAGTTATCTTTGAGGCTGGTACTGTTGATCCAAAGTTGTTAGCCCTAAAGTTTTTGGGGACCTATGTTTTACACTTTACATTGGATTCAAGTGATTCTGAAATACACATAGCTGAAGTTATGACAAGGACCAGAAAGGCATTAATGTCTCATGCATAATTGATGGTCATCCTGTTTCGGATACACCTAGTCTTGTATCAGATGCAAACAGATATCTCGGTGTCCTATTGGATATGCTACGCTTGGCTGGTATTTTTTATTGAATTGCTCAAGAATTCAGTTAAGGTTTGTGGGGAGAGTGAGAATAAGGATAAGTAGAAAGATAAGGGCCAAGGAACTACACGTGATTTCCGTTGAAGGTTACGGTTAGCAAACTTGTGTTTTCTTTTTTCTTTCCTTGCATATAATATTGCTTCGAGAATTCTTTGTTACCTTCATGAATGTTTTTTCACAGAAAGATATCACATTTCCGTGGATAGAATTGTCCAAGTGGGTCCTTGCTAGAATTGATAATGGTGGGGGCCTTTGTTTATATTGATGGAAATTTTAGAAATTGTTCAATGTTTCTTGTAATATGCAGCCAATAGTTTAATTACAGAAAAGGATCTTGACACTCATTTTGGCAACTGTAGGATAAAGGCAAACAAATCATTGTTTAAAAATTACAATTTTCTATCAATAGGTGTCATGCTAAATAGTTTGAATGGGATTAGTGTATGAGAATGATTGTTGTATGCTTACTGCTCTTATTAAGTTTTAGCTTAGTTTAATTTTCTAAATAGATAGAAAATTAGTAACTAATTTTTAACTCATTTAGTACCAAATCTGGGAATAACATGGATATTATTTAGTCTATCTATTATTTGATTTTAGTTGTCCCATGGTGCAAGTTTGATTAAGAGAGACTATAAATATGTATGTGCATATATGTTGATTAGAATTATTAGTCTTAAGGAACGTGGGCTTAGTACACCCATAAGGGTAGTTTTGAGAAAATTTCATCTCGCCAGTCATCTACATTAGTGATTGATGTATTTTTTTAAATGAATCAAGTGCTCAACTACTGATCCTGAGTGACTCTGAGTAGGATTGACATCTAGGATCGATCTCGAAGGTGAGTGCCAAAATTTATAAATATATATTGTTATGTTTCAAAACTCATGAGGATATATGCTATTATATAATTGTTCGTGACGTGTTTTCAACTTACACAACATTATATATGAATTCCACTACACATAAAAAGAATTATTTTTTTTTCTTGTTTTATTTCTAGATAAAAAAAAAAAACCTATGTTTTTATGATTTTTTTATACTTCTAGACTAGCAAATTGAACTTAATGATCAACTGTTTATTGACTGGATATCTATACAGAGAATTGTTTAGTCCCATCCTGGCGAGATGCTTGGCTATATTGGACATGCTAGGGATTTCCCCTTGGGTGTCAGCGGTACACAAGGATTATCCCCTAGGTGCCAATCGTATGCTAGAAATTTCCCCTTAGGTATGAGCGATACGCTAGGAATATTCCCCCTAGGTATCAGCGATATGCTAGGAATTTTCCCCTTGGCATTTGTACTGTGCCAACTGTACGTTAGGGATTTCCCCTTAGGTATGAGCGATTCGCTCGGGGTTCCCTCCTGGGTATCAACAATACACTAGGGATTTCGCCTTGGGCATCTGCACTGTGCCAAATCATCATACTTTGGTAATACTGACTGACTACAACAGACATTATTTGATCATCATATTTAAGTTGATAGTCTAGGGAAACTGTTTATCAAACTCTTAATTGGTTACTGCTTGACTGTTTATAAAATTCTTGACTTGTTCTTGCTTGACTACTTATAAGCTTCTTAACTGTTACTGCTAAATTGTTTTATAAATTCCACTTATGTTTTTCTCAAATATTTTCACTATATAAATTCTTGAACATTTTCACTGTACATATGATTAAAATTCATGAACTCACATTTCACACACTTGGTACTTACTGAGTTTTTTACTCACACTTGTTTTCTTCTTTAACTTTCTTTTGGCAAATCTAAATCCTAGTCCTAATGAGGGTTGGATTCTGTTTTTGACAAGGACTAGCACTAAAGGTTTTCTTTTTGTGATGAGGACCTTGTAGTAGCTTTAGTTTTATTGCTAGGTTGGCAAACTAGTTCTTCTAATTCAATGAATTTCTAGCTGAGAAAAGAATATTGGGCATTTTGAGTTTTTTTTTTCTATTGCAAGATTTACTTGAATTATTATGAATGTTGGAGTTTCCTTTTCAAGGTTATGATTTTGGTTATTTGACACTATTTGTTTGGGATCGATTTTCACGCCTCTAGACTAGTATAAATAGTTCAATTTTTGGGGCATGACAAGTTGTGAGCCCATGTTCAATAAATAATAGAACTTATCTGGTCACCCACAAAAGCCAATAGCACTTCCTAAATCTTGCAAAAACTTTCTAAGTGTTAGAAAATTTACTTTAAAGTGACCCATTTTTGGGGAGACCGAAAATTGAAGTGTCATTTGGTTTGATTAATTTAAGTGTTAAATTGATCGACTAATTTAAGAGTTAAATTAGACCAATAATTAAAGAGTTAATTATTTGTTGCCATGTGACCATCAATTAGTCAAGTTAATTTAAAGAGTTAAATTAACAAAATAAGCTTATGGAATTAAGGCTTTGATTGCTTGTGAGGTAATGCCTCGTTTTTCATGTTTTTGAGATTTTGAGGTTGTTTTGGTGTTTTAGAGATATGATATTGAAAAATGAGGTTGTGGTTGATTGTGAGATAAAATGTAATGATTATATATGGTGATATGAGGGGTTGATGTTGTGTGAAGTTGTGATTTGTAGTGAAATTATTTTTAAAATTAGATTTGCTTGAGATAATGAGATTATTTCATGAGTTTTGATTTTTGGGTTAATTTGGGATTTAGGAATATTTTAAAATAATTAAAATAATAGATAATTTATATTAATATGACACCTTAGACTTGTATTTTCATGTAATTAAATTTTAATTAGAATTGTATCATAATACATTAAATACTAAAATTAATTTCAAATAATTCCATTACAGTTACTTAGTTAGGGTCTTGCTTATTATTTTAAATTTTGTATAATAGTTTTACATTTTTAATTCACAATTTTTTTAATTAATTTTGTTATAATACTTAATCATTTAATTAATATATTCAAGTTGTAAATATTGAGAGAGAGAGAGAGAGAGAGAGAGAGAGAGAGAGAGAGAGAGAGAGAGAGAGAGAGAGAGGGTGGGGGGGTTTGAGGGAATGTCTATTACAAGCAAGCACAGCTTAAGCTTGATGGCTTAAGTGTTAAGTGAAAGATTAATTAACTAAATTAATGTATTTAATTTAATTAATGAGAAGAATCATTTTCTGTGAAAAAATCAAATAAAATATTTATTTGGTGTGACATTTTAATTAGGTTAAAATTAGATTTCAAATGAAATTGAAATGCACACAAATTCAAATTTGATTTGAATTTGCCAACTTACAAACATTGCAAGCAAGTTGTCCCCCACTTTCCCTCCTTGAGGAAGGTGTGATGCCAACTTGGCATCACAATCATCCCTCTATATATAGATATAGAGGTGAGGTAGGCGGTCACATGCCATTCACAAGTGAAGAATAGATTCTCATTAGTTTCCCTCCATTCTTCAAGGTGTTTATATTCATATGTCGAAGCTCACCTTCCTCTTCTTCTCCAACCCCTAAGATCAGCCACTACCTCTCATCTCTTCTCTCAATTTTCAGCTAATTGTGAGGAGTGATAGGAAATTGCTTTGGTGTGTGGATCATTTTGATAGAGGCAAAACAAATAATTTGCTAAGCCTTTGGAGATCCACTTGCAGGAACAACAACTTGGTGATTTTATTCCATGAGATCTAGAAAGAGTTTTGATCTGAAATTTTCATAGTGGATCCATCAAAAAGTTGAGGAGCTGCTGGAATTTTTTTGAAATTTTTGGAGAATTTTGACTCATACAATTTGCTAAGCCTTTGGAGATCCACCTGCAAGAACAAAACCTTGGTGATTTTATTCCGCGAGATCTAGAAAGAGTTTTGATTTGAAATTTTCATAGTGGATCCATCAAAGAGTTGAAGAGCTGCTGGAATTTTTTTGAAATTTTTGGAGATATTGGATTGAAGAAGAGTTTTTCATTTTTCCCTCGGAATTAAGCTAATCAAGGTATTCCTCTACCTAAATCTGAATAATAAGCATGTTTAGATTCTTGTTAGCTTGAGTCGTATAGTTAATTTTAACTTTTAAAATTTTAATTATTGGATCCTAACGCTACTCTAGCCTTCATTAGTAACAAATTTTATTTTAATACCACAAAAAGGAAATTGTAATGAAATGAATTGTTACAAAAAGTAGTGTAATGGTAACAAAGGTGTTTTAGTCACAATAGATTATATAATTGTAACGAACTTATGTTGTTAGCAAAAAAAGTTATTTCGTTATGTAATATATTTTTGTTACCAAAACTTAATTTAATTACAATTCTATGTTTGATTAAATTTCGTTACAAGTAGATATGTCACCAACAATATTTTTACAATAACTGAAATAATAAATTAATTACAAACTAATTATTTCGTTACCAATGGATAAATTTAACAAATAATTTTGTTACCAAATTAATAAATTCTTTTTGTTTAGAAAATATTTTTAACAACATGTCGTGTTATCTTTAAATTAATAGAACCAAAATTTTGTTACAAATAGTTAAAATGACAAAAAAATATTGTTATCAACACTTGAAAAATGTAGGCTATGCTATAAATAAATATAGGTAACAGAATGTGTTGTTACCTTTAAATTTTACTAAATAAATATTTTGTTACAAATAATTAAAATGACCAAGTTATTGTTACTTAAAAGTTATTTTGGTTACAATAATATAACCTATATTTGTTACAATATATAAACTATATATTTAGTGTTGCAACTACAATGTGGAATAAGAACCACCGTTATATATAGCTTGCACCCCTAAAGCATTATTAACATTAACACTATGCCACCAAAACACCATCCCTTCCAACATTCATCCAAAAACACATTCCACAATTAAAAATGAGCAATTAGAACACCATCCTACATACATAAATTCTCTAATTCAAAAACATCCATCACAAAATGATAATCTACTCCCAAATTAAACATCATCATATATCCTGAAATTCAAAAAAACCCAACAAGATGACTCAATACATCCCCAAAGTACATCATCCAAGATTCCCAAATTCAAAGACATCCAACCTAAGATCATACATCATCCTAAATTTTCAGTAGCAAAATAAGTAACTGTTTCCCAATCAAGATACTTTGAAGAAAGCAAAATAACATATTATATGTATTAGTTTTGCAAAGAAGTTTATATCTAAAGTAGCAAAATGACAATTAATGCAACAAAAGAAAGCAAGTTTCATTTCCAATAACTTGAAAGCATATCATCAAGAAGTTTGCATTGTGCATAGCATGAGATCTAGAGTTCGCTTCCAAAAATCTACAATAAACGAAAGGAAATATCAAGAGAAGATAGGAAATCCTAATATCTTAAAGCAAGCATACTAAATCAAAATACTTACAAAAAACCCTATAATGAATATGATTGTTTCATAAAAATGCACAAATAATAGCAAAAGAGAAGAAGAAAAAAAAGGCAAACACTATGTAAAGTATTAAGCATATAAAACCAAGCTACATTTAAATAAATGAGTAGACAGAATAACTTATGTACAACTAATTTAATTGAAGCATTTTCAAACCATAATATAGCAAAATCAACCAATATTTCATTAAATTTCAATAAGTTTTTACCTTATCAAACCCCAATAAGGATCTCAACAAGCAATTGTATGTATAATGTAAACAAAGTAGCAAAATACCAATAAAAGTAAAAGCAATAGAAAAAATACTAGTAAAAGGAAAACTAGTCATTATTTTTTTAAAATTAGAATATTCTAAAAATTGTTCCTAATGCATTGAAATCCTAAACAACAGCAAATACTTTTAAATTTATTAAATCTTAAATGCCCATTATATATGTACAGGTAGTAAACAACAATGAATGTGATAATATTGGTCTCTAGGTTTTACCTAACTTCCCTTAAGTGCTTGTCCCTTAATGAAGTTTATCTTGCAATGCCAATATGAGTTGTTTCAACTCATTGTGGCCATTTTTCAACTATGTTATTTCTTCACCTTGCTTCTGGCATTGCTCAGTATATGTATGAATTTGCTCTTGCTAGCTTTGCATCATCTCTTGTTAACCTTTGATGAGCTCCATTGCAGATTTCAATTCATTTTTTGTGTTGGGCAGCTTCTCCTTGGTTGAAGTTGTATGGTCTAATATCTCATCTTTTTTCTATCTTTAGAAGGTACAACTCCAAATCCTATGTCTCTCTTGTAGCCAGTACGAGTGTTGAGTGAGTCTCTCATGATTTCTCTTTTAATAATTTGATCCTACCCAACTTGGATTGCTTCTTCCCTCCGTCTTTTCATTTCATTCTGTCGTGTGCATAAAAGTCAAACTTATTAATTCCCTTGAAACTACAAATACATGCGTTAAGGAATAGAAAGAACATGTAATATAAAATTCAAACTCACATGCTTGTGGGCAGCTACCTCATTCACGTACTTTGTAGTGTCTTTCTTCATGCAGGTTTGTCCCAAGTTATCCACTTCACTTTGGTTTTCCTTGTAATTAGAAAGAAAGATTTAGTGTAGAAGATTGTTGTAGTGTAGTAATAAGCAAAATGTTTATTCCGAACTCATTCATGTCTTACCATTTTTGTTAGTTATGCTATGGATGATTTTGCCCCCAAAGTATGAGAGAAAGGCATTGGTGCTCAATTTTCTAAATTGATCTTGGATCGTTCTTGTATTTGCATGCAATAATGTTAAAAAATTGTAAGAATTTCAAATAATCATGATATATCTCCAACTACTTGGGGTGATAGAAATGTAGACAAGAGGGATAACTTTGCTTATCATGTAGAAAAGATCATATTTAGCTTCTTTTAGGCAACATGTTGTGAAATAAGTTAACTTTTGTCTTAAAACTAAGTTATGTTGTCTCACACAAAAGCTAGAAGGGGTTTTCCTATGCAGCCTACATTGAAAATATAGCAATGCTACTGAAAATAATTGTGAAAAATATGCAAAAATTTGAGTAAAAAAAAAAAATAGCTCTACTTATTATGAAGAAAAGATTATTATTCAGCTTCAAGTACTTTTAGGCAACTAGTTGAAAAAGAAGAAAACTTTTGTCTTAAAACTAAGTTATGTTGTCTCACATAAAACCTAGCAAGACAGTGATGCTACTAAAAGAAATGATGAAAAATATAATCAAAATGTTCAAGTACTCGAATTCAAAAAGGCCCTTATTCACCATCTACATATATACTAACTCACTTGTTCTATCCCATTTAAACTCAGAGTTCCTAGCTACTCATGTTTGGGATTTGCAATTAAGTGTTTGTATTATGAAATGCAACTAAATACAAAAAAATAGCCCATAAAATTTAGTATGTTAGAACATAAGAAATTTAGTATTTTGAAATTGAGTTCAATATCATGCACCATTGGCATCACTTATATAAGTGCTGATTAAAAAATTCTGCATGTTAAACAAGGTTAACATCATAACCATTCCATCCACATAGGAATGAAACATTGTTCTTCACATATTTAAGGTTACAAAACACAATTATACTAGCATAGGACAAACCTAACATACATCGGAGGCAAAACCACCAAATTATGACTACTTCACTAAGCAATGAAATCAGTAATGGCCACTTTTCCTTTGCTGAATACAGCAGTAACATAGAATTGTGTAAGTAAATAATATGGAGTCCAACATAAACTTGAAGGCAATGATGTAGATAAGTTGGAGGTGTATATAGGTAAATTTGAGGGAATGAACTTATTTTAGAGCTTGGTTAGGCCATTAACTAGCTGAAGCAATCAATTGGTAAGGCCACTATTTTATATTCAATTAATAAATAAATTTAACAAAAATTAATTAATTAATTATTTATATATATTTATTATTTTATTTATTTAATATGTAATTTAAAATTATTAAAATTATATTGTCTAAGATAATAGATTAAGATATTTAGTTTTTAATTTTATTTATTTATTTCTTAATTAATAAATGAATCCAATTAAATTTAAATATGATTAAGTTATTTGGATATATTTATTATTTTAATTTTTGAGTTATTTTAGATTTTATTTTTATTTAATCAAAATTTTATGTTTATTTAATAAATAATTTAACCAAATTTAATAGGTTATTTACATATTTTTATTATTTTAATTATTGAGTATGTAATTTAAAATTATTAAAATTATAGTATCAAGATAATAAATATAGATTTTTTAGCTTTTATTAAAATTATATTATCTAAAATTTGCTAATTCATTTTTGAGAGAATTGATGTAATGTTTGATAATAAAAAGACATGTCTAAAGGATAATAATTTCAATATCATTTTCATCATAATAATAGTGCTTAACAACTTGATGGACTACATTAATTTAAGAGCTGGCTAATGAGAAATCCTTGATGTAAGTCTCTTCATAAGATGCAGCACCACACTTTGTAAAAGTGGTTGAAGCATTTTGATGACCTTTTTACATGCATATTTGGCATTTAACATCTCAGAGTCATCTCAGCATTTCCTTGTTCTCTTTGAATTTTCACATTAGAATTGTTAGCATTGGAAATTCGACATACTAAAAACGTGCAAGAAAGAATCCTAGACAATTTATCTCTTGGTTAAGTTCTTCAATGATAATAAATTAGAGGTGGAATATATATTGATAGCAACATAGCTACTCCAATTTTCAGCTGAACCTTTTGGCATCTTTAAAATGTTCTTATATATACTGGGAACTAATTAAGTTATTTTAGAGAAAGAACATACAGTACTCTTTTGAAGTTCAACTTCTGGTATGAACTTTAAAGCAGGCTCACCCTGCAACCTACTTGCCATGGCCACTGTGTGAATTCATCATTAAGTAAAACCATTTCAGTTTTTTCTTTTTCCCCTTTGAGATGAGGCTACTTCCAAAGGAAAAGGCTCTTATAGCCAGAGAAGATCAAAACTTTTAAGTTCAAAAAACAAAACAAGATAAATAGTATGACGGCAGATAAAAACGAGATTTTAAACTGTCAAAATTGCAAGTTTAAATTACATTTTTAACTGTTCAGAAATAGCTCTCTTGCCAATTTGTCAAGTCAGCTGAAGGTGCAAAACTTCTTGAATGTTCAGGCTGGAATGATTCTACCTTTCCCACGTGCCTAGAATCTGCTAAGTACAAAGGGTCTGCTCCCAAAACAAAACAAAGTTCCTTGACTAACAAGCCATTGCATCAATGAAACTAGAAAGCACATCCAAATATCCCAACAGCAGCACCGTAGCAAGATTAAAACCAACTGTTACATCAAGTTTAAATGACAACAAAATTAAACAGAAGGTGGATAATTCTGTCTGAATGAGAAATAGAGCAATGCTTTGTTTTATTCATTCTCTAATGTGCAATGATCAAAACAATAAACTATCCCTCACACAGAGTGTAGATAAACTACAATTATTGATGTTGAGAAAATGTTTGTTGTTAAAAAGTATTTGATTATTTGATCCACACTTGGATTTCTTAACATTATCTATATTTACCTCAGGCCCGCATATGGGACATGTAGCAGCTAGAAGCTGGATCATCTATATATGATCTTTCACACTAACGTGTTGTTAACTCAGCCTATTTTTCTTCAAAAAGTGGTAGCAAAATACTTATGACTGTACCGGACAATCAGCTTCGTGTATGGGATTCCATCTTCGGTAATTTGGATTGTCTAAGTAGAGAAATAGTGCACAGTCATGATTTTAATTGACACTTGACACCCTTTCGGGCAGAATGGGATCCAAAGGCGACAAGTGCTTCCTCTACAGCTTGAATAACTGAAACATTCAGTGCGCGAAATGACTTTTTTGTATAATCAACATTTGATTAGCTATTGAAATATGCAATTTTATGCAAGATGTCTCAAAGTCCCTTCTTGAGATTGGACGTTACATAAGTGAAAATTATAACGGAATAGCCCTGCATCCCATTGATTTTATAGATGTCAGCACATGTCAATTGGTTGCCGAGGTGATGGACCCAAACATTACGACAATCGGTAGCTACAATATAGGAGAGAAACCACATAAGTTTCTGCTACAATATAGCTACAATATAGGACCAAAAGTAACCTACACAAACATATTGCATTTCGATTTGCTCCAATATAGGAGAGAAAGCACACAAGTTCAATCAGAGTTCACGAGTCAACATAAAATAAACAATTTAAATTTGAGAAAGTTTCTTTAGTAAAGATTCAAATCTGGGTCAACTCTGAGGCAGCAAATCAACATTTTCTGAATCCCAAAGCTTACAACTTTCTGCTATGCCTACCTAGAAGGCTTAATTTTCTGCTCTGTCAACTGAGCAACTCACCTACACAGAAAAAAATAATGAGCTTAATAATGCAGAGTCAATGCTCATAACCTAGAAAACACAAATCCACAGGACCCTCGCTCCCCCAAATGAAAAAAAAAAAAAAAATGAATAACCAACTCCAATTCATCTCAAGAAAAATTATAGATAAAACAAAACCCGTTTTCAATGGGTATATCAAAATCACTTGAAGGTGACTTAGAAAAGTGAGAGAGCGAGTGGTGGTGATGAGCAAGTGACGGTGTGTGAGCTACCAACTGAGATGTTCTGTGGTCAGTGGGCGATGAGTGACTAGGCACCAGCAACGGCCGGTGAACAGTGAACGGTGAGCAAGTGACAGGCGAACGATGCCAGTGAGCAGGAATAAAAAATGGTATGTTAATGTGAAATGTGCTAAACCCTAGGGGCTATATCTCAATTGTAACACTATTGAACACTGTTCAGTAAATGCTCCAGATGCTCAGCTGGCGCTGGGTTGTAAATTTTACGCCCAAAACCCAAGCTCTATCTCTAGAATTTACAAAAATTTTTGAAAGGAATTTTAGATACATAAACTAAATATCTGTAAATATTATATATTGATAAATATAAGTATATAATTATATAATATACATACAAAAATAAAAAATAAAATAAATTATGAAAATAAAAATACAAAAACTAAAATTAGTTTTTAAATCTAAAGGGAATGAAAGAAGATATACAAAAATATACTTAAAAAATAAATAAATAAAATCAAAGATATATGAAATAATTAAGGGTAATATAGTTTTCATATGTAAAAATTAGGATTAAATTGAAATATCAGGAATAGGAAGTGGCGTTCATAATTTTCAAAACATGGGAAGGTTTTTTACTCTTTTTTTTTCATAACCTTTTTTTTTTTTGCCCTTTTTCATTTTCACATGGAGTAAAAATGCAAAGTTTCCTAAAGGAAAAATAGAAAATTTTGAATTAAGGCCTAAAGCGGAATATAAGACCTCAAATTGACAACATTGCCCTTAAAAAAGTTAAAATTGGTCAATGGTCTTGTCTAATACCGTTGAAAAGTGATTTTGAGGACTAAAATAAAATAATATATTAACATTAGCAACTAAAAGATGAACTTTTAAAGATTGGGGACAAAAGTGATTGTAGAGTAAAACTTGAGGGACTATAGTGATTCTATACTTTTTTTATTATTAATTAATTGTGTTAATTCATCTTACAATCTAATATAAAAGAAATTAACTTTGTTATAAATTATTTATACAAAAAATTGAAAGGAGGAGCTAAAATTGGGGGGATTCAAAAAATATTAATGGAATTCATTTTGGAGGGAATCAAGTTTTTGGATGAAATTAAATGAAATTGTTATGTGGAACTAATAACAAAAACAATTGTTACCTTTTAATTTGTTTCAAATTTTGGAGGAAATATAAAGATGGAGGGAAACAAAATTGGGCAAAACTGCAAAATTGTTCTTGTACTTATACTCTACTGGCAAATTTTAATTTTATCTTTTTGGACCGCAAGATTTGTATAGTATCTCCTAAAATTTAGCAATTTAGGGACAAATTGGGCCCGAAACTTAACCGTTAGTAGCCAAGTCCTGTGTTGTGCCATATCATCATATTTGTCTTCTTTCTTTCTTACATGGCACTAACATGGTAATTCAACTTGCCATGTCAACAAAAGTACGAAAAAAAAGAATAAAATATATACAGTTAAGAGGATAAATTGCAATTTTTATCACTAATTTTTATTTATGATATTTGATTTAATAAATAAAATATTTTTATTTTTAATTGAACTATTTTACATATATTTATGATTTTAATATTATTATGTAATTTAGAATTAATTTACTGAAAAATGGGTCAAGCCAAATTAATAAAAAAAGATCTTGGTGAAGTCTAATTAATCAAATCTTTAAATCAATATGAAACTTAATTCATTAAGAATGCCCAATTAGTAACTCATTGGAAAATTGGTCAAGGCCATTAAGAGAGAATAAGTTGGTAAAGTCCAATTAACGAATTTTATAAATTAATATGAAGTCTAGATTGTAACACCCCTCTCAGGACATCATCTAAGCCGAAGCGCCACTCCAATCAATCTTATATGAAAACTTGTAAGAAGAATACTAGGCCCAAAATTTCTTTCAACATTATCACGAATCAAGTAGCAAAATTTACATCTTAATTGATACAATTATCAGCCACATTCATAACCAAAACAATTCTTTAGAGTAACACGCATATATGTACAATCCCAAAACATCCTTAATGTCTCTAAGATATCAAATCATCTCTAAAGATAAAGTGCAACATACATAAGGTCCA
>JACGDI010003820.1:3169-22901 GCA_014898725.1 Jacaranda copaia | reverse complement strand
GAAGAAAGAAAATAAAGAAGAAAAAAGGAAGAAGAAAAAGGAGAGGAATAGTGAAGAATGAAAATTTGCCAAGAATGAAAATCTGCCAAGATTGTTAAAAGAAATTCAATTTTTTAAAATTACACATTGGCCCCAAACCTTTACCTCAATCTTCAATTAAGTTCTCTAAAATTCCCACAAACTTCAATTCAGCCCCAAACTAAGTGAATGCCTAACTTCGTCCCCTTTGACCAAAAATCAATGCCATGCAAACCCTAAAATTTTGAAATGTGCTACAATAAATTTTCTGAAATTTGAAAATTTACCCCCAAAACTTTCAAAAATTTTGCAATCAAGTCCTTTTGATTATTTTCTAAAATACCTAAATTCAGGGGTGTTACATAGATCATTTAGAAAACTGTCAAACCCAATTTCGAAAAAGAAGTTGGTGAAGTTAAGTTAACTAATTCTTTAATTTAGAAAGACAAATTTTTAAACAAAGTTCAATTACAAATTCACTATAATATTTGTAACTCAATTCTTAAATGAAGTCTAATTCATCAATTCACTAAAAAATTTGGTGAAATATAATTTTTAATTAACTAGAGAAGCTAAACTAATCAATCTTTAGATTATTGTAAATCTCAATTCACCAATTTACTCACCAAGTTGTGGTAGGTGAATTCCAATTCTTAAATAGAGCCTAATAAATGATTTTCTAAAACTTTTTGTGAAACTCAATTTTTAAAAATAAATTAGAGAATCAAAATTAATTAATTTTTTCAATTAAAGTCAAATCTAATAAACAGTTTCACCGTTGGTGAATCCTTTTTCTTAAAAACAGATTAGTTAAAGCCTACAAGGAAGCCCAACTTAAGTCAAATCTAATAAACAGTTTCACCATTGGTGAATCCTTTTTCTTAAAAACAGATTAGTTAAAGCCTACAAGGAAGCCCAACTTACTCATTTATTGAAAATTGGTCAAGCTCATTAAAAAAAAAAAGAGTTGGTAAAGTCCAATTGATGAATTTTATAGATTAATATGAAGCCCAATCTATTTAAAATTTTGTCAAGCCCAATTTTTTTTTAAAAAAAAAAGTTGATGAAGTTACATTAACTAATTCTTTAATTAAGAAAGACAAATTTCTAAACAAAGCTCAATCATGAATTCATTAAAATATTTATAACCCAATTCTTAAATAACGTCTAATTCATCAATTTACTAAAAAATTTGGTGAAATACAATTTTTAATTAGCTGGAGTAGCTCAATTAACCAATCTTTAAATTAATGTAAATCTCAATTCACCAATTTACTAATCAAGTTGTAATTGGTGAATTTCAATTCTTAAACAAAGCCTATTAACTAATTTTCTAAAATATTTTGTGAAACTCAGTTCTTAAGAATAAATTAGAGAAGCACAATTGACTAATTTTTTAAATTAATGTCAAGCTCAAATCTTAAAAAATGACGCTAATTCATTGTAAAATTAGGGAAGCTCAATTAATAGAAAAGGAGTCACTAAATCCAATTACTCAACTCTACAATTTAACATCAAACTCAATTCTTTACCAAATACATTAATTTACTAAAAAATTCGTGAACCTTTATTAATAAAAAGAAAAGTTGCAAAAGCCCAATTAATGAAGTCTTTAAGTTAATATTAAATCCAATTCATATTGAAATCCCAATTCACTAATTTACAAAGATAATTATTGAAGCCCAATTAATTAAAAAAAAAAAGTTGGTAAAGCCCAGTTAACGAATTCTTCAAATTAGCATGAAGCCCAATTTGCCAATTCACTAAAATATTAGTTAAGCCAATTAGAAAAAAAAAAAAAAAGCTTGTCAACCTAAAGTAATCAATTATTTAAACTAATGTGAAGTCCAATTAATGAAAAATAAGCTTAGTTCCTAAAGAATGTCTAATTTACCATTTACCTCACTTCAAATTTATTCAAGACAAACTCTTAAAATGAAGTCTAATTCACTAGACCAAGAGAATCAAAAAAGAGAGATTCGCCGGCTTTCATGGCCAACCCACATGGTTCGTGAGGGGGAGGAGTTGGTGGTTGCGGGGTGGTGGTGGTTGTGGTATGTATATCTGTATACACATGTATATGAATATATGTACATATTTGTTTGAATATGTGTATATATAATATATATTTATATAAATATATGTGTATTATATGTTGCATATTAAAATATTATATTTTTTTAAATATATGTACATGTGTGTATGTATATTTGTATGCAATATATGTGTACATATAATGGATACCAATATTGTAGTGCCTTATCTCGGCACAACACCTAAGCCGAAGCGCCACTCAGTTCAATTTTAAATTGAACCCATAATACAAATCAATAACCCATTAGAATATTTTTTATTTTTCAAAAACTTATCAAAGTATTTCAAACTTATCAGATATAGCAGCGGATACCAATTTAGCTAAGCCTGTAACATACTGGTGATATGCTATAATATGTGCCCCAACATTCCAAATCCAATCCTAACATATCCAGCAAAAATTCAAACTTAACTAGCTTAGCAAACCATTATATAGATGTCATAATTCACTTTATACCTAACAAAATATTTCCTGTCTAGCCTGGAGTCCGAATTCTTCACTTAATCTTTGTTTGAAAGAATCAAAATAACAAGGGAGAGGGGAGGAGACTAAAGGACTTAGTGAGGGATAATTATAAATATAAATGATGGGGACCTATTGAGGAAAAAATCGACTCAACAGATCATCAATCAACAATTAATAGAAACATAGTAGCATATATTTAAATAATTAGGAACAGTTTAACAAGCAAATATGGTTGGTCATTCAGATCAACAGACAGACAATAGATGCCTAGGTAAAGCCCTAGCACATCATAGATAGACATATAGTAGATGCCCAGGGGTAGCCCTAGCATATCATAGATAGACAGATAGTAGATGCTTAGGAATAACCCTAGCACATCACAGATAGACAGAAGATAGATGCCTAGGAATAGCCATAGCACATTACTGATACTCAAGAATAACCTTAACACATCGCACATACCTAGGAATAACTCTAGCATATGACTGACAGATAGATGAAAGATAGATGCCTAGGAATAGTCCTAGCACATCACAAATAGATGGACTGAATATAGATGCCCAGGAATAATCTTGACATATTGCATATACCCAGGAATAATCATAGCATATGGTTGACAAACGAAAGAAAGAAAGATGCCCAAGAATAGCCCTAGCACATCATTGATGCTCAGGAATAGCCCTGACACATCGCACAACCTAAGAATAGCCCTAGAATATGTCTGATAGATGGATGGAAGATAGATGCTTAAGAATAGCCCTAGCACATTATTGGTGCTCAGGAATAGCCCTGACACATTACACATACCTAGGAATAGCCCTCGCATATGGTTGATAGATAGATAGAAGATAGATGCTCAGAAATAGCCCTTACACATCGCACATACCTAGGAATAGCTATAGCATATGGCTGAAAAAATGAATATCCAAGGAATAGCCTTTAGCGTACATAGACTTACAGATAATACCTAGGGAATAGCCTCTAGTGTATACAAACAAATAGATGGATGATACTTAGAAATAGCCCTAGCATATTATAGACAGACGATATAGATTAGAATAGAATTGCTGCTAAGGCAACGTGATTCCAACATACAGATTTAGATAAGACAGTGTAGCCAAGTAAACGCTAAACAGATAAATAGATATGTTAGCAAGGCAATAGATAACGAATCAGAATGATATAAACATAAAACAGACAAATAGATAATAGAGACACAAATAATAAGTAAGGTTCTAGATGCCCGAACAGACAGAAATTAGAGGGTGTACAGATAACATAATAGATACAAATCAAATTTCAAACACAGTTCAAAGTACAATACAAAAATATAAAACCCACATAGGGGCTTATCAACAATAACAGACAATTAAGAAAATGTGCTAGATTGGCAGACGCTAACCTCCATAATCTTAGAAATACTGTCACTACCTATTATCTGTGGAGCCCACCTCTATGGAACCTAACCAAAAGAATAAGGTCCATAGTCATAATCCTCATTCGATCTTGCAATCACAATTATACAAGCAACGATCCAAAATTGATACTTAATTAGCTAAATCGATAGGCTTGATATTGAAATGCTAATAATGTAAATCTCGATTAAGGAATACAATTGTGTCCTCAATTACATAATTAACCTTGTAATAGCTCACTAAGTCAGTAATAACGGTTCCATTATCTACAATAACCTAATTTTTACTTAGGTCTTAATTCCATAGAATTAGAGTCTTAATTATCTATTAACTTAATTAACTGGAATTATCATATAATTTTACAAATTTGAATCCACTAAGCTTATATGTATGTACTCATGCATGTCTAAACTCTCAGTCCTAAATCATAATTTTGGTCCAATTAACTTGTATTTAATCATAAATAAGCCTAACGATTTACTCAAATTACATCAGGATTCAAATTATTCAATTAACTAGTATTTTACCTAGTATTTCTCAATTGAAATCTCAAAATTACGAACTAAGAACACCACTATGATCATCAAAATGTGGAGAAGAAACTGGCCAGAGGTCGCTAGAGTGTCGCTGCTAGAAAGTGGAAAATCACCACCACTGGACGCCTCTCGTCGAGAGCTTTCCAATGGTACCCTTGGTTTTCTGTTTATCCATCGAAAAAGGGTCTAAACACTACCCCCAGTCTCAAAACCACCTCAACTCTGTCGTTAGTTTTCAACCCTCTCTGTTGTGTATCTTTGCCATGCATGGCTTATGTGAAGGTCTCCTTGCCGAGTACTACCTGATGCACCCCTCAAAGTTACCATTTAACACCAAAAAAATAGAAACCTGGATAGCCGCTGTGAATTCTCTTTCTCAATCATCTTCCGCCACTTCTCTTCGATGTTTATCAGGCGTGCATGATAGGGTCTCCTTAGAGCTAGTGAAGAAGAGAAGAGATTGGTCAGTTTGGTTGGAGAAGGTGGTGGCTGGAGAAGCTTGCTAAGGTTGGGTTTGGTCTTGGCGGAAAGAAAGAAGAAGAAGGGAAAGTGGAGAAGAGAAAAAAAAAAAGGAAAGAAAAATAGATAAGGAAGAAAGCTACTGCCATTTAATCAATTCCATTTTTTTTATTTAGTCCCTAAAGTTCTTAAGTTATGCAATTAGATCCTCCAAAATTCCCACAAACTTCAATTCAACCCCAAACTAAGTGAATGCGTCAATTTGACCCATTTAACTAAGAGCAATCACCATGCAGCCCCAAAACCTTCAAATTTAGTCTAAATCAATTGTATTGCAAATTGTAAATTAACCCCTAAACTTTCAAAATTTTTGCACTCAAGTCCCTTTGATTTATCTTACGTGCCCTAAAATCCAATCAATTAATATCTTAACTTTCAAATTCTTATTTTTCAAAATTATCAAATTTTAGGGGTGTTATAGACTCTCCCTTTAAGAGAATCTAGTCCCTAGATTCTTATATAAGGATTGTTCCAACTGGTAGAAAATGAGTCGATATGGTCTGTTGATCTATATTTTCTATTCATTATATTCTACCATGATTACTTCTCCAAGTCTTGATACATCTCCATGCCTCTTGGATGTATTGTATATCTTGACTTGTGTGCCTAACTAATATTCTTTCTTCTAGCACACATGTCGTCTTAATCTCTTGTCGTTTTAGTACTTAATATATTCTCCACTTTAGTTCTAATGGAGTGAATACCTCTATGTAAAAGATAGAAAATCCATTACAACAATAAATGACTAATGGCATCACAAGTTCACACTTACATATTCACATAAAGAAGTAGTCAATATTCAAACTTATCACACATTACTAGGCAACTAGATACAGATTCACAAAACTTAAATATACTAAGTATGGACATAACTCATACGCTTGTTGTTCTTAAGACTCCTTCTGGGTATGAAGCCAAAATATACAACGTCTTACTTTCTCCTATAATTCAAAAGCTTAGACAGAACTAATGGTTACTTATTTTCCTCTTTCCTCCAATGTTGAACCTCTTTTGTTAGGGCAATTTTTTAGGTAGTGTTAGTCGTTGCCACAACCTACACATCTACCCTACTTTCTCTAATATCCTGATTCCTCATTGATATGCAATCCACATAATCCATATTTCTTTTATAGCCTTTCCCAAGTCAGAAGTGTCGTCTTATCAATTCAATAGGCTTGAAGAGTAGTGTTTTCAATCTAAATCCCCGATTATTTCTCTCCAACACTACTTTGTTTGTCAGGGTGTGATCTTTCTTTCCAATTCTTATCTTCAATCTTTTGAATTCCTTGAAATTCTTATTCTAGCTTTAGTGCTCTGCTTACAGCAAGGTTTAGATTTGGTAGATCACATACAGCCAATCCTTGCATGATTTTTGTCCATAGCCCTTGGATGAATCATCAAGCTTGTTGACCTTCGTTATTTTGCATATAGAGAGCATATTATATCAATCGACTAAAAATAGCCTTGTATTGACTTACAGATTGTGCCCCTTATACAAGGTCCATAAATTCTCTTTCTTTTGCTTGCTTCATCACTTCTGGCATATATTTGCTCATGAAGTCTTAGGTGAAGTTCTCCCAAGTTCGTTAAGTTCTTTCAACCACCCATTTTTGACAAATCATCTTCCACCAACTTTGGGCTGAACTTTCTAAAAGGAACATGGCAAATCAAACCCTTCACTCACTCAGATAATGCTGTATTTTAAAAATTTTCTCTAGACTCTCAATCCATTCTTTGACTTTTCTATCATCAGGATCTCCCTAGAACTTTAGGGGATTGAAATGAAGATATCATTCTAATGCTTGATCTTTAGCTGTCTCAATGGCAACTTCTACTCCAGCACCTTGTTGTTGACCCTGTGGCAGAATTCCCAATACATCTTGTGCACAAAGTTTGCAGGTTGACCATTTGAAGGGTTTTGTGACACCTCTTATTCTTGCATAGCTTATGGGTAAGTAGGTATCTCTCATTCTGGAACTTGTTGATCACCAACCCGTTGCCCAAGAGGTCTTTCCTGTCGACCAGCCCTAGGAGGAGTAGGTGTACCAAAAATTCCTTGAGATACCATCAATTTTACTAACTCCTTCTAACCTCTAAATTTAAAGAAAAAGAAGGATTAGATGAGATCAAATAAAACTCATAGACATACAAGTTTAATCATTCTATGACATACCATAGGATCCCATAGACATTATATAGTATAGAATACTTCTTCTAATACCACCTGATCAATTCATGTTAAATCCTTAAATCACACAAGAATTCCCTAATACACAAATTACTTAGAATTCAACATTCCAAATCACATCTTATCATAACTTAGGTCTTCCTTAAGTATACACATCTAAGGTAGCTCTAAATTCAAGCTTAGTTACTATATTGCCCAAACATTCTCAATTCATAATCACGTTCTAAGATCAAATCCTAGCATAATTTGAGTCCTCTTATTCCAAATTGACACTTCTCAATTAATCCGAACCCAAGTCAAGTCTTTAGCAAGTTAATAAAATTAAATCACATTAATCAATTCCATGTTAACCTAGGTCATCAAAACCTAGGCTCCAATACCATCCTGTAGTACCCCCCTCTTGGGACAACACTTAAGCCAAGCACCACTCAATTCCATCTTAATTGAACCCATAATACAAATCAATAACCTATTAGAATATTCTTTTCCCAAAACCTTATCAATGCATTTCAAACTTATCAGATATAGCAACAGATACTAATTTAGCTAAGCCTATAACATACTGGTGATATGATATAATATGTGCCACAAAATTCCAAATCCAGTCCTAATATGTCCAATCGAAATTCAAACTTAACTAACTTAGCAAATCATCAAATATATGCCATAATTCACTTTATACCTAACAAAATATTTCCCGTCCAACTTGGAGTCCAAATTCTTTACTTAATCTGAGAGAATCAAAATAATTGAGAAGGTAGTTCAAAAGACTTAGTGAGGGATAATTATAAACATAAATGATGAAGACCTATTGAGTAAGAAATCGACTCAATAGATCATCAATCAACAATCAATAGAAACACAACAGGATATATTCAAATAGTCAAGAACAGTCTAACATGCAAATACGATCGATCATTAAGATTAACAGACAAATAATAGATGCCTAGGTAAAGCCCTAGCGCATCATAGATAGACAAACGATAGATGCCCATGGGTAGTCTTAGCACATCACAGATAGATAAATAGTAGATGCCCAGAAATAGCCCTAGCACATCATAGATAGACAGAAGATAGATGTCCAGGAATAGCCTCACCATATCACTAATGCTCAGGAATAGCCTCGATAGATTACACATACCTAGGAATAGCCCTAGTATATGGCTGATAGATAGATGGAAGATAGATGCCCACGAATAGCCCTAGCACATCATAAATAGACGGATAAAAGATAAATGCCCAGAAATAGCCCTAGCACATCATTGATGCTTAGGAATAGCCTTGACACATCGCACATACCTAGGAATAGTCCTAGCATATAGTTGATAGACAGACAAAAGATAGATGCCCAAAAATAGCCCTAGCACATCAATGATGCTCAGGAATAGCCTTGACACATCGCACATACCTAGGAATAGCCTTAGCATATGGCTAACAGACGAATAGAAAATAATTGCCCAAGAATAACCCTAGCATATCACTGATGCTTAGGAATAGCCTTGGTACACCACACATACCTAGGAATAGCCTTAGCATATGGCTGATAAATGGACAAAAGATAGATACCCAAAAATAGCCTCGACACATCGTACATACCTAGGAATAGCCTTAACATATGGCTGACAAATTGAATACCCAAGATATAGCCTCTAACTTACACAATCTTACAGATGATATCTAAGGAATAGCCCCTACGGTATACAAATAAATAAATGGATGATACTTAGGAATAGCCCTAGCATATTATAGATAGACTTACAGATTAGAATAGAATTGCTGCCAAGGTAATGTGATTCCAACATATAGATTCAGATAAGCCAGTATAGCTAAGTAAAAGCTGAACAGATAAGCAGATATGTTGGCAAGGAAAAAGATAATAGATCATAATGACATAAACATAAAATAGATAAATAGATAACATGTAAGGTTTTGGGTGCCAGAACAGATAGAAATTAAAGCCAAACTTAACAGATAACCCTAAAATGGGTGTACAAATTAGATAACAAATACATATTAGATTTCAAACATAGTTTAGAGTAGGATATAGAAATAGAAAACCCACATAAAAGCTTATCAACAATAATAGATAGTTAAGAAAAGGCGCCAGATTGGCAAACCCTCACTTCCATAATCTCAAAACTACTGTCGCCACCTATTGTCTGTGGAGCCCACCTCTATGTCACCTAACCAAAAGAATAAGGTCTATAGCACAATCTTCATTCGACCTTGCAATCCTAATTATACAAGCAATGGTCTAAAATTGATATTTAATTGGCTAAATCGATAAGCTTGATATTGAAATGCTAATAATGTGAATCTTGATTAAGGAATAGAATCGGGTCCTTAATTACATAATTAACCTCGTAATAGCTCGCCAAGTCAATAATAATAGTTCTATTATCTATAATAACCTAATTTTTACTTAGGTCTTAATTCCATAGAATTGGGGTCTTAATCATCTATTAACTTAATTAACTAGAATTATCATATAATTTTACAAATTCGAATCCACTGAGCTTATATGTATGTACTCATGCATGTCTAAATTCTCGATCCCAAATCATAATTTTGATCCAATTAACTTGTATTTACATCATAAAAAAGCCTAATGATTTACTTAGATGACACCATGAATCAAATTATTCGATTAACTAGTATTTACCCATATTTGTAACACCCCTATATTCACATAAACTTTTCTTTAATATTATTCATAATATTATTTTATAAGGATTTAATTAATTTGTAAGATTTCAAGAAATAAAATGTGTGTAATTGCACTACTTATTTTATAATAAAGAGTTAAAAAAAATTAATATTACAATGAGAGGACTTATTGTGAAAATTATACTAGTAAAGTGGCTAAATTAGAAATTTTAAAAAAAAAGTAATGTAAAAGGGATAAAAAGTGACCGAGCTTTATTCTCACAAATTCATCAACTTTCACCAATTTTTTTCTTTTTATTTTCTTCACCGATGACCACCTCATTTCCTCCACCCAACACCACTATCATGACCACCTCCTCACCCTCTCTCCAACCATACTAATGTCCATGGCAAGCGGCCACCGAAGGCACACGGTAGAAGGATCGAGAAGGATGATTTTTGAGGGGTAAGTGGGTTTGTCACTTTTCGGCGATCTTTGGTTGGTCTAAGGAGTGCGTGGTGGAGTACTCATCAAGGGGAGTCAATTGGTGGCCTTACATGGCAGAGATCGATGGCAATGATGGCGGAGATGAGCGGCGAAGCTAGGCGATCCTAAAACTTTCGGGCAGTGATTGGCCTATTTTTTGATAGTTAAACAATAAACAAAGGGTACCATTGGAAAGCTCTCGGTGAGAGGCCTCTAGTAGTGGTGTTGTTGACCTTTTTACCAGTAGCAGTGCGGTGGTGGCCCAAGGTCAGAATCTTCACCTCATTCGTAAAAGCGCATGCACATGAGCTGATTGTTGAGATTCTAACTTGTTTGAGAGATATATGTATATAATAATATATATATATATATATGTAATTACAGGTATATATATGTGATTTGATTATCGTCGAACCTTGTATTTATGTATATCTTGGTAAAAATGATCGATCAAGTTACACCGGTATATAATCAGAACAACTTTGATCAATTAAATAAGCCTAGTGACTTTAATTAATATTATTTCATGTAAACTATATGTTATAAAGTATAATAAGTATAAGAAAACCCTAATTTTAAGTAACTATAAATTAACCGACTAAAATTAGGATATTGTTAGTAACTAGATTATTATGATTAATATCAAACACCAATAGAATAATTACTCAAACTTAGGTTGTTATGGATATAATGCTAGGTGTTGATGATTGCTAGAAATGATCATGGATATTGGTATAAGGCTATATTTTTATAGGTGACGAAGGTGTTGAACTTGACGATCGGTAGACTTGACTATGTTGCTGACGTGATTGAGGTAAAGATCCACCACCTTGGTAATTCCTTAAGTAAGGCAATATTGTTGGAATTGAACCCTATGAGGTTCTATTGCTTGCCTCTCTTATTGTTGCTATTTGAACCTTGTGGGGTTCTATTACTTGCTTCTCGTATTATTTATTGTTGTTATCTGAACCCTTTAAGGTTCTGTTGCTTGCCTCTCATATTGTTTATTGTCGCTATCTAAACCCTTTGAGGTTCTGTTGCTTATCTCTTATTATTATTTATGTTGCTAGTTGAACCCTGTGAGGTTTTATTACCTTGGTCATCGTCTATTGAACACCATTATTCGTTGAACTTATGAATCATACTATTATCACATCGTGTACTAAAATTAGTTGGAATCCATGACTCATTATGTTTTGGTACCATGAACAAGTCTGTATCTCATACATTACCATATCGACTAGATTGTATTATGAATTATTATTGCCGCTGTCGATTTTCTTGACTAATGTGATTATTATTGTACGTATTGACCTATTGAAATCATTCCATAAACTTGTTGTTCTGCCTTGTTGGCATATTGATTGATTAATTGATTAATTAAACTGAAAAGCATGTGGATCAGTGAAATGTTGGCCGAGTGCCTCACCAAGTTGCTATGCTTGAGCTTATATTGATGCCAAGCTGTTATACTTGAGCTATTGTTATTGTTGAGCTGTCTTGATCAAGCTATTGAATTATTGTTCATGTATTGAAGTGATCTGATATTGTATTGTTATGGAGGAATAAGGATATTCTAATATGCATGTTATATCTGATTTATTGACTTGCATATATGAGTGGGTTTGCTTTCCTTGAAATTATATCATGTTCCTAGAGCAATAAAGCTGGTGTACTATTCAGCCTAGATTAGACTGATGTTCTAAGCTAACGTATCTCACTATATCTTTCTACTATGATCGATTGAGATGTTCCTAAACCTCCCAAGCAGGATCGGTTAAGATGAACAAGCTATTGAGCCAGTGGTCTTAGCCTCTAACCTAGCATTTATTAGTGTCTCGATTATCTTCAATATCTTCTTTGACATTGACCTATTGTTTGTACTACATTGTTATTAGTTATATGTAAAAGAAATTCTTGATGCTCATTTGATCATATATTACCTTATGTTATCCTCACTGAGTCTTTGAGACTCACCCTCGTATATTATTCATTTTATTTAGGTAGGTAACAGACAGTGGAAATTGAGGGCTGACAAACCTAATATATGATGATTGAGAAGAAGTTGGTTAAGTATTTGTATAGGTGGCTACACTCTGGGTTTCTTTGTTAAAGATGTTGTGATGTGTCATGATGACTAATATATTCATGGTTTTTTTTATGTATGACTTCTGGTATTAGAAATGACATTTTAGCTTGAATATCGTTGAACTTCTTATTATGATATTCTGTACTTTGATATAACTTCTTCATTTTGGGTTAAAAATTTGTTGTAAGAATTTTGACACTGTTGATATTATTATTATTGAGTATAATACTTTTATGGGTTTTATGGTTATGATAGTGTATATTTAGTGATTGATCATATTAGTGCCTCAACTTTGGTGTTATCTCGAGATGGGGGTGCTACAGGTGGTATCAGAGCTTGGGTTTGGAAAACCTAAGCTAAACTGGGATAGGATCCTAGGATACGACCCTTGAAATGTTATATGCTTGGGAACTTAAGATGAATTTGATTTGTTTAATATTAACTAAGGAAAGTTATGACTGCAAGATAGCTAATGGACACCAAGATGGAAAGGAACTTGTGGAGGAAAGAAAAACTATAGAGACTTTACAAGCAAAGATTAGAGTATTGAAGGTAGAGAAAGAAGTGTTG
The DNA here is from genome assembly GCA_014898725.1 of Jacaranda copaia. Lineage (NCBI taxonomy): Eukaryota > Viridiplantae > Streptophyta > Magnoliopsida > Lamiales > Bignoniaceae > Jacaranda > Jacaranda copaia. The sequence goes on along the minus strand of JACGDI010003820.1, from coordinate 9,873 downwards.
AAAGGGCAGTGTGAGTTTCTTCAAGAAAGACTGCATGATATGAGGGAGGATTTAATAGATAGAGAGGCTGAGGTTTATCATTTGAAGTCAGCAATAGGTGCTAGGAGTTATATGCTAGAAAGATTGCAAGGAGATATAGAAAGAGAGAAGATGCGAGTTAAGATAGTAGAGGCTTAGATTTAGGAACTTAAAGCCATAAATTCCAGATGGAGGAAACTTTTAGCACCTTAGAATTTGATCCTAAAGGGAATAACAAGATGGTTCAAGCTATTATGCACGAGATTAGGCAAATAGTCGCTTACTATGGTAGGGCTATAGACCAGACCATAGGATTTAGGTCAGGAATTGATATTGGAGTGGGACTATCAAGGATTCGACCACCTTTGGAGCAGAGACATGATCAGGATATTCATATTAAGGAGATTTCTGCAGGGGAGCTAGTAGAAGAGCACACTATAAGATTCACAGAGGAGGCCCCCGAGGAGGACTCGGTGGAAGAGAATTACGAGAAAGAGGAATTAAATGATGGGGATCCAAAGATAGACCTAATACTAGAATTCCTAGTTGACATACCCCTTGAGGATGATGTAGCTGAGACCAAATTTCCAAATGATATGCAACACGTTGACGACCTTTTTGTGCTACAGTTTCCTGAAAAGGTACCCCCTAAGAAAATAAAGTTGTGGAGATTGAGGAGGATGAAGAAGATGTCGAGTTTGGTATCACTGATGTAGAAGATTCAAATTGAATATTTTATTAGCATATCCTGACCATATCACTGCTTTACTGGATAGACTTAGCTACTACGGCTTAGTTATCTAACTTAGGGATAAAACCCATATAGCCTCATCAATTATTTTATGGCCAGTCATATTAATATAGGGAACCATTCTAAATATTTTTGAAATTTTGAAACTGTATATACTCGATTATAGCTGCTCTCGATAGTTTATATGAAATGAAACTTTCTCAATTGTAATTTTCTTGAGCATTGCTTGTTGATGTGGTTTCACCTATTACTTGCTTTTACATTATATATATATATACATTTATTTCCTGTGACTTGAATCTAAGAAAATTGATAATATTCGGGTGTTGTTACCCAAAATGATCACAGGTTCAAACTCAGCAAAAGATATGTCATATAATGGCATCCCATGGAAGTGTTAGCACCCCTCGTCCGATAAGGGAAAGCCGTAATAGGAGACCACCGAGGAGGTGAGGTATTGCACATAGAACCTCTGAAAGGAGAGAACCTGCCTATTGGTAGGCTTGGCATGAGAAAGAAGACTCATATTCTAACCAATTAGGCCAACCTGTCATGAGTCAAATTGCTGAATATGGGGAACCTGGAGGACAACAGGATCGGCAACATGCCTAGCTAGGAGAGGCAGAGTAAGGGCAATTCAAGAGAAGACTGATAGTCGAGTATTAGAGTAATTTCTACAATTTTAACCCCCTAAATTTCTCAAAGAACCCGATGACAGAAAGGCTGAGATGTGGGTTGAGAGTCTGGAAAAGATATTTCACACCCTATAGTACCCTGATGAATAGAAAATTAGATTTTCTACCTTTCTCTTAGAAGGTCTTGCACATAATTGGTGGAAGACAATTGAACAAAGGTGGGCTGCCATAGAGACTCTCAGAACTTAAGAGAACTTCACTTGAGAATTCATTGACAAATATGTTCCCTTAGTTTTCAAGTAGGCAAGAGAGAGAAAATTTATAAGCTAATTCAAGAGAATCAATCAGTCGAGCATTATGAGGCCGCGTTCAGTCAATTAATCTAATATACCCCTTTTGTGATGGAGGATGAAGGTAGATAAACCTAGCAGTTTGTACAAGGGTTGATGCTAGAACTCCAATGGGGACTAGCAACTTTTGACCTGCCAAACTTGAACATCGCAGTAAGCAAAGCATTGCAGCTGGAGTTAGAAGTACAGGAAATTTATAAAATTGAAGAAAGAAACTGAAAGATAAGACCCTACCCCAAAGAACAGAGTGGTACAGAAAGAAAACAGCCCAAGTTACAATCAGAAAGTGCTACACCTCAAGCACCACATGATGTAAGGACAGTAAGCCCAGCTCAATGTGCAAGTCAAAAATAATATGGATTCTGTGGGAGACTGGGACACGAAAAAGCCGATTACCAAATGAAATAGGGTAAATGCCTAAGATGGGGTAGTGACCAACATTTTCTATGGGATTGCTCCATGAGAAAAGGGCCAGCACCAACTGGTAGAAAAAGAAAACAAGTAGTTAAAGGAAAAGGGAAGCAGAAAGTGCAGGCTCAAGCTTATGCTCTAATAAGAAAGTATGCATCTAATCCAAATAAAGTCGTTGAAGGTACGGTTACTATCCTTGGAATCTCTAGTAATGCTTTATATGATCCTGGTGCATCCCATTCTTTTGTATCTACCTCATTTTCACAAAAGATGAATAACTCACGTGAAACCATGGCATATCAGATAGAAGTTTTAACACCACTAAGAATAGGGTTAACTATTGATATTAAATATGAGAAATGTCCGCACATGGTAGAGGGTGAAATCTACCAAGCTAATTTAATTTAGATGCCCATCCAAGGTTATGATTTGATCATGGGTATAGACTGGCTATACAGACACCAAGCACAAGTGGACTATTTCACAAAGAGAGTAACCCTTGGAAAAATGGTGTCGGCATCAACTCACCAATTGATAGAAAAAAATCATTCAATCCCAACTATATCTGCATTGGAGGCCAGGAAAGTTTTAAGAAAAGGCGGACAAGTACAGCCAAAATTGAAGAAGTAGAGGTAGTGGCTAGATACCTTGAAGTGTTCCCAGAGAAATTAAACTTATTACCTCCAAACTGGGAGATATAATTTGTTATTCATACTCTTTCTAAGACTACACCAGTATCCAAAACCCCATATAGAATGGCACCAACAGAATTGAAGGAGTTGAAGGATCAGTTGCAAGAACTGCTAGAAAAGAAGTTTATTTAGCCTAGCACATCTCCATGGGAAGCCCCAGTACTCTTTGTTAAGAAAAATGATGGGTTATTGAGGATGTACATTAATTATCGAGAGTTAAACAACGTGATTGTCAAAAATAAATATCCATTACCCCATGTAGAGGAGCTATTCGACCTACTACAAGGATCTATGGTCTTCTTAACCTTGTCTAGACAAGTTCGTGGTGATCTTCATTAATGATATTCTAGTATACTCAAAGAACGGAGAAGAACATACTGAGTACTTACATTTAGTCCTCAAAACTTTAAGGGAGCATAAGTTATATGCTAAGTTCAGCAGTGCGACTTTTGGATTAAGGAAGTATCATTTCTTGGCCATATTAAATCTCAAGATGGAGTGGTAGTTGATCCCTCCAAGATATAAGCAATAATCAACAGGAAGAGAAATGAGAATGTGATAGAAGTTTGTAGCTTTTTAGGTCTAGCTGGCTATTATCAAAGATTTCTACAGGACTTTTCTAAACTAGCTAGCCCTATAACTAGGCTCACTCAAAAGGATCAACTATATCATTAGGATAAAAACTGTGAGAAATGTTTTCGAGAACTAAAGAATAAATTAACGATAGCCTTAGTTTTGGCTCTACTAAAAGGATTGGAAAACTTTTTGGTATACATGAATGCCTTAAAGCAAGGACTTGGATGTGTCTTGATGTAAAAGAGGTGAGTTATTACTTATGCATCTAGGAAACTCAAGCCACATGAATAAAATTATCCCACTCATGACTTAAAGCTTAATGTAATAGTATTTGCACTGTAGACACATTTGAGGGATATATCGACCACAAAAGTCTCAAATATTTAAGATCACAAAAGGATCTAAATATGAGGCAACCCCGATGGATGGAATTTCTTGAAGATTATGAATTCTCAATTCTTTACCATCTAGGAAAGGCGAACATGGTAGCGGATGTATTAAGTCGTAGAACCAAAGTGGCTTATATAATGGGAACGACAGTGATGAAAACCTTGAGAGCAGATGCCATACTAACATTAAAGCAGAAGGTTTGGCTTACAGGAGTAAAGGTGCAACCAAAAATGTATGTTGAAATACGGCAAGCTCAAGCTCAAGATGATTAGATGTCAAAATAAAAAGAAGAAATTGAAAGATCTAGAGAGTCTAAATTCAATATTGATAGTCAAGGTACCCTTCTGTTCCGCAAAAGAATTTGTGTACTGGAAGAAGCAAAAAAGAGACTATTAGATGAAGCACACAAATCCAAATTCATGATACTTCCAAGAGGTACTAAGATGTATCAAGATTTAAAGAAATAATTTTGGTGGAACGGAATGAAAAAGGATATTGTAGACTATGTGCGCGGATGCCTAACCGATCAGTTGGTTAAGGCAGAACACCACCGACCATCAGGATTACTTCAATCACTTTTAATTCCTAATTGGAAATGGGAGCAAATCTGCATGGACTTTGTAACAGGCCCACATACAACTAGAGGAGGTTATGATGGCATATGGGTGATAGTGGATAGACTAACGAAGTCAGCGCATTTCCTACTAATAGGAACGCAATATAAAGTTGAGAAACTAACAAAGCTATATGTTAAAAAAATAGTGAGATTGCACAGTATACCAGTCAACATTGTATTTGATCGAGATCCAAAGTTTACATCGAGACTTTGGAAAGCTCTACAGGAACACTTGGGGATGAGGTTATATTTCAGCTTGGCTGCTCATCCTCAAACAAATAGCTAATCGAAAAGGACCATCAGAATATTAGAAGACATGTTTAGAGCTTGTGTCTTGGACTTTAGTGGAAATTGGAGCAGATATCTACTGTTAATCAAATTTGCATATAATAACAATTATCAGTCTACCATCCAGATGGCCCCATTTGAGGCATTGCATGGTCAAAAATGCAATCCCCAATACATTGGGACCTTGAGGAACACAAGGGTAATGACCGTGAGTTCTCATAAACTATCAGACCAGAGTTAATTCAAGAAGCTATCAAAAAGATTCAAATCATTAAGCAATAAATGAAGGTTGCACAGTATTGCCAAAAGAGTTATACAAATAATCGAAGAAAAGAATTAGAATTTGAAGTAGGCAATCAGGTATTTCTTAAAGTATTCCGAGAAAAAGGACTCGAAGAATTGGCAAAGGTGGAAAGTTGAGCCTGAGATATATTAGACCTTATGAGATAAGTAAGAGAATTGGGCCAGTGGTGTATTGATTAAATCTACCCCAAAGCATGACAGGCATTCATGACGTCTTTCATGTTTCTTAACTTCGAAAATACTACCCTAATCCTTCTCACATTGTCTCTCCAGCCAATGTATCGTTGCAAGGTGATTTGACATATGAAGAACAACCAATTAGCATTTTAGACTGAAAATTTTGAGAACTTAGAAATCAGAGGATTCCTTAAGTAAAAATTCTCTGGCGCAATCATAACGTTGAGGAAACAACATGAAAATTGAAAGATCTCATGTGTCGATAATACCCAGTACTTTTTTAGAATTCAGGTGGAATCTGGGGACTAGATTCTTTTTAGAAGGGGGATTTGTAACACCACTATATTCACATAAAATTTTATTTAATATTATTCATAAAATTATTTTATAAGGATTTAATTAATTTGTAAGATTTCAAAAAATATATATATGTGTAATTGCACAACTTATTTTATAAGAAAGAGCTAAAATTTAATATTACCATGAGAGGGCTTATTGTGAAAATTATACTAGTAAAGTGGCTAAATTGGAAATTTAAAAAAAAATGAATGAAAAAGGGGCGAAAAGCGACTAAGCTTCATTCTCACAATTCCATCAACCTTCACCAATTTTCTTCTTTTTATTTTCTTCACCCGCGACCAACCCACCACCACCGGCGACCACCTCATTTTTGCCACCCAACACCACTATCATGACCACCTCTTCATCCTCTCTTTGACCATACTGATGTCCACGACGAGTGGCCATCGGATGCGTACGGCGAAAGTGACTGAGATGGAAGATTTTTGAGGGGTAAGTGGATTTGTCACTTTCTGGCAATCTTTGGCAGGTCTGAGGAGTGCACGGTGGAGTACTCATCAAGAGGAGTCGATTGGTAGCCTTGCATGGTGGATATCATCAGCTGCGATGGCGAAAACTAGCGGTGGAGCTAGGCAGTCATGAAACTTTCAAGCAGCAATAACCCCTTTTTTGATGGTTAAATAGTAAACAGAGGGTACCATTGGAAAGCTCTCGGTGAGAGGCTTCTAGCAGTGGTGTTGTTGAAATTTTTGCTAGCAGTGCAACGATGACCTAGGGTTAGAATCTTCACCTCGTTCTCAGGAGAGCATGTACGCAAGCTGATCATTGAGATTTTAACTTATTTGGGAGATATTGGTATATAATAATATACATGTAATTGTATGTATATATGTGATCTGATTATCATTGAATCCTTGTATTTACATATATTTTGGTAAAAATGATCGATCAGGTTACCTTGGTATATAATTAGAACAACTTTGATCAATTAAATAAGCTTAGTGACTTTAATTAATATTATCTCATGCAAACGATAGGTTATAAAGTATAATAGTATAAGAAAACCCTAATTTTAAGTAACGATAAATTAGATGACTAAAATTAAGATATTATTAGTAACTGGATTATTATTGATATGGGATAGCCCAACAGGCCCCTTTTTCCAAAACACACAACTCGCGAGATCCAATGTTAAAC
>JACGDI010003803.1:777091-815589 GCA_014898725.1 Jacaranda copaia | reverse complement strand
ACTTCTTTTCCTTTGAATCGCACTCATATCCATTATCCAGTTTCAATTGAATTGAAGTGAACTTCTACAAAATGCATTTTATACTTTGTTTTTTTTATATTTGTACTTCATTGCCCTCAAATGGTACTCAAATTGGCCACCCAATTTCAAAGGAATTGAATATACTTCAATGAAACATATTTTATATTTCGTTTGTCCTGGGCTTGTACTTTATTTCCTTGAATTATACTCACAATCATTGCTCAGTTTCAATTGATTTGAAATGAACTTCAACGAAACACATTTTATACCTTATTTCTTCAGGGTTTGTACTTCATTGCTCTCAAATTGTACTCAAATTCGCTGTCTAGTTTCAAAGGAATTGAAGTGTACTTCAACGAAACACATTTTATACTTTGTTAATTCTGGGTATGTACTTTATTTCCTTTGAATTGTACTCACATTCACTACCTAGTTTCTATTGAAGTGAAGTGAATTTTAATGAAACACATTTTATGCTTTGTTTTTTCTGGGTTTGAACTTCATTGCCCCCAAATTGTACTCAAATTGGTTGCCCAGTTACCAAGAAATTGAAGTGTATTTTAATTAAACACATTTTATACTTTTCTTGCTTTGAGTTTGCCCTTCATTATCCTTGAATTGTAGTCAAATTCGCTGGCCAGTTTTAATTTAGCTTAAGTGTACTTCAACCCAACAAATTTTTTACTTTTTTTATTCCACGTTTGCATTTCATTTACTAAACTCACTAAATGGAAAATATTATAAATACTCGATGGAAAATTACACTTACCTAAAAAATAATTTTATAAATAAAGTATACTTCAATTTACGAATGTATTTGCATACAAAGTACGAACACAGAAATATTTCTTGACATTTTTACCTCATTTATGCAATTTTGTACTTAATATCTTAATATTTTTACTAAAGTTGTTGAATTCAAATTTGTTCAATGATTTGAATTTTAAGTTTTGGTACTTAATAATCAAATTATAAAAATATGTGTAATATTTATCATATGAATAAAATAATATTGAAGTTTTAATTTGTTAACCATTAGTGTTTAAGAAATAAATGTTGTTAATTGCAGTAATAAAAGAATACTTGTGCTTTCAAAGATATAGACAAATGAGAATTTGACAATAATATCCACATTATCACTGGTACAAATAGGTACTTCACATGATATGATAATCTCAAAATATTGTACTTGACCATCATTATAATTATTGGAGAATAATTATTCAATTGTAATAAGTGTACTTCAACGAAACATATTTTGCACTATGTTAGATCTGGGTTCGTACTTCAACACTCTCAAATTGTACTCAAATTAGTTGCCAAGTTTCAAAGAAATTGAAGTTCACTTCAACGAAACACATTTTATACTTTGTTGGTTCTGGGTTTATACTTTATTGCACTCAAATTGTTCTCAAATTGGTTGCACAGTTTCAAAGAAATTGAAGTGTATTTCAGCAAAACACTTTTATACTTTGTTAGTTTTGGGTTTGTACTTTATTTACTTCGAATTGTACTCACATTCGTGGCCTAATTTCAATTGATTTAAAGTGAACTTCGATAAAACACAATTTATACTTTATTTTTTCTGGGTTTGCATTTCATTTCCCTCAAATTGGCTACCTAATTTAAAAGAAATAGAAGTGTACAACAATGAAACACATTTTATACTTCATTAGTTTGTATTTCATTTTCTTTAAATTATGCTCAAATTCACTGCCCAGTTTTTAATTGAATTGAAGTAAACCTCAACGAAATGCATTTTATACTTTATTTTTTCAAGGTTTGTACTTTATTGCCCTCAAATTGTACTCAAATTGGCTACCCAATTTCAAAGGAATTAAAGTGTACAATAACGAAACACATTTTATACTTCGTTAGATCTGGGTTTGTTCTTCATTTTCTTCGCATTATGCTCAAATTCATTGCCCAATTTTAATTGAAGTGAAGTGAACTTCAACAAAATGCATTTTGTACTTTATTTTTTCTGGGATTGTACTTCATTGCCTCAAATTGTACTCAAATTGGTTGCTCAGTTTCAAAAGAATTAAAGTGTATTTCAACAAAGCACATTTTATGGTTTATTTGTTTGATGTTTATACTTCATTTCCTTCAAATTGCACTCATATCCACTGCCCAGTTTCAATTGAATTGAAGTAAACTTCAATAAAATACATTTTACACTTTGATCTTTTTAGGTTTGTACTTCATTGGCCTAAAATTGTACTCAAATTGGCCACCCAATTTCAAAAGAATTGAATGTACTTCAACGAAATATATTTTATGCTTTGTTAGTTTTGGGTTTGTACTTTGTTTTCTTTGAATTGTACTCACATTCACTATCCAGTTTCAATTGATTTGAAGTGAACTTCAACAAAACACATTTTTTGATTTGTTTTTTTGAGGTTTGTACTCCATTGCCCTCAAATTGTACTCAAATTCGCTGTCCAATTTCAAAGGAATTGAAGTGTACTTTAATGAAACACATTTTATACTTTGTTAGCTCTGGGTTTGTACTTTATTTTCTTCAAATTGTACTCATATTCGCTGCCCAATTTCTATTGAATTGTAGTGAACTTCAATGAAATACATTTTATACTTCATTTTTTTTGGGTTTGAACTTCATTGCTCTTAAATTGTACTCGAATTGGCTACCTAATTTCAAAGGAATTGAAGTGTACTTCAATGAAACACATTATACTTTTCTTATTTCTAGTTTGCAATTCATTGTCCTCAAATTGAAGTCAAATTCCCTGGCTAGTTTTAATTTAACTTAAGTGTACTTCAACCCAACACATTTTATACTTTCTTTGTTCCACGTTTGTACTTCATTTCCCTAAAACTGTGTTAAACTTATTGCCAATTTCAATGGAAAATGTTATAAATACTTGATGGAAAACTGCACTTACTTAAAAAATAATTTTATAAATAAAGTATGCTTCAATTTACGAATGTATTTACATACAAAGTACAAACACAGAAATATTTCTTGACATTTTTACCTCATTTAAGCAATTTTGTACTTAATATCTTAATATTTTTACTAATATTGTTGAATTCAAATTTGCTCAATGATTTCAATTTTATGTGTTGGTAATTAATAATCAAATTATAAAAATATGTGCAATATTTATAATATGAATAGAATAATATTGAAGTTTTAATTTGTTAATCTTTAATGTTTAAGAAATATATGTTTTAATCACAGTAATAAAAGAATACTTGTGCTTTCAAATATGTAGCCAAATGAGAATTTGATGATAATATCCACATTATCACCGGTACAAATACATACTTCACCTTATGCGATAATCTCAAAATATTGTACTTGACCATCATTATAATTATTGGAGAATAATTATTCAATAGCAATAAGTATATTTCAATAAAACATATTTTATACTTTGTTAGATTTAGGTTTGTACCTCATTGCCCCCAAATTGTACTCAAATTGGCTGCACAGTTTCAAACAAATTAAATGTACTTCAACGAAATATATTTTATACTTTGTTAGTTGTGGGTTTGTATTTTATTTCCTCTGAATTATACTTACACTCACTACTTAGTTTCAATTGAATTGTAGTGAACTTCAACAAAGTATATTTTATACTTTATTTTTTTTGGGTTTGTACTTTATTGCCCTCAAAATATACTCAAATTGGCTGTCCAATTTCAAAGGAATTGAAATGTACTATAATAAAACATATTTTATACTTTGTTAGTTCTGGGTTTGCACGTTATTTCCTTCGAATTGTACTCACATTCACTGTCCAGTTTCAATTGAATTGAAATGAATTTCAACGAAACACATTTTCTTCATTGTTTTCTTTGCATGTACTTTATTGCCTTCAAATTGTACTCAAATTGGCTTTCTAGTTTCAAAAGAATTGAAGTGTACTTCAATGAAAAATATTTTATACTTTTTTTGTTTCGGGTTTGTATGTCATGGTCCTTGAATTGTTGTCAAATTTGCGGGCTAGTTGTAATTATACTTAAGTGTATTTCAACCCAACACATTTTATACTTTCTTTGTTTCACATTTGTACTTCATTTCGCTCAAACGGTACTAAACTCACTGCCAATTTCAATGGAAAATATTATAAATACTCGATGAAAAATTGCACTTACCTAAAAAATAATTTTATAAATAAAGTATGCTTCAATTTACGAATGTGTTTACATACAAAGTACAAACATAGAAAATTTCATGACATTTTTACCTTATTCGGCAATTTTGTACTAATATCTTAATGTTTTTACTAATATTGTTGAATTCAAAGTTGTTCAATGATTTGAATTTTAAGTTTTGGTAATTAATAATCAAATTATAAAAATATGTGTAATGTTTTTCATAGGAATAAAATAATATTGAAGTTTTAATTTGTTAACCATTAGTGTTTAAGAAATAAATATTGTTAATCGCAGTAATAAAGGAATACTTGTGCTTTCAAATGTAGCCAGATGAGAATTTGACGATAATATCAAAATTACCACTAGTACAAATACATACTTCACATGATGTGATAATCTCAAAATATTGTACTTGACCATCATTATAATTATTGAAGAATAATTATTCAATTGCAATAAGTGTATTTCAATAAAACACGTTTTATACTTTGTTAGATTTGAGTTTGTACTTCATTACTTTCAAATTGTACTCAAATTGGCTGCTAAGTTTCAAAGAAAATGAAGTCTACTTCAACGAAATATATTTTATACTTTGTTGGTTTTGGATTTGTATTTCATTGCCCTCAAATTGTTCTCTAATTGGCTGCCCAATTTCAAATAAATTGAAGTGTACTTCAGCAAAATACATTTTATATTTTACTAGTTTTGGGTTTGTACTTCATTTCTTATGAATTGTGCACACATTCACTACCCAGTTTCAATTGATTTGAAGTGAATTTCAACGAAACACATTTTATACTTTATTGTTTCTAGGTTTGTACTTCATTTTTCTCAAATTGTACTTGAATTGGCAGTTTCAAAGAAGTTGAAGTGTACTTTAAGGAAACACGTTTTATACTGCGTTAATTTTGGGTTTGTTCTTCGTTTCCTTCAAATTATACTCAAATTCACTATCCAGTTTTTAATTGAATTGAAGTGAACTTCAATGAAATAAATTATATATTTTGTTTTTTCTAGGTTTGTACGCCCTCAAATTGTAATCAAATTGTCTAGCCGGTATCAAAGGAATTGAAGTGTAGTTCAACAAAACACATTTCATACCTTATTTGTTCAAGGTTTGCACTTCATTTTCTTTGAATTATACTCACATTCAGTGTCCAATTTCAATTGAATTGAAGTGAATTTCAATGTATCACATTTTATATTTTGTTTTTTTTGGGTATATACCTCATTGCACTCAAATTGTATTCAAATTGGTAGCCCAGTTTCAAATGAATTGATTGCACTTCAATGAAACACATTTTATACTTCATTAGTTGTGGGTTTGTATTTTATTTCCTCTAAATTGTACTCACACTCACTACCTAGTTTCAATTGATTTGAAATGAACTTTAATGAAGCACATTTTATACTTTATTTTTTTTGGGTTTGTACTTCATTGTCCTCAAATTGTACTCAAATTAACTATCCAATTTCAAAGGAATTGAAGTGCAATTCAATAAAACACATTTTATAGTTTATTAATTCTAAGTTTGTACATTATTTCCTTTGAATTGTACTCACATTCACTGCCCAGTTTCATTTGAATTGAAATGAACTTCAACGAAACACATTTTCTACATTATTTTTCTTGGGTTTGTACTTTATTGCCTTCAAATGATACTCAAATTGGCTTCCCAGTTTCAAAGAAATCGAAGAGTACTTCAATAAAACACATTTTATACTTTTTTTGTTTCGGGTTTGTACTTCATGGTCCTCGAATTGTTGTCAAATTCGCCGGCCAGTTTTAATTCGACTTAAGTATATTTCAACCCAACACATTTTATACTTTCTTTGTTCCACATTTATACTTCATTTCCCTCAAATTGTATTAAACTCACTACTAATTTCAATGGAAAACATTATAAATACTTGACGGAAAATTACACTTGCATAAAAAATAATTTTATAAATAAAGTATGCTTCAACTTACGAATGTATTTACATACAAAGTACAAACATAGTAATATTTCTTTCCATTTTTACCTCATTTCGGCAATTTTGTACTTAGTATATTAATAATTTTACCAATATTGTTGAATTGATATTTGTTCAATTATTTGAATTTTAAGTCTTGTTAATTAATAATCAAATTATAAAAATGTGTGTAATATTTATCATATGAATAAAATAATGTTAAATTTTTAATTTGTTAAAACACTAGTGTTTAACAAATAAACGTTGTTAATCGTGGTAATGAAAGAGTACTCATGCGTTCAACGATGTAAACGAATGAGAATTTGACGATAATATCCACATTATCATTGGTGCAAATATGTACTTCACATAATGATATAATCCCAAAATATTGTTCTTGACCATCATTATAAATATTGGAGAATAATTGTTCAATTGTAATAAGTGTACTTCAATGAAATACATTTTATACTTCGTTAGTTCTAGGTTTGTACTTTATTTCCTTTGAATTGTACTCACATTCACTACCTTGTTTCAATTGATTTGAAGTGAACTTCAATGAAACACATTTTATAGTTTTTTTTCTTAGGTTTGTACTTCATTGCCCTCAAATTGTACTCAAATTGGTTGTCTAGTTTCAAAGGAATTGAAGTGTACTTCAACGAAACAGATTTTATATTTTGTTAGTTTTGGATTTATACTTTATTTCCTTTTAATTGTACTCACATTCATTGCCTAATTTCAATTGATTTGAAGTGAACTTCAACGAAACACATTTTATACTTTATTTTTTTTGGGTTTATACTTCATTGTCCTCAAATTGTACTCAAATCAGCTGTCCGATTTTAAAGGAATTGAGGTGTACTTCAATGAAACACATTTTATACTTTGTTAGTTCTAGATTTTATTTTATTTCCTTCAAATTATACTCACATTCATTGCCTAGTTTCAATTGAATTGAAGTGAACTTCAATAAAATAGATTTTATACTTTATTTTTCTAGATTTGTACTTCATTGCCCTCAAATTGTACTCAAATTGGCTACCTGGTTTCTGCAGTTTCAATAGAACCTAGGCATTTTATACTTCAACGCAACATAGGTTATACGTTGTTTGTTCCAATTTCACACTTGATTTTTCTCAAATTGTACTCAATTCACTGCCTAATTTCAATTAAAAATATTATAAATACTTGATGGAACACTACACTTACATAGAAAATAATATTAGGTACAAAGTGTGCTTCAATTTACATGTATTTTTACATACAAAGTGTGATTCAATTCGTGGTATTATCATGACTTAATATTATATATGCCATTGTTGCACAACATTTATCCATGTTGATTGTTCTAGCTATCCTTCAGAACTCAAGGGAGTCTCTAGCAAAACCTTTTACCCAAAGGTATGCATAAACACTACAATTTATTGCACCCTCTTTCTGTTTGCTTTTTTTTTTTTTTGCCTTATGTATTCAACCACACAACACCCCAATGAAAGATTCATGTACCAAGAATAGAATAAAGTCTTCAAAAATATTAATCAGTTGTTGACTCCATACTTTATGAAGAAATCATAGGAAAAGAAAGCAAACTTACAATGGTAATAGCATTGGTTTGTATCTAGTGGCCATTATTGAATTCAAGTACAAGAAAAAATGAGTGGAGGTGTCGAGGATAACCAAAAACCAGTGATGGTGCTAATAAATTGGTAGGATTATGTAACGACACTGGTTTACAACATCTAACATGAGCTTTTCCAAGTATTTACGTGTGAAGGAGTTAAGTGTAGATATCAACTCCATAAATTCTTCATTCGTCATATCCTTCATGTTGTGTCCCTTGAGTCTATCTAATATATTAGCCTTTGAAGTATAAAATAATGGTTAGACTCATTGGAAACGTGAACTAAATTAAGTTAGAAAACCACCACATACCTATTCCACATGTTGATATTATGTAGCCCATCTTTCAGCAACAGTGAACTAAATTAAGTTAGGAAACCACCACATACCTATGCTATTGCGGACATAAACTACACCTTATGGTGACACTGTTGCTGAAAGATGGGCTACATAATATCAACATATTGCATTCCACTATGTCACCGATAAGTTCTCCTCTAAATAAGAGCTTACAAAAGTTTCTTCCATCAAGAAATTATCTTCCTCCCTCCTAGACAATCACTCTATACAATTATTAACTTTTAGTTCAGACACTAATTTATCCAAAAGAAAAATAATAACCAAATCTTGTTACCTCAAATTATCTCTTCTGACAAAGTTTTCGATGACTTATTGCTCTTCTACTAGAATAAGAACATGACCTCTATAATCAGTCATTCCTCTATAGGGATTAGTTGCTTCAATCTTTAGGCTAGCTAGTTCATCTGCCACTTGGATTGGGCTAATATCTTTGGTCTCCTGCGGTACAAAACACAGCACATTAGGTACAAAGTATAAACTATTGAAGTACAAAAGATTAGCACATTAAGTACAAAGTATTAACTATTGAAGTATCTCTTATTGAAGTATAAAATATAACTAACATGGAGTACAAAATCCAGCACATTAAGTTTAAAGAATCAACTATTGATGTATCCCCTATTGAAGTACAAAATATAATCAACCTGGAGTACAGAACTTAGCACATTAAGTGCAAAGTATCACTATTGAAGTATGCCCTATTAAAGTACAAAATATTGCCAACATGGAGTACAAAAATTAAGCACATTAAGTACAAAGTATCAACTATTGAAGTATTCCCTATTGAAATACAAAATATGACTAACATGGAGTACAAAACTAAGCACATTAAGTACAGAGTATCAACTATTGAAGTATCCCCTATTGAAGTATAAAATATGACCAACATGGAGTACAAACCTCAAGCACATTAGGTATAAAGTATCAACTATTAAGTACAAAAGCTAAGCATATGAAGTACAAATATTCCAACATGGAGTACAAACGATTGGCACATGAAGTATAAATGTTGCCAACATGAAGTGTAAAAGATTAGCACATTAAGTACAAATATCACCAACATGAAATATAAGATATCATCACATTAAGTACAAATATCAACCACTCAAGTATAAGATATTATTACATTTATTACAAATAGATAATTTATAAATGAAATGCAAATAACAAAAACTTAATATTAAGTAGTTAACAACACCTATTCTTTTTATTCTTTGTTCTTTTGTGCACGAGGATGAGAATGAGGACGATAGGTCTTTGTCATTTATCTTGCTCTTTTAACTGGTGTGGTGCTTGGGAGGCTGACAAAATTTGGAGATTTCTATTTTGACTTTCTGTCTTATCGATTATGCACATTTGTCGCAATCAAGGACATGACATTTGCCATTTCAATCCCAGATTCCTCAAACTTAGCTACTTGAATTGATACATAAAGTTCTATCTTCAAAGGTTTGGGGGAATCTGAAGGATCATGAAAGTGTTTCATTCGACTTTCTTCATCCACTGTGTCTTCAGATTCATCCCCTTTTTTCTATGCATCATCTACCAAATCAAGTCTCTCTTCATGTACATTCTCACCAGCTTCCTCTTCAAGCTCCTGCCCATCAGTCTTGTCCTCAGCTAGATGCTTCACCTCATCATTGCCATCATATTGAATGAAGCAATTTTTTCTTTTAATGATTTAATTTCTTCTACTTTTGTTGTAATAATTGCTTTATATATTGTATGATCACAAACATGGACTTCACTAATAGCAGTGCTGGCAGCCTCTAATTTCTTGATCAAAATTGCCAATTCTAGCTTCTTTGGAGCAGGGTTGAGGGCTATAACCTATTACAATAAAAATAATTATCACATTCAAATTATTATATAGAAAACTAACAATGAATTATTACAATTATTACTATTTCTACTATAACTTGTTTCAATTTATTCTTCACCTCCTCCACATTATGTGGGAGTTTGCTATCCTTTCACCAGTAAAAGTGTGGAAACTCAAACAAACTCACTGGTGAAGCTAATGACGGGATGCTTTCATAAAATCATGCCTATCATTCATAAATAAAATAATTATACTTACTTAAATATAAATATAATCAATGTTATTTGAAAAATGAAGCAAACACTTACCATTAAACAGGCTGTGCACCCGTCAATGTAGTTCTTGGTTCTTTCTCCACATACTCCTAAATGGTTCTTCATATCTTGGACAAGGAAATTGTATGCAGCTATGCTTCATACATACAGATGAACTCTAGACAAATTATTCAAGTATGGTAGAAAAAATCGTGGAGTTCAATAATTAGATGTTAGAAACAAAAAATAATTAAAAACAAAAAGCATGTACAACCTACAAAAATTATTCAAGTCCTCCTCACTATCCTTATATATATACTCGAACTTTTTTGCTATTTTAGATTTAGTTGTATTTTTTAGCTTTCAAAAAGGCTATCAAAGGTTGAAGACTTTATTTTCAATGTTATATCAATAGATTGCCCCACATATGGCAACCTTAAAATCATAAAAAATTCAATTGCAGAAAACGAAACCTCAATCCCCTCCGAAAAATGAAATTATAGCTTTTTAGGTCAAACCTCCTAAGTAAAGCTTCAAGCTGAATGAAGCTTGAATTTAACTTAGGCATATCCATGTATATATAGAAAGAGGTCTTCTTCAATGCATCAAAATATTTTGACCCCATCTTAAACTTCACAATCTCCAACTTACTCAGAAAAAATTGGGTGGAGAGGGGGGAGCAACAAAAGTAGACCTCATAATGTCTTTGCTTTGCTGCAATTAAATAAAAAAAATTAATATATAAACAGATTATAAACTAACTCTTTTAGATAATTTGTACTGAAAACTTGAATATTTTGTATTACAAATGCTTCTAAAATGTACTTCAGAAACTCATAATATATAATACATTTTCAATTACTATATAGTTCAGGCTTGAATGTTTTATACTACATTTGCTTGTAAAATATACTATAGATACACAGATTATATACTAAACTTTCATTTAATGTATACTGTATGGTTAAGTATTTTATATTATAATTGTTTCTAAAATGTACTGTAAATACAAAGATTATATATGTCTACTGCAGGTTTGAATATTTTTGTACTATAGATGCTTCTAAAATGTATTGCAGTTACACTAATTATATTCTACACTTTTGTCTAATGTATACTCCAAGCTTGAATATTTATACTATATTTGCTTTTAAAATGTATTGCATGTACATAGATTATATACTATAATTTCATTTAATTTGCAAGCTTATATGTTTTGTACTACAGATACTTCTAAAATATACTGTAGCTACAAAAATTATATACTACAATATTGCCTAATGTGTACTACAAGTTTAAATTTTTTATACTACATTTGCTTCTAAAATGTATTGTAGATATATAGATTATATACTGCACTTTTGCCTAATATGTATTGCAAACTTGAATGCTTTATACTATATTTACTTCTAAAATATACTGCAGCTACACAAATTATATACTATATTTTTGCCTAATGTGCACTGCAAGCTTGTATGTTTTATACTACATTTGCTTCTAAAATGTACTGTAGTTACATAGATTATATACTACACTTAATGTATACTGCAAGTTTGAATGTTTTGTATTATAGATAATACACTAGCACTTTCAGATATTTTAATTGTATAATTTTACCAAGAAGTATAAACCCCAAAAAGGTGAAGTTCAACTTTCATGCCCTTCAAGTACAAATCAAAAACATCCCATCTCACAACAAAAATTATATGTATATCAAATGGATTCAAGTGTTTAATGACTAAAAAAGGAATAAAACCCTAAACATGAGAAAATAGACAAGAAATAAGTATAACACTGAAAAATCACAGATATTTAAAATTGTAAATGTAGAAAACATACTTTTGTTTCTTTTATTCACTTCGTTTTATACTTCGCTTCTTTTTGCAGCTCTTTTTCCTTCCATTGTCGCAGAAAAATGGCAAAAATTTCGGTGTGTGTGTGTGTGTTTTCACTTTTTCTTCTCGTGTTAGTGGCAGAGGAATGGTTTCGTGGCCTTTTCTTTTGGCGCCTCGAGAAGTCAATTTTAGGTAAAAAAAAAAAAAGGAAAGTGTTCTTCTTGAAGAGAGAAATGCATTTCTCGGGTATTTTTGTTGTTTTTTTTTTGTAGATATAAGGGTATATAGGTATTTTTAAAAAATATGGGGAGTGATTCCCAAATTTTGTGAAAAAAAAGGGAGTTTAGCGTGTACAAATTCAAATGGAAACTGAACACTAAACTAAAAATAGGTATAGGGATTTTTTTCTTAAATGTCTGTTGTTTTTTCCAATAAAATTAGTTGCCTATGCTTTTCATTGTTTTTTTATTTAAAAAGAAATTTAAAGTTTGTTGTATATAACATTTCAAATAAACAAAGATAAAATTAGAAAGCTTCCTTGGTAAGCATCATTTCTCCATAACTCATATAAATCGGAATATGATTTAAAAAATTTTAATAAAATATTATTGGAAAGTAGGTAGACTTGTAGTAGAATTGTGCAGCATAACTCTCTTTACCTAGTTATTATTCATTTGATTGCACACTTGAGAGAACATAGGATTAAGAAATTGTACGGAAAATTCCAAGAGACGACGGATACTGAACAGTAGGTTGGCTTTGAATTTGCTTTTCAACTGATACTCATATTTAAAGTAGATGTTTATTTTACAACTAGAACACAACTATATTCTTTATGAAAGTGCGAATTAAATTGACAGCATTAAAAATAATAAGAGGAAAATTCTATGTATTACTATATAGCACTTGAAATAATGGACTAGGTTAAGAGTCCGTTTAGTTATGTTTTTATTTTCATTTTCAGTATTTTTAAAATTTAAAAAAAATAGTTAGAGAAAATGAGTTAAAAATAATTTTTATATTTGAATAGATTATTCGAAAAATAATGATTGTATAGAGTTTACTACATTATAGGTGAGAAAAGATAGTAAGTATGAAAATAGAGAAAATATATATAGTTATTAGGAAAAGATATACAAGTTATTAGAAAAATGTGTTTTGAGTTAAAAATGTGTTTTAAATATAGGTGAAAATGATTAGAAGTTGCTGATAATTTATTTCTAAACAGTAAAAATTGGTCAAAATGAATTTGAAAATTTAAATCAAATTGTAACTACTAATATATATTATTGAAAATTCGATTTGGTTTGAAGTTCACAAGTTAGTGAATTGTAAATTTTAATAGTTAGATTATATCTTCATATTCTTCTTATTTGTTTTTCACTCAGTCACAAACCTCAAAAAATATAAAATAAAGATATTATATAAAATTTCGAAGAGACTGCATGTATTGGATATTGGGTTGTATTTTGGACGCCCAACCCAATTAACATTCATATTCGGTGTGGATTTTAACTCTAAAACATATATGAATTTAGTAACATATATACATATACATATATATTTATATATTCTCACATACACATCGACTAGCATAAATCCAATATTAAGCACAATATAATTACCTAATTATATTATATTAGACTAAATAAAAGAAAAAAGCATCATTCTTCCACAAAAAACAATAAATTTGATTGTAAAAGTTATTAATACGATACCAACTGCGGATTCATTGTTTGTCAAATGCTTGCTTCTCAATTAAGTATGAAGTAAAACCAATTTAAGTCTTAATAATGAAGATAAATTAACTCTATATGAAATCGATTTGAATTTGGGCAACTTAAGAATATGTGTGGTGAACTCATTTTGATTATATAGTTAAGTTCACGATTTCATTTGATTTTGGACTTTCAAATAACAAATTGTGATGACAATGTTTAATAAACAATTAAATTAAATTACTACTTATTCTTTTAAACTTCTCATAAAGGTCAAAGAAAAATAAGAAGAAAATTAATATTGGATATGTTGACATGGCAAGGTGATAAGTCTCTAATTTCTTTTTCTATGTAATGAGAGTTAAAAATACGTACACCAAACAAATATCTTTATTAGAGAAAAAATCCAGTAAAGTTGCTATTGTTAGGTCTCATATTGAGGGTTTTGTTAAGTATTTGTGAAGTTGCTTTATGCTACATTTCAACTCAACTCCGTATTTCTAAAAGCAACATGCCAAATGATGATTAGTGGAGTTCAACTAGAACCATAACAAATTTTTTTTTTTTCCAACAATAAATGTAGAGATCTATTTAAAAAATAGTAATTAGGCCAAAAATAATTATTATTTTAAAAAATTGAGTAAAATAATAATTTTAGTAAGGAGTACCACAGAAAGTATCAACATGAGATAAAAGAAAAATAAACGTAGAAGAACACCTATGATGCATGAAATTTATAGCGCTCAAGCTAAAACAAAATGCATGCACTACTTAAGGAAATATTTGGTTTTGATTTTAGTTTTGTTTTTTGTTTGATTTTAGTATGTGTTTTGGAAGAATGAATTATTGAAAAATGTGAAGGTTATTTTTTGGTATGTCTATTTATGTTTTGGGGGTGGCATTTTTAATAGTAGCCATGAAATCAATATTTTTTTGTTTAGTGTTTAAGTGAAAATGTAATTGAGAGATTTTTTTAATTTAGAATGATAATAAAAAATATATAATGTATATAATATATATGTGTGTGTGTGTATTGGAGAATGTTTGTTTTGGAGGGAAAATTGGGATCTATTTGGTTATATTTCCCCAAAATAATGTTTTTCTAGGAAAACATAACCAAACAAAGCCTAAACTTTCACTAAAATTTTAACATAAAATCAAATTTTTGTGAACAAAATTTATATTTTCATTCAATCTTTTTTGGGTTTTATAACAGCCAAAAAGCAACTCAATAAAGTAGGATGTCCAAATTACGAGTAACTCCACAAATTTAGCGCAGCAATGAAGCATAAGAAATCCGGTCAATCATTCTCAAATGGAAGGATGCCGATAAGCATCAGGTATTTATGTGTATAATCTACAAAGAAAAGAAATCATAATTTGTGAAGAAATCAAATGGATGAGATAATAATAAGCGTGCTTCGCAATGTACAATGGAAAGTAAATCACGATTTATATGCAATGAAAATAACAAACATGTGCAATATTTCTAATTTTGTGAAGAGTAAATCATGAAAGAATTGTCATCATCCAAATTATGTGCCGCACCCGCATGGACCATCGACAAGATCATTAATATATGTTAATTAACCAAATTAATTAAGTGTTCTTGTGCTGCATCCCATTCAATATTAAACGCATTCGTTCACAAGATTTTGTGAAGACAACATTTAGTGATGAGCTCTCATTTTGACGAATAATCAATCGCAAATTCCAATTTCATAGAATAGTTAAAGAATTAATCATAATCCTCTTTTAAGAGAAAAAGATTTTGTGAAAACAAATCATTTGTCTTAATAAATAATCGAAAATATATCTACCGCAACTGCGGAAAAAAAATCATTATATACTTATATATATATATATATATATATATTATTGTTCCAACAAAAGAAATATTTATAATTCATTTTACAATAGAAGTGTAATATATTTATAATTCATTTTACGATAGAAGTGTAATTACTTATTTCTTATGATATATATGCACACGCATATGATGTTACACACAATCAGATTTGAGGTTCTTTTCAAAAATAGTTGAATGGTGAGCTTATACTTGAGTAATGTGTCCGCACAGAGATAATGCTCGATTTACAAAATAAATGAATACATGTTTTTTTTGGTTGTGGGGTTGGTGTTTAAACTGATTGGGTTATTAGTGGGCTTGAGCATATTAGGCTTATTGGACAATCTTGAATAGATTTACTGGCCTATTTTGGTCTATAATATTGGTCCTTTGATTAAATATTTTTATTTTTATATCCTTAAGGCCTTAGTGGAGTATATCATCTAATACCCTTACTTTTTATTGGAAACAACTTGTTTTGAATTGAAAGTACAATTTTTATCTTTAGCTTCCATTTTTAGTTTTACCTTGTTCATTGTTCACTTGTTTATTTCCAATTACTTATTTCTTTCTATTCTTATTATTGTTAACATCATTGTTATTATTCTTGTTACCTTTTAATTTTATTTAATTTAATTTTTTTTGGGCGGTTAGGTTTTGGTTGTGACTCGTGCCTTCCATGAGCCTAATTCAATGCTATGCTATTCTTTTTATCCACTGGATATCTTTTACCAACACTAACAGAATGAGCTGTTCATTCATTGGATGCCTTCTACCTTGCTGTGATTATTCACTTGTTTATTTTCATTTACTTATTTCCATTTATTTTTGATATTGGGTAGCCCCACAGGTCTAACCCAACAAGCTATAGACTCCAGAGAGGGTTCTTAGGCCCACTTAACATGCATAGCTCAACAACCTTTTCAGACCTAGCTAGGCCGGATAACTTGACCACAATTGCCTGGCTAAGTAGATTGTCCTTGATTGCCCCCAATGGGAGGCTTTAAGCTATTGTCTATTCAGCTATCCCTTTAGTCGACCGCTTTATCTGGTTGATAATTGTCGACCTGAGTGCTCATTCCAACGCCGACTTATATTTTTGCCATATTTAATGCTCTGATAGGTAGCATGCCTCTGCATCAATAGAGCGTGCCACCCCAGTACAGTCTCTACCACCAACTTTGGTAGGGAGGCGCACCCTAAATACTATTCATCTTGGAAAGTAAGAGATGATGCCACTTGAAATAGATTGAGATTGGAAATGACCAACAACCCCCAGGCAAAGATAAGAGCCCTTTATACTTGATAGGGGCACCTTAGACATATCACCCTCCTGGAGAAGACTATAAATACCTCATTGCCAGTCACCCTCCAGATAATGCTATATACACTATACGCTCTTACTCTGCTGCTCAATTACCTCATTTCAACTAGTGCTAATTTAAGTATGAGAGTACCTTAGCGGGGGGCACCTCAATTAGTTTAATATTTGCTATTAGTTGTAGATCTCAGTCTAAGAAGAATATCACTATTAGATCATTTGACCACTCTAGTCGACTCAACCCAAACACTACTCCATCCACTAAATACGACTTTCAACCTTATCATTTTGGTGCCATCTGTGGGAAACTTGAGATTGCAACTAAGAAAATGATGAATACTAGAAGAGCCGCATTTGAGGGCAGATAACAGGAGGTCAGCATCTCCACCTCTACCTCCCTCTCCGCCCTAGCAAGGTCTCGACTAGACTTCTGAGGTATGATGGCTTAATAGATCCCAATGAGCACTTGATGTAGTTTTAACATACGATGCAACTACACAAGCACAACAAGTACATCCACACAAAGATATTGGTGACCACATTCTGGGCACAACACTCGATTGGTTTGTTGAGCTAAAGCTCTCATCGATATACTCCTATAATATATTTCACCACTAGTTTCCCAGTTGGCAAAAGCCAAAACTCCCTCATACTCATCTCCACACTGTCAAGAAGATCGAGAAAGAGTCCCTCTATGACTTTTTTACAAGGATCAATATGAAGGTCCTGAAGACAGATAAACTTAGAATCGAGTTCCTGATTAACGTGCTGTTCATAGAACTCAGGTACAAAGATTATGCTAATACTTTAGTGCGGGAGTGCCCGAGATTGATAGAGGAATTGCTTGACCTAGCAGAGAGATATGACCCAAGAAGAGATGAGCAAACTGAAGTTCAAAAACTTTGAGGTCGAAAAAAAGAAAAATAAAGAAAGAGATGACCAGAAACACAGGAGAGGGGTTGATCTCCAATAAAGCACTTCCACGACTATACTCCACTAAATATCTTAAGAAGAAAGGTCCTATTTGCCATTTAGCATGACAATCTCCTCAAGAAATTGAGGAAGCTAATGGAGACTGAAGCGATGAAAAAATTAAAGAAGTATTGTCACTTTCATAAATGAAAGGGGTATTACACAGATGAAGGTTTCAATCTCTAGGATGAAATTGAAAGGCTCATTAGATAGGGCCATCTCAAAAAATATGTGGCCATTGAGACATAGGATGAAGGGGGCAAAATTGATTGGATTCCTTATAGAAAAAGGTCGGTCAGCCCAAGGAGGGAGGATAAAGGAAAAAAACCCGCCTAAGAAGACCATTCACCCATTTGAGGTGTGATTGACATGACTATAGGAGGTTCCACTGGGGGGGGACTCAAAATTAGTAAGAAGGTAGACTCATAGGAGGTTAGAGTCGACCAAAGCCTCGTCGATCGAAATAATGTTCCATTTATTGATGAGTGCAAAGCCTATTTCTTTTAGTGACTATGACCTGGCCTACCTCGAAGGGAAGAATATCGACCATAAAACTGATTGTCCTATGGTAGTCTTTGTTGAGATTGCCAACTTTGATGTGAGAAAGGTTTTGGTTGATAACGGTAGCTCAGCCAACATCATTTTCCTCTCTACATTAAAAAGGATAAATTTAAGGCAACTGAAGTTTGAACCTATGCTTACCCTTCTAGTCGGGTTTGGGGGGTCAAAAATTATTCTGGAAGGGCCTATTAATCTCTTGGTATTTTTTGGGGAAGCACCTTAAAAAAGGACTTTGATGGTAAACTATTTGGTGGTGAATGCCCCATTCGCTTATAATGTAATAATTAGTCGACCAACTCTCAATAACTTTCATGCCATCATGTTGACCTATTTTATGAAGATCAAATTCCTGACCTCAACTAGCACAAACATCAAAGAAGCTTTACAGTGTTACAATATTTTGATCGAGTCAAGTGAGCAAAAGGCTCAACCGCAATTGAAGACTTTGGGAGGTGCCCTTGTAGTGGAACCCAAGAAGGTCCAAGCCCACAAGAAGAGAAAGTTTGAGGATACTCGAGTAAAGCCCGTTGAGGAATTCAAAATAGTCGAGCTGGAATGAAGGAACCCCAACAAGACAACTCGGATTGGCATAAATATGGGCTCCTACTTGGAGTGTCATATGGTCGATTTCCTGAGGAGAAATATCAACATCTTTGCTTGGAAGACATCTGACATCCAATGAATCGACCTTAGTGTGATCGTACACTACCTCAATATTGACCCCTCATACAAGTTGATCAAGTGGAAGATGAGGATATTTAATGCTGAGAGGACCTAGATCATCAAAGGGAAAGTCAAAAAACTCTTCGATATAGGTTACATAGTAGAAATTCAATACCTATCTTGGCTTTGTAATGTTGTACTCATCCCAAATAATAAAGGACAGTGGTGAATGTGTAATGATTTCAAGATTTAAATAAAGCTTGCCCTAAGGATCCTTACCCCTATCTCAAATAGATTTAATATTAGATTCCACTGCTGGTTGCGAGTTGTTGAGTATGATGGATGCATTCCAAAGGTATCATCAAATATTCATGGCCCTCGAAGATAGGGATAAAACTTCTTTTGTGGTTCCTAATGAAATTTATTGCTTTTTGGTCATGTCTTTTAGACTTAAAAATGCTGGAGCAACTTACCAAAGGCTAGTCAACTTCATGCTTAAGAACAAAATAGGCAAGTCTATGGAACCTCAATCACACTTTTACAATATTGAGAGCATTTCGTCTGAAGTTGAATCCAAACAAGTGTATATTTAGGGTTCGAGGAGGTAAATTTTTGGGTTATATAGTTAGTCAGTAGGGGATTGAGGCCAACCTACAAAAGATTCAAGTTGTTTTAGACATTGCCCCACCTCGAATAGTTAGAGATGCACAATGGCTGATTGGTAAGATTATTACCCTCAGGAGATTTATTACTTGATTGATAGATAAGAGCCTACCTTTCTTCAAAATTCTTAGAAATGCCAAAAGGTTGGGTTTCTAATGGGATGAACAATGTGATCAGGTGCTGGTCGAATTAAAATAGTATTGTCCTCACCCTCCATGCTCACAAAATTTGAACTTGGAGAAGCACTTCACATATACTTGGCTGTTTCAGAGGCATCGATTAGCTTGGTCTTATTCTTGACCAGAGACAGAAGCCATTGATCAATTTACTATTATAGTAAGTTGCTTTAAGGATTGAAGTATAATTACCTAGAAATTGAGAAGTTTGCCTTGGCACTAGTCATTGCGGCCTAAAAGCTGTGTCCATATTTTCAATCTCACGCCATGGTAGTACTAACCAATCAATTGTTGAACTAGGTGTTGTCAAAACTAGATACCTTTGGGGGATTAACCAAATGGACCATTGAATTAGGAGAATTTGGTATCACCTTCCATCCTAGGACAGTCATCAAAGTGTAAGTCTTGGCGGACTTCATTAGCAAATGAGTCGACTTGTTGAAGAAGAACAGTGAAGCCCCTCTCAATTGAAAATTACACGTCAATGGATCATCGACCACATTAGAAGGGGGAGCGGGAGTGGCTCTCCATTCTCTAGTAGTTGAGGAGTATGATTTTGTGATCAAATTTGACTATGCAATTACTAATAATGAAGTAGAATATGAAGCTTTCATAACTAGGATAAGGATGGCACTCAACCGAGGTGTTGATCACTTGGTTGCGATCACAGACTCCTAGTTGGTAGTAGAATAAGTCGAGGGAAATTTTGAAGCTAAGGATTTAACAATGAGCCAGTACTTGGCTGAGGTTAGAGAATTACAACAATCATTTAAAAAGTTCATCCTTAATCACGTACCTCAATTTGAGAACAAGCGTACGAATGCCTTGTCCAAATTTGCTAGTTCGACTAGAGGCAAAAAAGATAGGACAATAATATTTTTGGTCGTCGATAGGCTGTTGATTAGCCCACTCGAGGATACAGTCCCTTCATGGCATGATTCGATAAAACTCTACCTGGGTCATGGCACAGTCCTTGAAGATAAGAATGAGGTTTGTTGCCTTCGAGGACAAGTTGTTAAGTTTGCTCTCGATGAGCATGGCTAACTATATAAGAGGCCGATCTCTGGACTGCTCTTGAGATACTTGGATCCCGACCAAGCTCGTGAATTATTACAGGATATCCATTTAGGCTTGTGTGAGAACCATTTCAAGAGAAGATCCCTCATGCATAAATCATCTAGTATGGATATTTCTGGCTAACATTACGAAAGGACACTATTGATTTTGCTTAAAACTGCCCATTATGCTAAGTTCACTCAAACCTCTCACATCAACCCGCCACACCTATGGTCAATGTTCAAATCTCTTGGCCATTCGGCTAGTAAGGAATTGATATTTTAGGCTCACTACTAAAGTCAACAGGTCAGCAGAAGTTCATAATTGTGGTGGTCAAGTATTTTACCAAGTGGGTTAAAGACGAGGTTGTCCTAAAGATAACAGACGCAGCCATCAAGAGTTTTCATCTGGAAAAATATCATTTATCATTTTAGCCTACCTAAGATCCTCGTTTCAGACAATAGGACCCAGTTCTAAAGCAAGAGTACCTGAGGTTGGTGCGAGGCCCTAGGAATTACCTAACATTTTACTTTAGTGGGTGACCCTTAGTTGAACGGCCAAACAGAGCTAACAAATAGGACAATCCTTGACCATTTGAAAGATAAGATATATGGTATTGGGTTGAGTTTGGCAGATAACCTCCTAGGAGTGTTATGGGTATATAGGACAACTTTTCATATAGCCACAAGTCACAGCTATTACAATCTAGTTTATGGGTCTAACATGCAGCTCGAGTTATTCACTTCCACTCACTTAGGAACATATCAAAAAGGAAGCTCAAGCTCAAAACTATCGATGAGGGAAGGCAAAAAGCTTACAACACCATGTAGCACTACAGGTTAAAGATGGCAGACAACTACAACAAAATAGTTAAGCTGCACTATTTTAAGGTTGGAGACCTTGTTCTCAAAAAGATGGAGATGTCTAAGAATTTTGGCAAACTCAACCCCAAATGGGAAGGACCCTATACTGTTGTGAAGGTCTCAAAGTATAACACTTACCAACTTGCTAATATTGATGGGGATAAGTTTCCTCGCCCATGAAACGCCATCAACTTGAAGAAATTCTACATATAAAAGTATATTATAATCACCCTCATATTTGGTGATATAAATAAAGTTTCAACAACACTGCTGCCATTTATTTGTATTATCACAGTTGTATCTACCTCGCATCAATCCAAGTTTCAAGTTAACCCTGTAGTCGATGAAAAAATAGCTCTACATTGCTACAAAATTTTAAGTCGACCTCATAGTTAATGAGAAAGTGACTTCACACTGCCACTCTAAAGCTTTAAGTCGATCCTGTAGTCAATGAAAAAGCAACTTTATGTTGCCACTCTAAATCTTAAGTCGACCCCATAGTCGACAAAAAAGAAACTTTATGCTACCACTTAAAGTTTCATGTTAACTCCGTAGTTAACAAAAAAACAGCTTCATGCTGCCCAATTAAGTTTCAAGTTGACCTTACAATTGACGCAAATATAGCCCTATGCTACCAGACTAAATTTCAAGTTGACCCCATAGTTGACCTGAAAGCAGCTTCTTACTACTGACTCAAGGCTCTAAGCTTAGGTTCAAAATCGACCACAGCGTTAACTCAAAAGCAATTACATGTTACCAATTTAAGACTTTTTAGCCCAAATTATATAATTGACCCAATAGTCGATCAACAAGTTGACCATAAAATAATAAAAATCGACTATAATGAAAATAAAGTTGTGAAAGCAAACTGTTAAATGCGCTTTGGCAAGACCATGTGTATCTCTCAAAAATTGATAACAAAGTTTTGTTGGATTTTCTTGATAACTAATATGGTTGTCAACTATTCACCTATATAATCACGATAATAAAGTGGCATTCGACAAAAAAGCTATGAAATTGATCTTATTTGACAACAAAGATATCACAATGATATTTCATTTATTGGAATATTCATTACAATAACATTCTATTACAAAAAATAAGAAAAAAAAAACAAAAACAAAAACAACAATAGCAACAATAACAAAAGAGGGTTTGGAGATTATGTCTGGCTCGACTTGGCCTAGGCACTTTCTTGCGAGTCTTGATTGAGCTTCAGCATTGCTGATATAAGTGATTGAATGGCTCAAGTTGGTTGCAAAGACCCCACAATGTCACTAATGAAATCTATTGAATGCGGCACATACTGTGCGACATCGACCTGCCCATCCCTTATTTGGAAGGTAAGGTTCTTAGCGAAGGCAAACTCGCTCGTCAATTTAGCCAACTTGGCCTCGACCTTAGCTTATTTCTGTTGGGCTTTGATTATGGGCTCAATGGGAGCATTTGTCATAATATCCCTTTTTTCACCCCTATGATTGTGCCCTCCTTGAATTTCAGGTAAGACTGTAGCTTTTCATCTAAAGCAGGGCTTATTCTACTTTTATCTTTAGCCTGAAAAGTGTAGCCAGATACTCAAGCTACTTTATTGCTTTATCAAACACACCATGAGCATTGTTAATGGATAGAACCACACCTACATTTTGAAAGGCTAATCTCAGTATGAATTGTTCTACCACCTCCTACCGCATCGTGGGGGAGCTATCGAGATAACACTGTCTATGCCTTCTTAAGTGCATTAACGCGGTCGGTCGGTCGACTAGAGGAGTAGCTTACCTACATATCCAATTGAGCTTTCTTCAACATAAAGTCCATTCGACTCCTCTCCTCGACAACCTGCACCAACTGTTGGTCCTTTGCATCAAGTTGCTCTTGGAGGTTAGCGATCCCTTTGTCAACTGGTCAACCTAAAGCTGGGAGGATTTGAGCTAAACTTTAAGGGTCTCTAGATCCCCTTCCTCTCACATCTCCTTTCGATCCGCCAGGGCCAAATCTAACTGAGTGGTATCCTAGCTGGCTCAGCTAAAATAGAGAGTATTAGTAAGTAATGCAACTTTTTGAAAAAAGAACTCGATGAGAAAGTAGTCGATCTCACATTTACCATATTTCTATGGTTGGCTAGAGCCATAAGTATGCCAACCTAACTCAGGCCCATAAGCATCTGTTGATCCACAAAAAAGAGCTCGATCACCATCCACTTAAGGGCATCAGTGCTCATCATCCTCAATTGTATGATGGAGGTGGAATCAGTTACCTTCATGGTGGGGTCAGGTCCAAAGTGGGGTGATTGCAGTAGGGAAAGTTGAATTAGTACCCATCACTATGCTTGCTAAACAAGTCGTAGCCCGTTACTGCCTTCTGCTTACCTATGTTGCTCGTTGTCTTTTTGGGCATTGAACCTTTCTACTTAGTCATTTGTCTTTTACCCTGACTCGTAGGGCTCCTTCAAGCACACTTCTTTGTTCGGGTGAGTTAGGGCACCTATTTGATCTGGGGCGATGGTCGAGTAGGTTGAGCTCTGTTGTAGGGGCACCTTATCGAGTAGCTGCCCAACGATGTTCATTGTTCCTCTAAGATCTTGCTAAAGCCTCTACTCAACTATAGGCTATCACTTCTTTTTGATCTGCCAACAAAAGATAAAACAAAAACAATCAAAATCAAGCAGAAAAATAGAAATTTATAATTATCATAGCTGACAAGGATCTCTACCTAGCTGATCGCCAGTGGGCGAATCGAGCTCGATTGGCAACAAGCCAACTAGCACCAAATATCTCTTCTTAGTTAGAATTGAGGCCTTAATCTGCCTAAAATCGATCAGGTCCCAAATGAAAGTGTTGGGCCAACTAGGCATTTGGTTCCCTAGTATTTCAACATGCCCCCTCCACTACCCTCTAGGAATATTAAATTCTTAAGGCCCTCGAACATTCAAAAAATATTTTTTCCACTCCTGGCCATATGATAAGGAGTGGGTTACTAGGAATTTTTTATGTGAACATGCTATCAGGTAATAAAACCCAGACTCTTCAGTACTACCTAACTTCTAGGACATGGGCAAATGAAATAGAGTGGAAAAAATAGTAAAGGAAGCTAGCAGGCCAAACACATGCATCAGCATAGCAAAGCCATATATGGTGGCGAAGCAGTTGAGTAGAAGTGTTATGTAGGCCTCAAGGCCCCCTAGAAAGTCAACTATGGCTGGTGCTAAAGGAAACCTAAGGCCGCACCTAAATCTTTCCTCAAACACTATTATGCACCCCCATGGAGGTGAATGCATCTTACCTCGGGGTCCAAGCACTAAAAGTTCATACTTATTTGGAATATAGTACATCTCTCTAATTTGAACTAAGTCAATGAGGTAGATTTTGGAGACTATTTTGCTATAATGGTTTGGTATAAATAATTGACCGCACGATGTTGGCACCTCACTTGGGCCAGTCTCACCCTCAGAGGTAGCCCTCTCAATGCTCGAGCTATTAGAGATTGAGCTTTCGCTCGATGAACTATCAATGATACTTCTATCAACGATACTCTCAAGCACATTCTCAAACGCACTTTTATCCCCAACCTTCCCCTGGAACCATACACTTTGAGACCTAGTGTCCTCACTATCTGATGCACTTGATATCTTCAAAAAGCAAAACAAAGGAAAATAGAAGCTTGGAGAACAACTTACAGTTAATCGCTTGAAAACTCTATAAAGGGCGGAAAGGGTAAGAGGATTCTGGAAGCAAGAAATTGACCAAACTAGATTTAGTAAAAGTGAAAAATGAATGTTTCTACCTAGCTTATTTATAGGTGTTTGGACGTGAAAACCCAAATGGCAGTAATAATTACACTATTGCTCTTTAGCGCTTTGTATACTGCGATGTAACTAATGCATGGTCGAGTATTCAAAAACCTGGTCGAATACCTATAACTGTCATTTAGTTATTTACTCCTTACTCTTTTCTCATTGATAAGCTTAATTAGGACTGTGAGTGAGGGAGACTCATAATATGGGGTAGCCCAATATGCTTAGCCCAACAAGCTATCGACTCTAGAGTGGGTTCGTAGGCCCACTTAACATACATAGCCCAACGACCCTTCTGAACCCAACTAGGCTGGGTCATTCAACCACAACTATCTAGTCGAGTAGATTATCCTTGATCGCACCCAATGAAAGGCTTTAAGCCATCATTTATTTAGCCATCCTTTTGGTCGACTGTTTTGTTTGGTCAATGATTGTCAACTAGAGTGCTCACTCCAGTGCTAGCTTATATCCTTATTGCATTTAATGCTTTGACAGGCAGCGTGCCTTTACGTTAATGGCGCATGCTACCTTAGTATAGTCTCTGCCACTAACTTTGGCAGGTAGGCACATCCTTAGAATACTATTCACCTTGGAAAGTAGGAGATGATGCCACCTAAAATAATACTGGGATTGAAATTGACCAGCAATCCCCAGACAAGGATAAGAGTCCTCTATATTTGATAGGGGCATCTTAGACATATCACCCACTAAAAGAAGGCTATAAATACTTTACTGCTAGCCACCATCCAAGCACTACCATATTTACTATACGCTCTTACTCTACTGCTTGATTACCTCATTTCAACTAATACTAACTTGAGCATCGGAGTGCCTTAGTCAGGGGCACCTCTGCTAGTTTAACATTTGCTATTGGTTGTAGATCTCAACTCAAGAAGAATATCATTGTTGGATCCTTCAACCTCTTTGGTCGAATTAGCCAAAACACTATCCTATCTACTAAATACAACTTTCAACCTTATCAATTTTTATTATTGTTAACATCATTGTTATTATTCTTATTACGTTTTAACTAATTTAATTTAAGTTTTCTTTTTTGGGTTGTTAGGTTTTGCTTGTGACTTGTGCCTTCTATGAGCCTAATGCAATAACTATGCTATTTTTTCCATCTACTGGATGTCTACTAACAGAATGAGTTGTTAGTGTTATTCTCCCTTTAAGGTCCTTGGTGAAGCTTTACGCTCAGCAAATAACTAAGAATTTTTTGTGGAATTTTGCACTTTAAGAATAATTTAAAATATTTTTGTGTAGCTTTGTTTTTCAAGGACCAGTTTGGATCCTTAGAGGAACTTTGTACACCACTAGTAAATTAGAAATTTTTGCAGAGTTTTACGCTTTGATGATAATTCTAAATCTCTAGTAGGGTTTTTCACTTTACGAATAACTTAGAAATTTTTTGTCAGCTTTGCGCTTCAAAGATCACTTGAGAATTCCAACAAAACCTTTCACTTTAGAAATAACTTAGAATTTTTCACAGAGCTCTACACTCCAGGGATCTTCACTGGAGCTTTGAGCTTGGTGAATAACTCAAAGTTTCAAGTCTACTATTATTAGATTGTAGATTATTTGACTCACATAAGAATTTTTTAACTAAGTACTATCACTATATTGCTTTATTATGGCACTATATTCTTTTATTGTGTCACTATATCGTAAAATGTCAGCAAATTAGTTTCATTAAATATTTTGTAATATTTTCTACAAAATGATACTATAACATGAGTACCACTAGATACTTTATGGTATTTTTTTTTTCAAATGACAATAGAACTAACTATGAATGACATTTTAAGAAAAAGAATTAGTGATACTAATTAAGTATCTTTAAAATATATTTATAGTTGCATCTTCAATGTCTATCTTAAAAACCCTAGGCCCAGAATGGCCAAAAAGATAGGATATATTTTCTAGAAAATGTTATGAAAAATGGGTTGAGGGATGTCTTATATGTTTGCATATGTTTTGATAGTGGTTAAATATTATTTTAAAGTAAATTTGTATTTCTTTTAATTTTTAATACCGGATATTTTCTGTTATAGGGTTAGTAGGGTGAGAATGAGATTTAAGATTATTATTTTTTATACGTTTAGATAAGGTGACTAGAAGATGTGTATGTATTGGCCTACAAATGCAGTGGCGACTCTCAGATGATGGATGATAATTGAGAGGGGGCATTCGGAATTTGAACTTCATTTTAGAGGTATTTTGAACTAAACCCAAAACACCAAAACAAGCTCGAATTTATTTTGCTCTAGTGGAAAATGATCCCACAAAAACAAATCCAAATATAGCATAGAGCTCCATAAATGGACTCAAAAAATTATACAACTTGACACAAAATCTCCCAACATATAGTTAAACCGATAGTAGGGGGGTAAATGAGATGAGACGAGTTGCGAATGATTTGGGTTTAGCTTGATAAAAACTTGTATTCAACTCGATTTTTTTGAGTTCGAGTCGAGTTTGAGCTTGTTAGTTAAACGAATCGAGTCAAACTCAATAATATTCAACTTGAAAAGCTCGCATACCTAAACGAGTTTTTTTATTATATATGTATACACACATATATAATTATAATCTAGGCCCATATAATAAAATTTATAAAGACTAGTAAATAGTAGTAGTAGTAGTAATTCAATTTTTTACTTTTAAAAAAATATATAACAAAATTATTTAAAAAATTTATAACCATAGATTTTGTTTCAAATGTAAATGAGCTCAAATTAATCCAAATATATACGAGTTAGAACTCGAGCTCTTTCGAACTTATACGAATTGAGTTTTTTTACATATGTATGGCGAGTTTTATTAATTCAAATTCGATAAAGCTCACTGAGCTATCGTATATTTCAACGAGTCGAGCTTAAGTTAGGCTATTTAGGCTTGACCAAACTTGAGCTCGTAAATTAATAGATGAGTCAAGATTGAGCCTACTAGATTTGAACTTAACTTGACTTGTTTACACTCCTATTCTATGGTTAGAAAATTGGGCCCAAAGAAATGCAATAAAATAGAAAAAAATTACAAAAAATATAATCACAATGATAAAAAAATTAAGTGATAATGTGAAATTATAATTGATACTGTATTAAATAATTATATATTAATTATTTTTTAAGTAATAATAGTTTTTTATTTTGTCACAATATAATCTAATAATGACAAAATTCATATTTTCAGGATTCCTGTGCTCCTGAAAGTTCCTCACTTTGTTTTCCTAAAATCAATTCACATTTGGGCTTAGACGTCAATTCAATAATTAACTACCATTTTTGTTCGACAATAGAAGAAATACTTTTTTTATTTACACATAAACACACATCATTAATTTATTGAGGTTCAAATCCTAAACGTTATGAATATAAATATGAGGGTAATATTATTGGATCAATTAACTACTCAACAAATCAAAAGAAGGTAATGCATGGTTTACTCGTACTGGACTCTGAATTATAAAAAGTATGTTATGTGTCTCGAGGGAGGGCAGTTTTACGTGATTTGATCATGTGGAACATGCAAGTATTGGGCCCAGTCTATCTGTTGGGCGTGTTCTTTTAATGTTGGGCTGAATTTGTAGTATTCTTTCTTCTTTGTTTTTTTTTTCTTTTGCTATAAATAATTCAATTATAAGAAAATACAAAATTTTAAAATGTGACTATTATAAATTTTTAAAAAATATTGTATTAGTATATGTATGCAAGTGCGAGCTCATAAAGTTTAATGGACATTAGTAGCGAGGCATAAGTACATATCTAATAGGTGCCCGTTGAGAATGAGGGTTGGATTTGCACAAGTCATAAATATTACGCAATGAAAAAACAAATTTTTTTGTGAACTTATATATCACATGCATATATTAGCACCGAATCATGTTGTTTCGCAATTGATCGATTACGCATGTAACCATTTTAATTTAGGATGCAAGGCAGTACTTTTTTAAGCCAAATTTGCGTAGACATAAAAATGCTCGAACTTTCGGCCTCAAGCCTTGAGGGAGATTTCCTTGGCATTCTCAACCTAGAATTTCCTAGTTCTTCGGGCACAAGTCTTATTGGGGGATTACTTGGGAGAGAAAATTTTACTTTCTAATTTTCTAAGTTAAAAAAAAAAAAGAGAGAGAGAGATAGAGTAGTTTTGAAATAATTAGAATAAGTTAATTTTAAATATATGATTAAGGTGGAGAAAATTCTAATGATTATAATTGATGTGACAGTTGAAATTTATGAGCTATTATTTGATTGTGAGTTTATTTGTGAGATATTATTATAAAATTTGACTTTTTTATGGGATTTGATTTGAGAATCATTGGTGATAATACTTCATTTCCGTTAAAGACAAAATGAGTGATGGCATCCATCAACACAGAATGGGCCATGTACTCGAAGACAAAGCCAGATCCCTTAACGTCAGGAAGTTGTACGGGAATAGCATTCGCTTTTATTTAATTTTATTACAATTAAATTAATTTTTTGCCTTATAAATGAAAGATATACTTCATTAATTTATATAAGAAAATAAAATATTAAATATTGCTTCGTTAGTCATATAATTAGATTTATTTGTCATTTTAAATAATTGATTAAATAGCGAGTCAAGTAAAATGTAAATATAAATTTATAATTTCACAATTTAAGTGGGATCTTAATTGAAATAGCCTTTCGGATTTGACCATTGTTATTATATTATTATAAAGTAAAGCATTATAGTTTGTTCGTCATAATTAACCATGACTGGTGTTGCTTCTAATTTTGCTTCTTCGACTGGATATAATTCTATCTATGTATGTACAATGAATAATAAAGAATATAGTTCATAATATTTTATCATGTCTTTGATTTAAATATACTTTCTCCCAGATTAAAAATATATTTTTATTTATTCCTAATCATGTAATCTTTGTAAATATTCCTATTGCAGTTGGAGGGAATGACTTTGGAATTTGGGTTAAATATTCTATTTTGAAACATTATATCCAACTTGGTCTGATTTAGTCTTCACTCAGAATTTGGGTTAAAGAAATCTTAGGGTATTTGGATACACTCGTACTGAATCATGTTGATTTCTTATAATTTTCTTGACGTGATCAAACATGCTTCAATTTTCATGTTGTGGTTACTGTGTGATGTGCATTAAGTTATAGAATAAAATGACCGAATAATAATAATTGCATAATATCGATACACATAAAATAATAGATGAAATTGCATAAAGTAGAAAGCGGAAGGTGGATAAACGTAAGAGTTATGACACTTCATTACAATAAAATTCACATTTAGTGGCAATAATTTGGTGATATTTTATAATATAATGATACAAAAAGGTATTATAGTGATAGTTATGAAAAAATTCCACTATAATTTAATACTTGGTGGCATTTAATTATTAAATGACAAACAAAATAGTGATTTAATTAAAATGCAAAGATAAATGTATTTCAGAGGCTTTTAGCCAGTGCCACTATTTTATTTTTTAAAAAAAATGCCAGTAATATGTAGTTTAGTATCATTTGAAGAAATATGTTATAAAGTATTTAGTGGCATTAATAGTGTATGGCGCACAAAAATAAAATAGTGATAGTTGTAAAAAAAATATCACTATAATAAAATATTTAGTAGCATTTAATTATTAAATGACATAAAATTATGGCATTTGATAAAAATGCCAACAAAAATATAATTTGAAGGCATTTAATTAGTGACCCTAATTTTTCTTAAAAATATGTCACTCATATTTATTTATGGTGGCACCTAAAAAAAATGCCACAAAATATTTATTGGCACTAACTTAGTGACATTCGATAGTGTAATGACACATAAAAGTAATATGATAATAATTGTTGAAAAATGTCATTGTAGTACATATTTAATGGCATTTGGTTAATAAGTAACAAACAAATAGTGACATTTGATTAAAAATGCCAACATAAATATATTTGCAAGGCATTTAAGCAAGGCCACTAATTTTTATAAAAAACAAATGCTACTCTTATTTATTTATGGTCTCATTTATAAAATGTACCATAAATTATTTAGTAGCACTAATTTAACGCAGTTACACAAAATAGTATTACTTAGTAGTAATTGATTAATAAATATTATAAAAACATAATTTTATTTACGTAACTAACATAACTATATGTTAAAAGCATTTAACTAGTGATACTACTTTTTTTCTCTAAAAAGGGAGAAAAACATAACTCATAATTTAGTTATGGTATAATATGAAATAAATATCACACAAAATAGACAAAGTATATATAGTTATTAATAATTGTAAAATATATAATTTTATATCATATTGTAATGCATTGATTAAATTAACTACTTAAATATAATTTTAATGTATCAACTAAATTAATCATATTTTTCAAGAAGTATAAAAAATTAAATTTTTGCCTATTTTTATTCCTCACCTATAAATTATATTTTTGAATATTTTCTATCTCCAAATATAACGTCTCAAACTTTTTCAAATGCATTATTTAATATTATAATGTTGAGCATATATTTAAACAATTGAGAAAATTTGTGTGACACACCACTTAGGATGAACCCCAAGCTGAAATATCAATCTGATTCAGTACTAATTCTAGATCCAAAAACAAGCAATAGGCCCATAAAATTTCAAACTCGACTTATCAGAAGCAACGACAGTTTCAAACTTAACTGGCTCAACAAAAATATTGAATACTTACCATGATTCAATTTCTTAACATCTAACAAAACATATACAGACCTCAAGTCATCAATATCAATTGTGACATATCACAACGTCTCTAAATCCAAATTTAGCATTCAAGTGAACCCATTTATACCTTTTAGCACTTGTTCTATTACAAAAGTTGTTTCCTTCATCCCATGTCAGAACTTCAAATCCTTCACTTAACCATGTCTGAGAAAATAAAGGAGAACAAGGAAGTCCATAGGACTTAGTGAGGGACAACATTTGCTGTAAGTAATGAGAACCTATTGAGGAAGGAACATCTCAACAAATCTTAAATCAATTATCAATACATGAACAAGTTTAGCAAACAAGAACCTCTCCTGCCTTATTTCTCCAAGAATAGACCACAATCAATCAAGATACAAGTACGAACAAGTAAACACATACAATATATGCATTTCAACAGTTCAAGATGAGACATACATATCAAATTCACCTTATTCCAATCAATCAAGCACTTTTCCCAAAGTGTAACAGCTTGGGACATGGCTTGTGCCCATATGGGTTGTATGGAGCAGTACGATGCCCAAGAAAAAATTCCTAGTGCACCGCTAATACCTAGGGGAAAATTTATAACATACTGTTGATATCTAGGAAAAAATTCCTAGCATATCACTAACACCCAAGTGGATTACAAGGCATGTCTCATATCCAAACATTTCATCTGATTAGGCCCTTAGCCAATCAATTCACCGTACAATTAACAAGTACTAATAACAGTTGCGCAAATGCTTAGGGAGAAATCCCTAGCACATTACAGATACCTAGGGAAAAATTCCTAATGTATCGTTGATACCAAATAAAATAAGTGTGCCGGCGAGGTAACAGATAACAATATAGAAAATGCTAACAAGGTGATACAATTATGATTAATACGTATGATTAAGCCATCACGGCCATATAACAAGGTATAAGTCAATAAACAGATATGTAGATACCTAGAGGGAAATCCTTAGTGCGTCATTGATACCTAGGGGAAAATCCCTAGCGTATTGCTGATTTTGGATAGAATAATTATGCTGACAAGGCAAAAGTTAATGACACAGATTGATAATGGATAACCAGACAATAATAAGTACTGATCAGAAGCAAGTACAATAATAGATAACAATTGGGAGTTTAGGTACTAGAACAAAAAAGAACAATCTCATAATAGAGCATGATCAAGAAATAACGCTCACAGGGGTATATATGTCAATTAACATGTAACAAACGAGATCACAAGTAATTACAATTCCAATAATAAGAGTTGGTACAATACGCGATCACATTGAACCCTCACTGAGTCATTCCACAAGAATAGATAGAATCAAGGCTAGAATGGTAGACCTTCACCTCCATAGTCTCAGAAAGTGCAACCACAATCAGTAATCTATTGGTCAGCAGGACCTACTTCTTCATCACCTAATCAAAAGAGCATATTCATGGTCAACATCTCTATTCAACTCTAATAGTCCTTAATAATTATAATTATAGTCAAAATCCACATTTGACCTTAATAATTACAACTATACTATCAATAATCTAAAATTGGTAGCTATTAATCTAATATGGTAGTTTTAAGGTTTGATCAATACTATCATGATCTAATATAGGAATATTTATGGGGTTTATATCAATACTAGCAAAAGGGCATAATTAGGTCCTTATTTATATAATTAACCTCATATTAGTATCCTAAATCAAAGTAATAGTCCAATTATCTTAATTAACTCAATTATTGTTAGTTAGGTCTCAAATCCATAAAATTTGAGTTTTTAACACCTAATCCACTTATTTAACCAAGATTATCACATAATATACTAAATTTGAGTTAGCTAAATGGTTAAAATCATACATGCATGGTTTATAGGTCCATTTCTTACATCAATTCTCTATTCTCTTTGACATAATATAAGATTTAGGGATTTCTTTTCTGATTAACTTAATTAATCCCAAAATTATCATGAAATACTACTAATCTTGGTCTACTAATTTTTAAAATTTCACATGCATGGTCCACCTGATTCCCATCTCCAACTTTTACACTAATTTCTCAACAATACACAAGATTCGGAAAGCAAAATAATGGTACAAAACCTAAAACCCAAATCCGGTCATTACCTAAGATCTCTCAATTAGAAGCTTAAAATCACCAACTAAGGGCACTACCATGATCACCATGATAAGGCAAAGAAATTGCCTCAAAACCTCTGCTACTGTCAAAATTTGAAGCTGATTGTACTGGCAAAATAGCCTCAACGAGAGAAACAAGACCTTTCAATCAATTTCTGGGTTTGATGTCAAATGGTTGGTTAATTGCTCCCAAATTCGTGAACACTACTGCCACTCATCATCGTGCCTCTCTCTCAAATTCCTCCTTCGTGAGTGATAGAAATTGTAGTTGAAGCTGTTAATTTGCACTACTCCTTAAACCCATCACTTTCCACTCCTTGATCGCAAGCTTTCACTGTTGAAACAGCCATTCCCGTCACCTTCGTCGCAACTCTATTGTGGACTCCAATTTCCCAGGATTGTGCAAGTTGTTTCGCAAGAAATTTGGTACTAATGTGATTGTTGAGATAAGAGGTAGATAATGGTGTTGTTGGTTATAGAGTTCACTGATGCCGGAGTGAAATTGTTAGAGGAAGAGATATAGGTATGCATGTAAAAGTATGACAAAATGCGTAGGGGTTTTGGCTATATGTAAGACTATTTTTTGGAATTAGAATTTGACCCCCAAAATTTTTACTCAGCTTGTAGTTCAGTTTTTTAAGGTTATGCTAACCCTCAATTTGGTCCCTGGATGAAATGAGTCATAACATTAGTCCATTTAACCCTAAATAATTATAATTACACCCAAAACATTTTAAAGATTGCTCAATCAAGCTTTTGTAAATTGCAAATTGACCCTAAAAATTTCAATTTCCATGCAATTAAATATTTTTTATTTATTTTTCGAGCCCTAAAATATGATCAACCAATATCTTGATTTATAATTCCTTATTTTTCAAAATATTAAATTTTAGGAGTGTTACAAAGCTCCCTCTTAAAAGAATATGGTCCCCAAATTCTCATTTGAGTACTGTTCCGATAAGTAGAAAATAAATAGATTTCGTTAGTAGATCTATATTCTCTCTTCATTACATTCTGCCAGGATTGCTTCTTCAAGTCTCGATACATCTTCATGCCTCTTGGGTGCATCGTATATCTTGATTTATGTGCCTCACTAACAAACTCTCTTCTACTTCATCCGACATACATATTTCTTATGCAATAGAAGAATACCTTGATTATTGGTATTAAACTCAGACTCTCCAGAACTTCTAACTCTTTTCTTTTATTTCATTATCCATATCTTATAGGGTTGGGATTCATCTCATTACATCCTATAATTTGGGCTATACTTATCTCTACAATCCCACTTGTTGTGTTAATTTCAACACAACACCCCGTTCTTAGGCTTTTTGATGCTTCTGTTTCATGTAAGTGAGCCATTCCAGCCTTTTAGCTTGAGGCATCCATCCATCCATCTGGGTGATAAGTGATGGAAGAATTGTAATCTTTTAGAACTTCCATCCATCAGTGTTGTCTCATGTTTAGGTCCTTATCTTAGTCAAATGGTTGACTTATTTTAGTTAATTTAGTCAATGTGTCAACTATTTTAGAAAAGTGCAGCGCAAATCTTCATTAATAGCTAACAAAACATAGAAAACGACAAACGTCTATCATATTTTTAGTCTCTTCCAGTTGAGTACTGCCTCCATCTCAGAGGAATCAACCTCTACCCCATTTTAGAATATGATATGCTTAAGAAAAGCCACCTTCTTTATTCAAGGTCTGCACTTGCTAAATTTTGCATACAACTTATGCTTTCTCAAGATTTCAAAAACCATGCATAAGTGCTTTATGTGGCTTTTTATAGTCTTCAGTTGGTAGTACCATTACTTCAACTCTAGCTTTGAGAAGATTCTTGTCCCCATAAAAGGTCAAATAATTCTTCTATGAGAGATGGGGGTAATGATCTCACTTTTTGTTTTCAGGAATACTTTTGAGCATTCAGCTACCACTTCCACTTTTTTGACTTTAAACTATATCTTGGGGTTTGTTGATAAGATACACCAAGAATTCTCACCCACTTTCTCTCAAAAATATTTCTAGTCTCTAGCCTAGATATAACTAACATTAGGGAGACGTTAAGTACAAAAAGGCGTGTTGGTAGTAGTATCTCATCTCTAAGAGTGATATATTAGGTGCAGCAATTCACCTATGCCTAATGACTATATAGCCAATCCTTTTCGAATATCACTTGGTACTCTTAGATAAGCATCTATATGAGGTTGGCTAGTTATACCCTATCCCCAATCATCATCTATCAATCCTAATAAATGATGTCTAAACTTTTATTTGGCAAACTATAATCTCAGGTTGCAAATTTAGTTGAGGGAAATGCGATAAATATAAAAGAATGTAAAATACTAGGATCGTATATGGTATTGCCATAATTTCTAGAATTAGAAGTCATACCTTCTACCATCTCAGTAGGATCCGATGTTTCTTCTCTTATCGGGGCATAAGCTTGAGCTCGTATGACCTACTTTTTGCTAGCTCCTGCTATCTGCTTTTCTTTTCCTGTAAGTGTTGGACCTCTTTTTCTAGGGCAATCTTTTAGGAAATATTGATCACTTTCATAGTCTATGTACCTACCCTAATTTCTCCAATATTTTAACTCTTCATGATTATGTGATCCACAAAATTCGCATTGCGTTTGCGCCTTCTCTTGAGTTAAATTTGTTATCTCGCTAGATTGAGGGGCTTATAGGGTAGTGCTTCTAACTTGAAGTTTTGACCATTTTTTTCTAGCATTACTTTGCCTATCAAGGTGCATCTTTTCCTTTTGGCCCCTATCCTCAATTTTTTAGATCTTTTGCAATTCTAACTCAAGTTGTGGTGTTTTGTTCACTGCTTAGTTAAAGTTCATCAGATCAAAAATGGCTAGACCCTTTTTGATC
This sequence comes from Jacaranda copaia, assembly GCA_014898725.1. Classification (NCBI taxonomy): domain Eukaryota; kingdom Viridiplantae; phylum Streptophyta; class Magnoliopsida; order Lamiales; family Bignoniaceae; genus Jacaranda; species Jacaranda copaia. Next base: position 778,226 of record JACGDI010003803.1, on the reverse strand, counting down.
GCAACCTTTGTATAAATTCTTGGGTCTATTGACCTTCGTCATCTTATATGTAGGGAGCACATTATATCAGTTAGCTAGTGGCCTCGTACTAACTTACAAATGATGCCTTCTGTATAAGGTCTATAAACTCACTTTCTTTTGTTTGTTTCATCACCTCTAGCACATATTTATTCATAAAGTCTTGGGTAAAATTCTGCTAAGTTTGGTGGATTCTTTCAGCCATCCACCTTCAATTAATCATCTTTTACCAACTTTGGGCAGAACCTTCTAGAAGAAACATGGCAAATCTACCCTTTGCTTATCTGAATAATGCAATATCTCAAAAATATTCTCTAAACTCTTGATCCATTCCTTGACTCTTCTATCACAGGGCCTCCTAAGAACTTCTAGGGATGGAAACAAAGGAATTGTTCCAATGCTTGATCTTCAGCCACATCTTTAACAACTCTTGCTCTAGCACCTAACTGTTGACCTTGTGGCACAAATCTTGATCCCCTTTGATACATAGGATCTGCTGGTTGACCTACTAAAGGGGTTTGCAAAACCTCTTCTTCTTGTATGGCTTGCAAGTAAGCAGGTACCTTTTGCCTTGGAGCCCGTCAGCATTAATTGACTTAACACCAGGGAGGTCTTTCTATCATTTAATAGATCACAAAAACTATTATAGCAACAACCAACTAACAATACCACAAGTTCAAACTTACATGATATTTACATTAAGGAGTAGTCAAGTTCAACTTAACATGCTAGCCTTCATGACAAGTCATGCGTTCCCAAATAGTTAGCTACTGATTCACAAAAATTGAGCTTACTAGATATAGTCACGAACAACCCATTTGTTGTTCCTTAAGTTCCATATGAGAGATTTAGTTAAAAATATGTGGGATCAAACTTATTTTTGACATTCAAAACTTATATAGTACTCTTAATCAGATGTTTCCCTCTATCCTTGTGATATTTATACTTATCCTTTACTTCTGTCGCCAACTACTGAATATATAAATTTCAAACCAAAAGTGTTTGTCAAACTTAGGTTGACCCAAAGCATATTTACTAGTGCATTCACCATTAGCAAGAATTTCTCCCTTTCAACTCTTAAATGATATCTTTATTTCATTTAAACAATAATCATTTC
>JACGDI010003803.1:727486-776991 GCA_014898725.1 Jacaranda copaia | reverse complement strand
TCTCATCAATGCACTTATTGATATCAATCAGAAGAACCCCAAGAACTTGTACTTGATATATTTTTGAGTCATACTTAATTATTTATAACATGGATAAAATCATTTCTTTAAATGTCTAGGAGATCATAGCCTAAAAACATATGTAATATGGCTTTCCTTTATTTAAAAGGTTCCTAATAAGATCATTATAAATCAATCCTAACAATATGGGCAATTTCCTATGTATCATATCACATCTTTAGTTTTGATCTTAAACATCGACCTTAAACAAACCTTAGTGTTTGTTTTAAGTTAACTAGCTTATGTGGAAGAAGATATTCTAATTCCCAACTCAGTGTGTTTTGCCAAGCCCTTACTACTATTCTATCAATCCTTATTAGTGATAGAGAGGGGTAAAACTCTAGAAATTCCTCGAGGCTATCCTTCAGTGGTTTCCATTATGTTCCCAAGCTTTCTACCCTAATTTGTCCATCAATAAGGTTATAAGGTCCTCTATCGTACTACAATAAGTTTTATACCAAAAGTCTTTCTATCTTTAGACCTATTAGCAGAAGGAAAATAAGATCTAAGTCATCTTCAGTTTTGCCTACGAGATTCCCTCACCTTTACTAGTATATCATGCATCCCAAAGCTGGTTATGGCCATTTCTCTTCCAATGTTTACTCCTCACAACTCCATTATTTTTGACAATCGTCCCCTACAGCTATATATTTTCCCATGATGATCGTTATTCGTCACATAACACTTCCATAAGGTTTTGCTCACTCAACATGGATTTCCAAAGTAACTCTTTGCATATTGAATACATTATTTTTCCAATCAGTTACTCAACCTTAATAGATATTAGTCACATGACGCCATAGTACCAAACAATATTACTCTTAACAATAGCCATGGGTTTATATGTCTGACATATCAGAAGTAAGAGATTACATACTGCTTGGCCATCCCAATCATAACCTTTCAATTCCTTAATGTCGAGCTTTATCCCAAAAGCTCACATCCTATTCAGCATCATGTTTAATTCCAAGATCAAAATTCATATTTTTCTATCAAAAATTTCATATTCCAAATCATATTTTGTCATAACTCAAGTACTCTTTAATTCAAGTACACACATCTACAGCATTTCCCAAGTCAAGCTCAATCTCTAGTACCCAAAAAGGCCTCATTACATAAATCACATTCTAGGATCAAAACCTAACATCGCTTAGGTACCTGAGTGTTTACATCCAAATTAATTTCCAATTCAAGTTTAATCTCTAATAAACCTATCAACTCTTGTCACAAAAATCATTCCCGTATTAATTTAGGTCATCAAAAACTTAGGCTTTGATACCACTTGTGACACCTCATTTAGGCTAAACCCCAAGTTGAGATATCAATCTAATTAAATCTTAATTTTGAACCTAAAAATAAGCAATAGGCCTATAAAATTTCAAACTCAACTTATCAAAAATAGCGGCAGTTTCAAACTTAACTAGCTTGACAAAACATTGAATACATACCATGGTTCAATTCCTAAACATCTAACAAAACATATACAGACCTTAAGTCATCAATATTAACTTTGACATATCACAACGTCTCTAAATTCAAATTTAGCATTCAAGTGAACCCATTTATACATATGAGCACCTATTATATTATAAACATTATTTTCTTTATCCCAAGTCAGAACTTTATATCCTTCACTTAACCCTGTTTGAGAAAATAAGGGAGAACATAGTAAGTTCAAAGGACTCAGTGAGGGATAACATTTACAGTGAGTAATGAGAACCTGTCGAGGAAAGAACATCTCAACAGATCTTAAATCAATTATCAATACATGAACAAATACAGTTCAAGCAAGAACAAGTTTAACAAATAGGAACTTCTCCTACTTTATTGCTCCAAGAATAGATCACAATAAATCAGGATACACGTACAAACAAGCAAAACTGTACAATATATACATTTCAACAAATCAAGATTAGACATGCATATCAGATTCACCTTATTCCAATCAGTCAAGTACTTTTACTAAAGCATGATAATTTTGTACATGGCTTGTGCCCATATGGATTGTATCGTGTACTATGATGCTTAGGGGGAAATCCTTAGCATACTATCGATACGCAGGGGGAAATTCTTAGCATAGCGCTAATACCTAGGGAAAAATCCCTAGTGTATCACTAACACCCAAGCGGACTACAAGGCGTGTCCTATATCTAAACATCTCGCTCGATTAGGCCTCTGGCCAATCAATTTTTCTTATAACTAATAGATACTAATAACAGTTGTGTAGATACCCAAGGAGAAATCCCTAGCACATCGTGAATACCCAAGGGAAAATCCCTAGCATATCGTTGATACTAGATAAAACAAATGTGCTAGTGAAGTAACAAATAATAATACAAAAATGCTGACAAGGCGATAAAATAATGATTAATAGGTATAATTAAGCCATCATGGACATATGACAAAGTACAAGTCAATAAACAGATATGCAGATGAATATGGGGAAATCCCTGGCATGTTGCTGATACCCAAGGGGAAATCCTTAGCATATCATTAATTTTAGATATAATAATTATGTTGACAAGGCAACAGTTAATGATATAGATTGATAATGGATAACTAGATAATAACAAGTATCGATCAGAAGCAAGTATAATAATAGATAACAATTGGGAGTTTTGGGCACCAGAATAAACAACAACAACCTCGTAATAGAGTAAGATCAAGAAATAACCCTCACAAGGGTATACATCTTAATTAGCATGTAACAAACGAGATCACAAGCAATTATGATTCCAATAACAAGAGCAAGTATAATACACTATAACGTTGAACCCTCACAGGGGTCATTCCACAAGAATAGATAGATTCAAGACCAGAATAGTAGGCCCTTATCTCTATAGTCTCAGAAAGTGCAACCATAATCAACACCCTATTGGTAAGCAGGATTTACTTCTTCATCACCTAATCAAAAAAATATATTCACAGTCAACATTCCTATTCAACTCTAATAGTCCTTAATAATTATAATTATAGTCAAAATCCACATTTGACCCCAATAATTACAACTATACTATCAATAATCTAAAATCGATAGCAATTCATCTAATATGGTAGTTTTGGGTTCAATCAGTACTATCATTACAGTACAACTAATTATATTGTTAATACGGGAATATTTATGGGGTTTATATTGGTACTAGAAAAAAGGCATAATCTAGTCCTTATTTATATAATTAGTCTCATATTAGTATCTCAAATCAAGGTAACAATCCAATTATCTTAATTAACCCAATTATTATTAATTAGTTCTCAAATCCATCAAATTAGAATTTTTAACACCTAATCTACTTATTCAACCAAGATTATCACATAATATACAAAATTTGAGTCCATTAAACTGTTAAAATCATGCATGCATGGTTTATAAGTCCATTTCTTACATTAATTCTTCATTCTCTTTGACATAATATAAGATTTACGAATTTCTCTTCTGATTAACTCAATTAATCCCAAAACTATCATGAAATAATGCCAATCTAGGTCCACTTAGTTACAAAATTTCATATGCATGGTCCACCTAATTCCCATATCAAACCCTTACACCAATTTCTCAACAATACACAAGGTTCGAAAGGTAAAATAAATGGTACAAAACCTAAAACCTAAATCCGATCATTACCCAAGATCTTTCAGCCAAAACCTCAAAATCACAAACTAAGGACACCACCACGATCACCATGACGAGATTAAAAAACTACCTTGGAACCTCCACCACGCTACCACCACCAAAATTTGAAGTCAATTATATTGGCAGAATCACCTCAATGAGAAGAACAAGACCCCTCGATTAATTTCTGGGTTTGATGTCAAATGGTTGGTTAATTTCTCTCAAATTCATGAACGCTGCTGTCAGTCACCATCGTAACTCGATCTCAAATTCCTCTTTCATCGGCGATAAAAACTGCAATTGGAGCTGCTAATTTGTTCTACTCCTTAAGCCCACCACTTCCTACTTCTTGATTGGAAGCTTTTTCCGTGAGAAAATCCATGCTCATCACTTCTACCACAGCTTCGGTTTGGACTCCAATTTCCTAGTGTTGTGCCAGGGTTTTTGCAAGAAATCTAGTACTAATGTGATTGTTAAGGTGAGAAGGAGGTAATGGTAGTGTTGGTTATAGAGTTTGCTGGTGTTAGAGTGAAATTGCCGGAGAAAGAGATGTGGGTGTGCATGCAAAAATATGAAGAAATGCAAGGTTTTTCTTGGCTATATATAAGATTATTTTTTGGAATTAGATTTGACTCCCAAAAGTTCTACTAAGCTTGTAGTTGAGTCTTCCAAGGTTATACTAACCCTCAATTCGATCCTTGGACTAAGTGAGCATATAACATTAGCCCATTTGACCCTAAATAATTGCAATTTGACCCACAAAAATTTTAAAAATTGCTCAGTCAAGTTTTTGCAAATTGCAAATTGATCCCAAAACTTTCAATTTCCATGCAATTAAATCCTTTTTATTTATTTTTCATGCCCTAAAATTTGATCAACCAATATCTTGATTTTTAAATCCTTATTTTTCAAAATATCAAATTTTAGGGGTGTTACAATGTGCTTTTCAAGTAAAGAATATAATAATATTTTTGAATATTTATAATGAACATTTGGGTGGGTAGTTTGACGGTAAACTCATATATTTTTGAGTAAAATATTACAGATTTGAGTCTTATAAGAGCAATTGAAACATGTTGGGGTCTCACAATATGGCTATTGGTAGTAGATTAAGATTTCATTCAATAGAGTCCTTTTTTCCATTTAATTTAGCTTGTTATTTAATTAATTTTTATGGCATGTTATTATGTCATCTGAAGGAATTTTTTGTGACATTTTAACATCATTATATGCACTTTTTATGGCATGTTAGCATGTCATTCAAAATTATTTTTTTGACATTTTAACATGTCATTTATTGGACTTTTGTGGCATATTATCTTGTCATTTAAAGGAAATTTGGTGGTGTTTTAATATATCACAACATGCATTTTTAGTGGCATATTGGCATGACATTTAAAATTTTCTTTAATGGCACTTTGGCATGTTATGTAATGCATTTTTTGTGATACTTTAATGTGCATTTAATATATTTTTTCTTGCATTTTATTATTATCACAATAAAGGTAAATTAATAACATTTAAACTTTTAGCTACACCATTACAAGTGACACTTTTAAAAACTGTCATTAAATATAAAATTGCTACTATAATACTATTTAAGTTGTATTTTTTCTTGTAGTTGCTATTATTCTAATATAATTATTGTTCCCTTATGTGCGGATTCTAATAGTTGATTAAGACAATAGAATAAAATTTATTGGCTCACAATGATATCTTATCCTATGTATACAACTATGAAAAAATTAGGAATCAATCTATATTGTGTTGCCAAATACTTAAGTCTTGTAGAAGTATAATTAAATCAAACTCTTATCAGCAATCTCATGTGCCAAGATAGATTGTACTCCATTTATGCCAGACTAAAATTTGACCATTAGAAAAGATTAATGATCCACTAGAATGCCATTAAAAAACCAAATCATAAAAACACCATAAATTCAATGAAAACTAGGCAAAATAGTGATTAGAAATAAAATGATCAAACATTTACTAAAATTATGATAAAATAATTAATTGGGTCATAAATTAATATAAAATGAATCAAAATAAACTAGCACATAAATTTTAAAGCAATTATTTATTAAAAATAAAATAAATTGAAGAAATTTTAAATCTTGCAAAATTTATTACATTGGCTATGGTAGAAATTTGTTTTTATAGTTCCAACTTAATTGTAGATTTATTCCCATGTTTTCTTCAATTCTCTTTAGTGTCTTTCCTCAATTACCATTTTAGTGGCAATTTTAAGCCAAGAAACAAGTGTTGTTACAATAGGTCAGGAAGGTACTCTTTTGTTAATACATACATAACAAATTTATCTCTTCAATATTTGACAATTGTAGTGTCTCAATTTCTATTTTCTACTACCATTTTTAGAAGGCATTTTTTCTGCCTAGAAAGGGGCACAACTCTTTCTCCTCCTCACTAGTAATAATTAAATTCATTGTTGGAATTTTATTATGATATGTGGACTTCTATTAATTGAATTTGTTTGCTAATAAAATAAAAATGAGCCAAAATAATCAGCTCTATGAGTCATGTCTCATTAACCATATTAATTTAGCTCATTTTTATTTTATTAGCAAACAAATTTAATAATCGAAGTTCACAAATTAGAATAAAATTGTAAGATTCTTCAACTTGGACTAATATTAATTGTAATTTTAAAATAAATAAGGGTAAAGTTTGAGAAAACAACTCCCAAGTTAAATTACAAAAAGATTTTGATTGTGGCCACAATTTAAAGAAAAGAAATACGGCAATAAGACAAAACTGCCAACACAATCTGGTTCACTTGTAATGTCTCATATTTTTGTTGTCTATAATCCTTAATTAATTAAGATTAGTGAATTGTTTAAGAAATAATTAAATTTTATATATTTTAATTAATTATTTTTTTTAAAATTTGAATGAAAAAAAGAAAGAAATAACAAACTAGCAACTAAGTAGATAAGGATAAAATTTTCTGCACTTCTAGTCCTTGTAGAATATCTAATTTATTAGGTTTATTTCTCTATGTCCCATTCAAACAACTTCATCCTTTCTATGATGTACAATCAAACGTTCAAATTTCTAGCAAAATAATTTTCCTTAGAAAGTTCTCAATCCATTCCTCTCCATTGAAGAAATCCCAAATAGTAGGACAAGAAAAGGATTGCTAAGAAATCTCAACGTCGTCAATTTTTGTTGTCCCTTCTTTGTAGGTATGATCCCATATTTAAATTATATTATAAACATAAGTTTTGGTTAAACTATATGTCATAGTATTTGTATTTTGTATGCATTTGATAATTGCAAAATTTAATAGTTGCTGTTGTTACGTTTTGATTTTCAAATTCTAGCGTTAGAAGTTTTACATCAGTTCATAGGTCAAATTATAATAATTTTATGTAAATTTTTTTTAAAATATTCAATGTATTTAGAACATACCTGTAAATTTTGAATTGGAATAGTTGTTCCTTGAATTTTATAAAAATTTTAAATTTTTCCGGCAAGATTAAGTAGTGAGTCAAAATAGTTTCTTTTTAAAAATTTATTTACCTATTGAAATGAAAGGATTTTTAATTGAAAATTTTTATTATGAAACTTTGGTGTGTTTAGAATATTATTGTAAAATTTTAAAGTCTTAAACCTTATATTTATTTTTCTAAAAATCTTCAAGTATAATTGCCTTAGTGCTTGTTGAGTTGGACGACTATCTTGAATTTTAAGAATGTGCTACCATGATAATAAAAATGTTTTAATTAATATTTTTTTGTAAAATTAACTTAAATTTGTCTATAATTTAATAATAAAATTTTAAAACCCAAGAGTTTATTTTAATTTAGCTATGAAATACAATGATTTGTTATATAAAAAATTCTATTATGAGAGTTGTCCGCTTGTTCTGCATGGCAAGAGCATTATAATGTATTTTTTTCTTATTCTCCTAAATGAATTAGAACAAAATCCCAACATATGAATTATAGATCCATCTTTTAGGTTTCTATACGATTCCAAATCACCTTCATTCAAGGTATGTAGAAAAAGTTATGGCCAAAATACAATAAGTTATCATGTGAAAAACTTTCAGAAAACTGAAGCTATTCTATTTTTGCACCATTACTGTCTCTTGAACTCAATTTTTCTCTCTCGTATTAGTTGATCTAGACTAAGATATCAACATAAAAGTTTTATTACTCTTTCTTAGCTTTGTAATGTGCAAGAATCAAGCCAATTAGATATCTAGAAAGAACGTTATGAGCGAATAACAAAGTACATAGAAAAGGACAAATTCTTGATAAGTTTTCTGAGTATGTATGTACTAGGCTAGTGACACAAAGAAAATTTTTGTTAGCATTGGTGTTAGAGTTTTATTGATCATTGTCCTGATTTCTTGGATGAATTTGAGGTTAGAGTTCATGGATCAAATTAGAATGTAGATTGAATTAAATAATACTCTTATGTCAACATGTGCCTTGGGACTTAAGCTATTAGGGTTAGCCCTTGATCCTATTCATAAGTATAGTGAGTGCTCAAACTTGTATATAATATATAATAATATCTTTCAAAAACCAGAAGGTTTATATATTGTAATGCATTCTATGAAACTTTTCTCCAACTTACACTACATTATAATTATATTCCACTGCGCAGATGAATTTATTTATTTTATTTCATGATGCAAGAAAAATAATTTTCGTTAAAGCCATTGATATTATTTCAGCATGGTTCTAGACTAGCAGTTATATACGATGGTCAACATTGATGACCGAATTTATTATTACTACTACTGCTATTGTTAGTTGGATACAACTTGATTTAGGTGTGTGAGGGACTTCATTAGGTAGCAACGGGCTTGCTGATTGAACCCTAAGCCCCCATGGCCTAATCCTGCCGGTGCACAATAGAAGCTGCTTGTGGTTGAGGTCTCATAGGATTTCCCAATGACCTAGGCTCAGGCACTGTTTGGTAAGGTCGCACTTTGCTTAGAGTGATAAGGGACTATTACAATGCGAATCAAAAGGTTAACTGGCTATAATAAATACTGGTTTGATCATTGCATTTAATTGTTGGCTTATTAAAAAAATGGTTATCGCTATATTCCATTTTACTATAGTAAAATGCAAAACTATTTTTCACCCTCTCCTCAAACGTTTATAACTATTTTCGATTGTTCTTCTAGTGTTTATAATTTTTTCTCACTAATTTTCTTAAGTATTTATCACTAAACTTCTTTTGATCATGATATATTCTTGAACTCACATTGCGCATACTAAGCATTCATTGAGACCTTTACTCACACTATATTTTTCTTTTACTTCTTCTAGTATACCTAGACCTCAGTCCAAGTGAGAAAGTGGATCCATTTTCGATAATAATCGAAACTAAAGTGTTATTGTGGGGATTTTCTTGTAGTTTTAGTATCATTACTATGTTAGTTTATTGGTCTCTTTTCTTTTATTGAAATTCTAGTCGAAGATAGAAGATTAGTTATTTTGAGTTCTATTATATTTGAGGTTTATTTGGCTACTAGAAATATTTGAACTTTTATTTATGGTCATAATTTTGATTGTCGACCCACGTATTAGGATTGAATTTCACACCTTGAGATTAGATCGTGTGACATTACTAAAATTGGATCATGGTGGTGATATATATATTACTTATGGTTTGAATTTCACCCTTTATACATTTATGGATATAGATATATTAGAAAAGGCGCCTCACACAAGATGTGGTGTTGTGTCTATACACCTTATGTATTGTAAGATTTTATACGCTATTTTGTAAATAATAAACATTTCTATTTTTCAAATTCTTTTGATTTAAATTATAGAGGACGACAACAAATAAATACTGAGCATATTATGTGTATATGTTTGATTTTAGAGGAGTGGAATCAGAAGGATTATGAAGGGTTCATCGCTGCAGCAAACGGCAGTGTGAAGGCAAGGCAGTTGGCAGCGCAACCATAGTTTTTCGAATACTTCCCTAAACTTTCTAAGCAAGCTCTTGAACAGCATTTGTATTTGCGTGAGGATGAGGAGCTTGTGGTTTGTGATTTATGGTTATTTTGAAGCAATTTGCTTAGGTATTTTGGTCTGCAGTTGTGATAGAAGTACACGTGAGGGGAAACAATATGGGTAAATTACAGCTACCATCTTAGATATTTGACGTAGTTACAAAACGGTTCTTACTTTTTTTAAATTACAAAAAAATTTTGAGGTTTGTCGCCGTCCAACAATTTAACCCAATCATTAACTGCCATTAGGGTTTTTACAATTTGCCATTAAATTTGCTGCTTGAAATTCTTAAAATATTGTCTTACTTAATTATCTCAAATTTGATCATTTTTGACTTTATTTTTATGATGAAAATATCCTCAAGGGAGGTACCGCCATATTTTTGAATTGTCAAAGGATTAAATAACAATATTAATATACTTGGGGTTTAATTGTAAGAAAACTAAAATTACCTCTATATATATACATGATATATACATATATATGTTGAATAAAACAAATATATACATATATATATGCACACCAAATCTGGCCATGACGGCTATGCCAAGGCAGCTTGTGAATTGTTGCTGTTGTGGCGGCAGCTACAGCAAGCAGCCTAGCTGTGAGAAGGGGAAGGAGAGGGGTTGTTTGGTGGGAGGCAAGGGGAAGGTGGATAGGGGTTTGAATTTTTTTTCCCTAAACAATATCTTTTTTAATTAATAGATAATTTAATAAATATACATATTTAATTTTTTATTTATTGTACTTTGCATTAAATAATAAATTTAAGTAAGTTTCATTAATTATTTTTGATAGATTTATTATTTCAATAAATATTTTTAATTTAAATGTGATTATTATTTTTATAAATAATATAATTAAAATTAAAAATTTCTCTATTTTAATTAATAATTAAAATAGTTAAAAAATATATATATATCTTTTTACTTATTTATTCTAACTTAACATAGCTTTTTAATTTTTTATTTATTGTTTTTGTTAATTAATAATTTCTTTTACTTGTTTATTGTTTATTTTAGATAGATTTATTATTTGAATAAATATTTTAATTATTTTAAATATTTTTAATTTATATAAGATTATTATTTTAATGAATAACATAATTTATTTTAAAAAATTATCTTTTTAATTAAAAATAATTTAGTCAAAAATACATAATTTAAATTTTTTACTTATTTATTCTTAATTAATATAATTTTTTATTTTTGATTTATTTTTTTTAGTTAATAAATTTGACTCAATTTTATTAATTATTTTAGATATATTTATTATTTGAACAAATGATAAATATCTTTTCTTTACATATGGTTTCTATTTTAATAAATAATTTAATTAAGTTTGACTAAATTATTTTAGATATGGTTATTAGGTTAAGTTTGTTTAATATGTAATTCAAGTAATAAATATTTTATTATTTAATATTATTAGATGAATTTAATTGCATAAATAGATTATTTTAAATACATATATGCTATTTAACATAATTCAAAATTTTAAGATATTATAACACATAGAAGGGCATTTAGGAGTTTAGCCATCAAACCAATTTTTAGTATTTTTTATTTTTTTAATTATTTTTCGTCAGGGCATTTTTGACTTTTCACATTTTTCATCTACCTTACAAATAGGTTTTTTAATTTAGGGGAGTTTTCATAATTTTCAAAAAAGTGAACCTTTTAATAATTGCACCAAACCTCTAGGACAGTGGCCTTAACTCACCCAAAAAATATCTATTGCAATTTAGTAGTCATATTGTCACTTTTCCATGTTTGATCGAAAAGTCTTTGAGATTGTCTCCTTTGGCAAAATTCAATTTAATCAAAAAATGTGAAATAAGCAATATAATAAATAATAATATTGGTAGAGTTTGACAATGAATGGATCCAAAAATAAGAGTAGGGGGTAAAAATTATAAAAATATAAAAGTTTAAATACAAATTTTATAACTTATGAATTGAAAATACATGATCTTCATCAAAGTTGAGCACAACGATATTTTATATCATAAATTTCATCAATAATCAAATAAATAAACTTTTATTAATATATTTTTCAATATAAATAATTAAACAATTGGTTAAAGAGTCATCTTCCATTTATTTTTGAGCCTCTTTTTACAATATTTGTAGTGGAGAAAGTTTTCTCACTTGTAGCTATTGAAAGACCAAAAATTCAAAAAAAAAAATTTCTAAAATATTTACTTACTCTTATCTCTTTCTTTCAACTTCATTAAAATCAAAAGACAAACCTCATATTCGAGGAAATATGTTTACAAGCATGGAACCTTGTATTTGCATAGACATCCCTAAGGTATCAATTTTAGGTTTTGTCAGTGAGATAAAGATCCTGTTGTGGAAATTCCCAACTGGATTAATCTTTTTGGCTCATTTGTACCAAACCTTTCCAACATTATCAAGGTTTGACTTGCGCGATGATCCACATACTATTCCCCTTCATGTGCAGCCTATTCCCTGGTGCCATTCTCGGACCTAGCAGCAGACGAGCGGGCCGTGCTGCGATATATTGGTGATAGGAAATGGTATTCGGTAGCTTTGGAGCTTTGGGAAAACAATCCCAAGGGAAGCTTCTCACTAGTGCTTTGTCCCACCACTAAACATTGGGTTGCTTCACCAAAAGCTTGATAACCTGTGTGTGGCAGTGAGGCTCAATTTGTGTAAGCTTTCGGGGCCCAACTCGATGTTGAGGTCTATTGTGACACAAATGCGTGTGTAGAACTCTTCACTCCCTTATGAATTCGCCAATAAAACTCGATCTTGTTGTACTGAAATAGAGGTTTGATTTAAACAACCAGGTACAGCATCACATTTGACACTTAAAGGAGGAGGAAACCACAAAACTGAAGGCTGCGTAATGCCGTTTCATTCAGTTGGGGGTAGATCATTGTGGAAGGGAGAAGCGCTACAAGAAGATAGATCCTAACACATGAGATTGATATGTTCATCGAAGAAGAGGTTTGGATGGAATACTTTTTTTTTTTAAAGTAGTTTAACAATTCGTCAAATCTACACAATTTGTTAATTACTTGATCTTGAAGCATCAGATTCTCGAAGAGCATCAAGAACTGAACTATCTTCATGCTCTTCTCTTTTTGAACTCAGTTTGAGTTCCAAGAAAAATGAATCAAAGACAAGATTGCCGACAAGAAAAGAAAGTCCTCAAGCTGAGCTCTTTATGGCCTATTGTAAGTTACCACTTTCTAAATGCTCCCCACCCCAACTTTCTTTTTTCGCATGCCCCTAGTTTAGGCTCATTAATTGCCTGTATAATCGAACCAGGCTGAATCTAATGCGAAAGCCTAGGAGAATTATATTGATAAAAGGAGTTGATATTGATCTTGAAGAAGCATAGGTCTCTCATATCAATTCAATGTGACTTAAATGGATGGATTAGTTCTTTTTTCTGTAAAAAATGTAATCTATCTCGATTGAACAAGCAAATCCAAAAAAATCCATCAATAAATGACTTTTTTAGTGAAAATCACATAACTTTATATCCTAACTTTGACAAAGCCAAAGTAAACTACCAAACTTTTGGAACCATTAGCTGTATAGCATTAGACCCGTTGGAAAGCTAGTCTTCATAAAAGAATTCACTCTTACCGGGCTAACAAAGGGACATTGCATATCTATTCCATTTCTATTTACCTAGTTCATATCTTTCTTTTGTGTGTTCTCAGGAAGAATTTGATCTCTTCAATCTCGGAACACTGTTGGGACTTTCAAGAGAAGATGGCTTTTGTATGGTACTAAAATGGAAAAGTGGATGCCCAGATATTGAGGAGTTCTTCCTTCAGATAGAAGTAAGGCCCTTCTCACGTCTTACTAGTCGTCCGATGGAAAAGACTTTTTGAATGGAGTAAAAGAACTTGGGATTCTTTAGTGCATAGCTAGGCTCAAACAACGACTGAGGAATTCTCAATGGTTTCTTTGTTCTATTATTTATTTGGGTTGAATGAAAGAAAGAAAAAATTTTATAGCGGTTCTTTCTGATCCTAGAAAGTGAAACGAGCACCGGAATCCTTTATATAGATGTAGAAAAAGAAAGGAATTCTCGTGCTCTTCTAATCGCATGAGATGCCCGCCCCTTTCATTTTTGTGCCAAAGGAAATGGGATTCGAACCCATGATACATCTTGGAGGATGGCACTTGAATCTCTTCTGTAAAGAAAGCTAGTCCTATTCCCACCAAAAAGTGGAGAAAGTCACGTCGGTTACCTTTTGAATCAAAGTAGCGATGAGCCGAGTCTTATGACTAAAGGGGGAGATGAGCCGTAAAGCTGGATAAGACTTTTATGATATGATTTTATGGAGACCAACTAGGCCAAGGGAACCTGTTTGAAAGAGTAGCATTTCACATTTTGAAAGAATTCGCTAGTATGTTTTCAATTGAATCCGCCTGTAACGATTACGCTACTTTCTCTAAATGGAAGAGGGGCATTCGGAAGAGCATTTTTCTCAATTAGAATAGTATAATGGAGGGCTCTCCCCTTTAGATAGGTTTTGATTTTTATCAAGATAGGTCAAGGGTGCGTCGGAATGGCTCTATATTTAAAGACACATGAAAGTCCTACTTTAGATGATACACCTCGTTGAGCTCTCTCTTGGGTCGAAATGGAATCAATGCTCAAAGAATGAACCTTTTAATGGGGCTATCCCTTTAGCTCTTCACCCGCTTGGCTAACTGTTGACATCATCTTAAGTCAACTCTTCAAGCTGTGCTTTTGTACATTTTATCTTTCTCAATCCTGAATTCAAACTTGCAACTTTCATCACGAAAGATGCTTTCTTAGTATCTATTCAGAACTTCATGCTCACTTCAAAAATGAAGCTAATAAGGCCTAAAGCTGAGCGACGAGTCCATTAGCATGAGAATCAAGCAAAGTAGAGTGATAAGCACACTATCGATTGATCCAAAGAAGCTTAATGACAACTTCCTTACTTTTTAGTTGAAGAACCTAGTGAGCCAATTCCTAGGACTCTTAGTACCTACATACCTAAAAGGGGGCACTGGTTCTGCAAGGTGAATGGCAATGCTTTCAATAAAACCTTCACGGATAGAAAAAGATTGCAGTTCGTTTGATAATGATCGAGTTACATTGCTTCTTTGGCTCGAATCGAGGTAATGCAGCTCCCAGAGAAGACTTGTTATCTTGGACTTCGCATTTAAAGAGTTGTGAGGCTATCTCAAGATCAAATACATCAGGAATGTTCAAATTTCTTATTTACTGCATCCCCAGCAATTCTTGAAAAATAGCTTCAGCTTTTTGTTCTAATTTCTTGAATAATGTTTTATTGTTGGGCACACCAGCTCTAAAGGCTCGTTAGTTTGAGTTGAAGCGCGACTAGCGAAGGGACAAATAGAAGTGATTGATGGCCAAAAAGAGAGGCTTTGATCAATTGGATGGGATGTTTTTCTCCTTTTTCCAAGTGATAAAAGTATGCTTCCACTTTCTATGGATAACATATTTTGGAACCCTCTTCTTTTCTACACGAGTGTAGAACTTGCTCTCTTCTTAATCTCATCGGCACATTGAGTTAGAGACTATGAGGATTATCTGATTAAAGATAACCTTGCATAGTCGGGAGTTTTCCAAGACCAAAAAAGAAAGTCTTAGACATGCTTGCAAAAGATATCCAAAAACATGGCCCTTAACGAGAATATATCTTGCTTACAGCACAGCAGAGCTAAAGCCTTTCGCTAAGGATCAAGACGGGAATGTTCAATCTTCACTCAAGATATAAGATCCTTCTAAATTGTTTCACTGCAGATAGCATCTATCAAAGCAAAACCTTACATCCCATCGTCACTTAAACAGAATTTTTTCCTAGTGGGGGACAACCTGGTCGTCCATCATCATAAAGTTGTCCCCGCGAAGCTTTCAAGAAGAGGGGTAGTCTTCAAATGGCCCTTTTGATCTCATTCATATTATGATCAAAGAAAGAGGCTATCTTTTTGAAGGCTGCTCGTTTGTCAGGATGGCTCGAATAAAGGAATGGAATCTAGTTCTACAGGGTGGATTTTGGTTGTTTTGCAAATGCCTTAATGTCAGCCCCTCCCCTTGGCACCCTAAGCTTCTGTAAAGATTTTTCATGCAAGTAAAATGGAAGTACACTAATAGGTCTAATCCAATCAAATTTTTTCATTTGATTATTCGATTGTGAATATGGACTTAAAAATTTATTTTGAGTTTAAAAAATTCAAATAGATAAAAATTTAATTAATTAATTTAAATTTTTTATCATAAATTAAAATCAATTAATTTAATTTAATATATCTAAATAATTAACTTTAAGGCCCCACAAGGTTCCCGCATTTAAGTTAAGGTTGTCAATGTGTCGGATTCGAATCGAACAATGCTAGATCTGAAGCTAATCCGGTGATGATATGCCATATCCGAACAAGATCTTATAGGATTTGTGGTATAATCATATTTGAATCCAGATAAAAATCAGATATCCAAAAACATTTGAATCCAAATACTCTCAAAATCATAATATATTTGTTATTTTTCTAAAATTTAGGAAAATTCAAATCCAAAACATTTATAGTTAAAAAACAAAATTCACAACAAATTAATGAATAAATTTTAAATCTATTGATCATTTAAAAGCAATAATTGAATATATAACTTGATCACATTCAGATCATTACGTTTTTTGTTCAATTGTTGATGATAGTACTTATTTGGCATTATAAATACGTAGCTACACTTGATCCCTTAATCAACTAAATATAAACTTAAAGCTTTATAAACTTATTTTGATCAAATTGAAATTTACATTGCATTCTTGCCATATTATAGCATTATGTTCTTGTTCATTATTCTTCTTGCATAATTTTTTGTTATAAAAATAGAAAAACAAGTGACGCAATTACGATCTAGATAAACTCAAAATCTAACAATTTATATAAAAGCACTTGATTTGATATATTATATAAGAGCTCATTACTTCCTTAATCAAAAAACCAACTTCGGTATTACTATAGCACTCTATGTGTTATATGTATAATACTATATACATATAATACTATATATATTTTGATTCAGATTATTAAAGAATTGGATTGAGCCAAATTCATATTCACTCAATTTATTTCAGATTATGAACTTTTTTAATTGAATAATATCTCTTACATTTTTTTTTCATTAAAGATTATAAATAATCGAATCAAATTTAAATTGAATTCGAATTAAAATTTACTCCATTGGTAGTCTAATTTAAGCCAAGACAAGCTCTTTAGTGGATTATCCACTTTCTCAATGGCCAAAGCCTTCCTTCTCACCCATTTTAAATTATCAATACTTTTGTAATTTGTCCTTTTTGTCTTCAAATATCAAACCATATGAACCAGTTATGGCAATTTTCTTTAAGAAGCTGATAATTTAAAATCAATCATTTTTAGGTAATATTAAATAAACTATTCTTTTAAAATGTATATTATTTAAATTAACTATTATAAGTATATGTGTATACATATAAGATATGCATAAGAGTTAGGGGGCAATGGATCCCCCCTCCTCCCATTCGTCAACAATACATTTCTCAAATGTAAAAAAATCTTCATTTAGAGCAAGGTATAACTTTAAAAATCAAATTTCACACAGCAGTGACAATATCATCATTACTATTTAAAACTATGTGTGGAATGTCTCCAAATCTACATATAATTCATATACCTAGTTACATTGATTTATACTTGAATTAAAAATCTTAAATAGATAGGAAATGCACTTGTGGAGTCAGTGTATTAGCTTAACATAGGGAACATTTATCAGAGGGAATACATACCAAAACTTCATTAATAATCATATTGCTTAAGAGGAGAAAATAGCATCTTACATGGGGAAAAATGCAAGTTTAGTCCCTTATCTTTGGACACACATCAGTTTGGTCCATTAAATATTTTGAATTTCAAAATACATCCCAAGAATAAAAATTTTCAGCACATTGAATCCATTTTCTTGCAATTTCAGTCCTTTTCATAAAAAAATATCAAAAATTTTACAGGAATGTTGCACACTTCGATCACGTGATGTTTGATTTGGGGATTTTCTAATGGGTATCCTAGTTGCTCCACTTACATACACCCAGTTGGCCAAAAATGCCATGTCAGTTGCTCATGTGTATCTACACATCAACAACACATGTAAAAAAAAAAAAAGCCACCTCAGCTTGCTTGGGCACAAAATGAGGGGAAAAAAATGAAAAAAAATTAAAGTAGGCAAATAAAATCGTGTTTTTGAAAGGGGAAAAAAATAAAAAATCACATAGTTACTCTTAGAACCTCAGCAGTCAAAATCCTTAGAACCCCAAACCCCAAAAATTCCATTCTGAAATCTACCTTCACAATGTCAATTTAAACAAGGATTTGTAAGGGCAACAAGTGAGGTTATGAAAGAAACAAGTGAGATTTTGAAGCTAGGCATTGAATATGGTCTTTAAAAGCATGGATAGGCACATTTTTCTACCCCAACCATCTATAAGGTTAGTAGATAAGGAACTTTTAATGCTTTTCATGTTCTGAATCTTTAATGGTTTAATAATTAAGATTCTATCAATGTGGACCCTTGCATGCCCTAAAAAATGCATTGTTTTTCATTGTTCTTCTTAAGGTTTAAAGTTACTTTTGACCAACAAAGTGGTCCCTTTTATGTACTAAATGCCTATTTTTTATATTTCTTTATAGCATGTGGGGTTGTATGTTCCCTGGGGTCATTGTGTGTGCGTTGGTTTGGGGATATATGTAAATGTGTTCATTTTCTTTATATGTCCCTATGTTTGATTCCCTGGGCCCTAGCTTAGTTGATTTATTTATTTATTTTTTCTTTTCTATTTTGCATATCATGTAAAGATCTAAAGACAAGTACAATTACTATTACTATTTACTTGGAGGGTAATTTATTCTTGTTCCAGTGGCAAAGTATGTGGGGGGTAAAGTGTCAAAGTTTGACTATGTGTCTGCAAAAGAAATGAACATAAAAAACCTAGATGTCTTCACCGCTAGTTTGATTGGGGAACAATCTAGGTAATACTACAACAAAATGAACAATAGTTTTAAGCTTGTGAGAAATGACCAAGAGTACAAGAAAATCTGTATGGATCATGTGAAATCTAGGGACAAAGAGGTTGATATTTACATTGATGGTGTTGCGGTAGCAATAGATAATGATAAACCTAGAGAAATTGGGAATAATACTCAGGCTAGCAAATCAAACATAGTAGATAAACCTAAAAATGCTACAAATTATGAGAGTAAGTCTAGGAAAAAGGTTGATGAAGAAAATGGCAGTGAGAGTGAAGAAAATGATGGTGAGAGTGAAGAAAGTCATGGTGATAGTGAAGAAATGATGGTGGGAGTGAAGATAATAACGGTGATAGTGAAGAAAATAATGGTGATATTGAAGAAAACAATAATGACAATGAAGAAAATGAGAGTAACAGTGAACAAAATGAAAATGAGAATGCAGAAACTGAACTAACAATAAACTTAACCACTGATAATGATGCACCAACAAAGGTTTCAGGGAGTTTTCACCAAACACAGCCCTTTCCATAGACTAGTTGGTGGGGGATAGTTGACAATGGTGATAAATTAAGTAATGATAGTGAGTAAAACATTAATAATGGTAGTAGTAGTGAGGAAGGGGTTGACTAACTATTTGAAGAAAATATTGACCTACACAATAAAGGTGATGGCTCCTTTGATAGTGAGATAGAAGATGATACTAATTGTGATAGTGGATTAGAGTTATATGAAATTGAAAGTGATAGGGAGGGTGGAAAAGCTATTGCATTTATATTTAATGCAAGAAAACCATTTGCTCTAAGTTTTGAGTTAGGTATGTAGTTTAAAGACAAAAGTGAATTTAGGGAAGCCAATCATGCTATAGCTATTCAAAGCATGAAGAGTTTGAAGGAAAAAAATGATAAGGAAATAATTTATGCAAAGTGTGAAAAGGAAGGGTGCCAATGGAAGATTCATACATATAGAGTAAAAGATGAATCAACATTTTAGGTTCAAACTTTAACCATGAACATAGTTGTAAGCTAACACATAAGGTTAACAATGTGAGTTCAAGCTATCTGGTTGAAAGATTTATGAACAAATTAAAAACTAAACTTAAGAGATCTACTGAGGGCTTAGGTTGGAAATCATGGAAGAGGTAAGATGTGGAGTTTTAGTTCATCAAGCTAACAGAGCAAAAAAAAAAGCTCTTAAAATGATTGAAGGAGATCCTAAACTGTAGTAATCAAAATTATGGGATTATGTGGTAAAACTTATGAGAAGTAATCCAGGATCTGTAGTCATATTAGAAATGGATGATAGCTCTAGTTCCAACAAATTCAACTATTTCTACTATTGCTTTACGGCTTTAAAAAGAGGATTTCTAGCAGGTTGTAGGAGGATAATAGGAATGGATGGATGTTATCTTAGTGGTCCTTACAAGGGGGTTTTTCTCACTGTTGTTAGTTTTGATCCCAACAGCAAACCATTTCCAGTAGCTTATGCTATTGTTTCTAAGGAGGCAGAGGACACATAGATTTAGCTCCTTACACTTGTAAAGCAAGATCTAAACATATTGAGTCCATATGAGTACACTTTCACATCTGATAAATAGAAGGGCCTCATTTAGGCTTTTGAAGAAGTGTTTCTTACCTCATTTTGTGTGAGACACTTGTGGAAGAATTTTAGCAACGCTGGTTTTAAGAGATTACAGTTCAAAGATGCAGTATGGAAAGCTGCTAACTACACTATTGTGGGTCAGTTCAAGTAAGCAATAAGGGACATGGCTAACATTGACTAAGCTGTAGTAAACTAGTTTAATGATAAGCCACCCTTACAGTGGAGCAAGTTTTACTTCACTACACTTTCAAAATGTGACATGCTTTTGAATACTTTTTGTGAGTCCTTCAATAGCTCCATTTAATATGCTAGGGAAAAACCTATCATCACCATGTTAGAATGGATTAGAGAATACCTCACGACTATATTGCAGAAGAATAGAGATAAAGCTACCAAGAGTTGAAAGGGATCAGTTTGTCCTTCAATTACTGAAATGATTGATGAGCACATTAAGAATATAGCTGACTGTATCCCTAGAAAGTCAAATAATGCACATTATCAAATTACACACACACACACACACACACACACACATATATATATATGGTGGCCAATTTTGTGTTAGTTTGGAGCAATGGACCTATAGTTGTAGAAAGTTGGAATTGACAGGAATTCCATGCTTATATGCTTTTAGTGTTATATGTAGTATAAGATAGGATCCTTTTGACTTTGTGGATCAATGTTACACTATGGAGTGTTACAAAACTGTGTATGCAAATGCTATAATAGGGATTAATGGGCAAGAGTTGTGGGGAGAAACACTTTATATATCTCGTTCGCCACTAGATTTAGGAAAAAGAAAGGAAGTTCTATAAGAGCTAGAAGAAGAGATAGTGATAAACTATTGTCAAAGTTAAGAAAAGAGGAGGGCAAAAAGAGAAGGCGAAACTAAAAAATTGAAAAGAAGCCAGACATCACTAAAGTGTGGCTACTATAACAAGAAGGGCCATAGCAGCAAAACATGTCCACTAAAGTTGCTTGGTGAAGACTAGGATGAAAGACCAAGCTCATCTGGTAGAAAGAGAATGAAGGTTCCCTAATTAAATCTTTTGACATTGTAGTCACTTTATTTCATTGCTTGAACTTGTTTAATTTGGTTCTTACTGCTTTTCAGGTTATAGATGCCACTAATGATCAATAGACAAAGCCAAATACTGAAGGATTTGAACTTGGAGCAATTGCAGCAGCTGCAAGGAAGAAGCTAGAGGTATGTGTATATTTTAGTTCATTTATGTTAGTGACTTCTATTTCATTTATGTTAGTAACATTGTTGATTTCATTTATGTTGATAAGTTAGGAGGAAAGTTGCAAAAACACAAGGAAAGGAAAATGCAAGGTATAAGCTCTTGACTCTATAACATTTGAGTTAACAAGTTTTGAATTTAAAATACATTAGTTTCTTATCAAGCAAAGAATGGTAAAACTAAGAATCAACCTCTCACAGCTTCATCCCAAGTTGCAAAGGTGATCAATGTTATTTTTTTATGTTAATATGTAACTTAATAATGTGATTTCTTACCATTAGTTTATTTGATTTCATATATCTAATCCTATTTTCAAGAAAATATAGCAACCACCTCACAAGTTCCTAGACCTTCTATGTACCAACAATTGCAGTTGTCTCAAACTCAAGGGAGTCAATCATCCAAATGCACCCTCACCCAAGTTTCAAATTCAAGGAAAAACGTATGTAAGTTTGAAGAACTTGAACTCTACAATGGACCAATTGCAAGACAAGAAGAAGTATGCAAAAAAGAAGAAGAAGACAACTTGAAGTTTTATGAAGTTTTTGGGAAGATTTTGGGCAGTTTTTCAATACATTTTAGGCAAGTTTTTGCAACCTAGATAGCTTGAAGACCATATCCATTCATTTGTTTTTGTCAATTTAAGTTCAATTGTGTAGCAATTCATTGAGGAATATTAGGCATTTTGTATTACTTGGTGTTGTTGATTGCACTTAGTATTCTATTGTGATCCAGTGTAATATGCACATCAGTGAATGGTATTGGTCTTGTTTTGCTACATTCAATTTTTATTAGGATATTTTTTATGAATGTAATGCTAGTTTTTCTACCTCTGGTTCTATTTTTGTTCCAATTTTAACCTACATACACTTGTTCTTGAAAAAACTTCAAAACTTGCAAATAGATTTTAGGCATATTCTCATTAATGGACAAGCTAGAAAGCATAATTAACAAACTTGCCAATTAACAAAAATACATTACATATAAAAGATCTAAGTAAGCATTACATTGGATCAAACCTACATAAACCAAGCACCATAAAACAAAACACAAAACAAAGCCCTGAAAGCCCCAAACACAAATGTAGAATCCTGTTTCTCCTTTTCGACGTAGATGTCTCCAGCTCTATTATGTTAATTCATTTTAGAAGACCTGGAATAATATTCCTTGTCCTTGCACATATTGGGGGGTCTACCCATTGAAAAAAGCCACATTTGTTCCTCTATAAAACTACATGAATCAGAAGGAAAAATGGCAAAACATATCAGTAGACTTAATGAATTGCCTCATGGAGCTAATGTTCGGTGCTTATTTTCTGTGATGCTGAATAAGTACTATATTAATAGCTATGTAATTATATGCATGATTATGGAAAGGATGCTGGCTTACTAAGCAGTTGATTTCTAGTTTGAATCTATAAGCTAAATAGAGCAATTGCTTGGCTCTTGGAATTTGTTTCATCGAATCATATTGAAGTTCAATAGGGTTATGGCTTTTTGAAGAAAGGCATGGATTTGAGACATGAAAAATGATGTAGCCTGCTGGAGTTGAGCCTAATTGGCTCTTGCCTCTAGGGAAAAGATAATAAATAATAAGAAAAAATAATCCCAGAATTCTAGTGGCATGAGGACTCAGTTTTGTGTCTGCAACTAAAAGATGAAAATAATGTTTAAATTAGAAATCGATCTTGTGTGCTATAGCTAGAAAATGGGATGTAAGGTGTTGAAATGGAGTGTTGATCTTGGTACTGGTTGAAGCATGAGTCCGTTGGGCTGAAGATTGTGGGCTACTACTAGCCTGGTTTTATGGGCACTGCTAATTCTAGGAAGCAAGAGCTAATTAAGTGTTGATCTTAGGCTTTTTTTGCTGGCCCTTTCTAATGGTCTGGTAAAGTGTCGAATTCTGGGCCCAAGGTTGTGGATTGGTTTAGCAACATTTAGGCCTCTATAGACCCAAATCTAGGATGAATTAGCTCTGGTGATCTTGCGACCCATCAAGTCTTAGTTGAAATTTGCTAGACCTCAGCACATGGCCCTTTTGATCTGGATTATCTTGCATTGGTGGGCTTCCTCAGTTATCATGATTTGTGGACCATATGTTGAGGTTTAATTTCAAATTTTGTAGATGAGCTTTATTCTGGGCTTCATATTGGATAATGTTGGCTAAAGGCCATAGGCTTCTACTACCTATCCTTGGGCCCTTTGTAGGAAATTTGGTTGTCTGCTAAAGTTGGGTTTGAACCTGGCCTAGCTCATGCAAGAAAGATCAAGGTGATTGTCGATAGATCAAAACAATGGTCTTATAGCTTGGCAACAACACTTGTCCATTCTAAAGGTCTTGTTATTACTATTATTAGGCTTAGCCTCTACTAATAACTATATAGTTATTCCATATAAATAAATAAATAAATAAAATAAAATATGATGTAGATAGATACATTGTAAGGAATTTTTTTTCTTCATGCTAAAAGAAGGAAATTTAATTCATGTCAGAGAGGATTACATCAGATAAAAAAGCAAGAACGATATCTTCCCACACATGAGGTTCAGACATGGAAACAGAAGCCCTAGCAATGTAATAGGCCGCCTGATTTGCTAAATGACAAATAAAGCTAACTTGACAACTAGTAAGCTCAAATAGGATATCTTTACAATCGACTATCATTAATCCAAAATACGATAAATCAACAATATCACTGAAAACAACATAACTACCATCAAGGCATCTAACTCAAATATAACCTTCAGAATGTTTCTACTCTTTATCCAACTAAGAGCTTCATGAAAAGATATTGCCTCTGCCAAAGTTGAGCTGACTATTCCACAATGAGGGCTAACCCTCATTGCATAGAAGACCCCTAATGCATCTCTAGGAATGTAACTTGCAATGAATTGGTTGTCCGTTAAGCTAATGATTGCATCCATGTTGCATTTATACCAACTGACTAGGGGACAACACCAATGAGTGTTTGCATTTGATTGCTTGCTGCTGGTATTTTACTATCTTTCCTACTATTCAGATGTCCATTGTTGAGGTAAAGATAGAGCTGTACATACCATCGAATAAGTTGTTCTAGTTTTCTCTTTCCATGTCCTTTGGTTGCATCCCATCTTTACTTGGAGAAAATTGTCACAGGGGTAATATTTAGCCTTAAATATCTTAGAAACCAAAGATTCTGGCTAAGTCAAAAAATGACAGGCTTGCTTACCAAGAAGTGATAGATTGAATTCATGTAAACTTTTAAAGCCAATCCCTCTATTCTTTGGAACATAAAGTCGCTTCCAACTCATCCATCTAATACCCCTTGTGTTATTGCTCCCCAATTTACTATTAACCCACCAAAAGGTGTTCATCATGGATTTAATTTCATGGCAAAGCTCCTTGGGTAAAAGAAACAAACTTATGACCTAGTTGAGGATAGATTGCTATAGTAGTCTTAAGAATGATTTCTTTTCCAGCTCGAGATAGAAATCTTTTATTCCAACTTTGAAGTTTTCGCCAGACTTTATCCTTGACAATCTAAACACCTCATTCTTCTTCCTTCTAATCATCGAGGGCAATCCAAGATATTTACTATAATCATTAAAACTCCTAACATTAAATCTATTTCCAATATTTCCTTTTGTCACTTGATCAATATTAGAGCTGAAGTATATAAAAGACTTTTGTAAATTAAAAATTTGTCCATACGCATGCTCATATGCCTTTAAGCATTCTTTTATCATCTCACATTTTGAATTATTATCCCTAAAGAATAAAAAGCTATCATCTGCGAAGAATAAATGGGTAATAGATGGAGCTCATCTAGCAATGTTACAGCTATGAATCCTTCCCAATTGCTCAAATTTTTTAAGGATTATGGATAGCCCTTCGGCATAAATAATAAATAGATAAGGGGAAATCAGATCCCCCCTATTGGAGCCCTCTTTTTGGAGTAACAAGACCTATCTCATATTCCTCATGAATTATCCAATATTTGGTGGATTCAACACACATCATGACTAGATTAATGAACCTTTGATCAAAATCAAGACAATACATCATGAATGTCAGGCAAGGCTACTCAATCCTATCATAAGCTTTACTCATATTGATTTTCAAAGCTACTATCCCAACTTTCCCTTGCATTTTCCTCTTAAGGTAGTACATGATCTCAAATGTAATCATCACATTATCTGAGATGAGCCTACTTGGTATGAATGCACTCTACAATTTTGAAATGATAATAGATAACACTCTTTTAAGTAGATTCGCAAGCACTTTAGAGATGATTTTGTAGAACACATTACATAAGGTAATGGGGCAAAGATCAGTAATGTACTCAACATTCCTAGTTTTCAGAATAAGTGTAATGAAAGTATCATTAAGGTTTGAGATAGAATACCTTTCCTCAATATGTTCAAGCATGTTTCTATACCATCCTCACCGATGACGTGCCAAAACTTCTGATAAAAGGCAAGGTTTAAGCTATCTAGACTAGGAGACTTATCTGAGTGTATAGAGAAGATAACTTTTTTCACTTTGTCCCTAGTAAACGCAGCTATTAGATTGCAATTCTAGTCGCTTGAGACTTTAGGACTAATACATTCCAGGATATCTGAGTAAGAACAATCTTGAGTGCTGAAAAGCTCAAAGAAATAAGAAGAGATTTAATCTTCATGCCTTTCTAACCACTTCCTTCAAACATTGTGAGAGTTCTTAAGTTGACCAAAGGAATTTTTCCTTTTTCGAGCTGAAGCCTCGCGTGAAAAAACCTTGAATTTGAGTCACCCTCTTGTAACTAAAACTACTTAGGTCTTTGCCTCTAGAAATCCTTTTGCTATTGGAGGATTTGTAGATACTCCCTCTGAAGAGTATCATACTATCTAGCCGACTCCCAGTCAATTCTCAATCTCAGCCATCCTATTTTATTCTTACATCTTTGCAATCTTTCCCTAAAATAGCAAACTGAACTATTTTCCTTAGGATACTAAATCAACATAACATTTGTCTAAGCAGTTCTGAATAGTGGCACCCTAACTACATTTCCAACTTTAGACATGACAATGCCATAATTATTATCTCTAAGCCAACCATTCTCGAATCTAAAATGGTGCTTCTTCCTACCAATATTTTTCACATCTATTTGGAGAAAAATTAAGTTATGGTAAGATGTTGCAGCTTCAATATTAAAGCATTTAGCGTATTTAAACAAATTAGACCAAGTTTGGGTAACTAAAGCACAATCTAATTTTTCTTGAACGCAGTTGTTAGTTCCTCTTCCCCTCTCCTATGTAAATTGATGACCACATAAACCCAAGTTAAGAAAATCGCAAGCATCATAGCATGTCTAAATCCTTCACAAAGCTAAAGATGATATGGACACCTACATTTTTTCTCATTCGATCCAAGCAAATCATTGAAGTCACCAATACAACACCATAGAAGCTCTACTTGAGAATTGATATTACACTAGAGTGCCTAGAAACCTAACCTATGAGAGCACTCCGGATGGCCATAAAACCCAGTTAATCTCCAGCTTGTAACCCCATCCAAATTTATTTCCACATCTATATGATATCTAGAATACCTAATTAATTGTGCCATCTCTTGTTTTTTCCATAATAGAGCCATACCACCTCCATGTTAGATGTTGCCTACCATAAAAGACCTTCACATTCAATTTCTGATCTAATTTTTCTAATTTCTCATTTCCAACCATCGTTTCCACCAGGAAAATGAAATTGGGCTTCTTGGACTTATTCAAGTCTTTTAAAACCTGAATTGTTTGTGGGTTCCCAAGCCTACAATAATTCTAGCTAAAAGTACTTATAATTGTTGGCAGGCCTGGAAACCATAGCCCGCCACTAACATGTTTTTTGGCTTCTCATCACTTATACACTCCTTAGACTTGGGTCCAATCTACTTTCTCTATTCATAGGAGTCCACTTTCAACTCTCATCCTTTTGGAGTCCAGTGTCAACACTATCTCCTCAAATACAATAAATTTTGTGGATAAAGGAACTTTCCCATATTTGTTGTTATTCCAATAATTCTCGTGCTTACCATATTACCTGGATATCGTGTCCTGATTTTCTGTGATAATGATATCCCTTTCATCCAAGTTTGTGCCCTCTTTACTACTCCTGGCTATGGGCCCATTCATTTTCGGTGAAGAGTAATGAAGCCATCGATCATCGATCCCAACTTGTTGTCAACGACTAAGTGCCCGAAGCCAACTTCCATAAGCAAATTTAGTAGAGGACCTGTCAGAGTCATATAACTTCATGAAGAATTTCTCCAAGTGCCCAAGAACACCATAGTAGAAACAAAAGGACAGCAGTTGCTCATACTTAAAATTCAGCCAAAACTATTTCCCCCTTACTTTTTAGTTTCATTTATCTTTTGATTGGAAGCCTAATATCCATTGAGACATAAATTCACATGTACAATTTCCATACTCCTCCGAAGTTATTTTGGTCTAATTCCAGAAATTCACCAAGATAATCCCCTATGCTCTTGCATATACATTTTGTCAAGAAGCCCACTAGAAGATCATAAACTTGAACCCATATTTTGACATGATCAAGGGAAACACTTTGGGGTTGTTCACCTGAAAAAGCTTATTTCAAAACAATAAGTTGATCAAACATTCATGGTCCTCTCGATAAAATGCACTATAAATCCAATTCATGGAATAACTAGAACAAATAAGTAGATTGATTTACCTCCTTTATGAAAATTCCTTTCATATGTTGCCAAATAGCCACTATCATATTTTTCAAAGCCATGAAATTCACATGCTTGGAAGTAAGCACTTTTCCCACCATACAGAATTTCGGTTGCATATTAGAATTATCTTCATCGTCCTTTTCGAGGATGACACCCCTCCTCCTCTTTCTCTTCTAGAGTCACTCGAGCACAAAGATTAATCAGCAAATGTCCCATCGAAGATAAACCAAAACAAAACTAAAGGAGCAAAATACGTGAAACTAAGAGGTAGTTAGAGCCTAAAAAACTTATCAGAAGATAAGAAAACCCAGGAAACTTGTCAAAGAGACAAGAAATAAAAATTCTCATAGAAGAGGAGAAACACTTAGGCTATGTTTGGTTACATTCTCCAAAAAAAACAATTATTTTAGGAGAATGTAACCAAACATATACCTTTCTTTTCTCCCAAAATAGTTCTTAAAATGACTAGATTATCCTTATAATTTAAATAGCAAATAACCAAAAATTTCATATCCTTTACATCACAATCATTACCATCATAGATACATACATTTACATATCACAATATTTTATTACTATATCATAATAAAAAATGCTATTAAAATTCATTTACACTCTCAAAATCCAATAAAAAAATATTGATTTGACTGTTACAGTAGAATTTGTCTCCTCCCAAAATAATAAAAATACATTGATTTGACTGCCACAGTAGAATTTGTCTCTCCCCAAAATATAAATAAACATACCAAATTTTTCTAAAATAATTTTCTTACTATTCCCAAATCATAAACAAACATACATCACAATCTCCAATACAGATTTCACACTCCCCAACCCCTCTCCCAAAACTCATTTTCCCAAAACATATAATTCAAAACACATAATTTGTAAACAAATATTACCTTAATTTCTACACAAATCTTGACTATATTGTAAGGAAGTTAGTAACTCCTTATTTACATGCTTTTGAAGATAGAGGTTAATTGTAACGGAGTTAGTTACTCCTTATTTACACGCTTTCCTAATAGGTTTGATGTAGGGGAGTTAGTAAATTTTCATTTACTTGCATCTAGGACTCATTGTACTTGAATAATGTAAAATTTATTAATATGAATACACAAGATAAGAATTAATGCCAACCCTAAAAAAAGAAAAAAAGAATCTCGCTAATGCCTTTTCCACCCCAATGCTATTTGGGGTGCTAAAAAAATCACCCAAATGGCACTTGGGGGAGTCTACCCTAAATGTTATTTAGCTTCTAAATTTGGGACCTTTTAGAAACTTGACCATTAGGCATTAGGTTCTATTTTTTTGTAATTATTTTTTCATTTTTTGATAATTTATTTTAATCGATATAAAGAATTTTAAAAATTATATTAATTTTTTTATTAATTTAAAAATAAATTTAAATTTTTATATATTTTCATATAAAATTATATATTTTATGTATTTCAGTATAAATTTTATTTCATATTTTTGAGGCTTATTGAGAATTTTTGGTTATTTTAGAAATTTTTTGTGAGCAAAATCTATAAGCTAGTCATGATAACTAAATTGTATGGTTCATAAATGTATTTGTGTTGTTCTTTTTTTCTTTCAAGCATATGCCTATAGATACGTTGCTTAATAAAATATTTTTTTTTAAATTATGAAAAAATTCATTTGTTTTTTAAATACTTTTTAAAACTTGAAATTAATTATATAATTGATAAAAATACAATACAAAATAAGTAATATAGAATAGCCTATACATATTAAAAACAATGTCATGCACATTAAAATAAGATAAAAAAAATAGAATCTTGAGGTGGAGAAGAAAACTGATATTGGAAGTGCTATTTTGTTTTTAATTCTATTTGTATTATAATGCAACTAATATATATATATATATAACACTTGTTGTTAATAATAATAGGGGGTGATTAATAACAATTTTAAACTAAAAGTTTCGAAGTTAACAAAATAGATTTAAAAGAAATAAAAAAGTAAATGAGGTAATAGATTTATAGTAGCTCAATAAGCCTATATCCACTACCTAAGTTCTTCACTTAGAATTCTTAATCTACAAATTTCACTAATAATTTCAATGAAAATTAGTACAAATAAGTTTAATAAATATGAACAAACAATTCAAATCAACTAAAACTAAACTAAACTAATCAATACAAGAGAAAGGAAGGAATATTCTAGAGTTCCTAATACACAAGACTATGGCTGATGGTAGCTCCAGTTGAAAGCAAACAATACACCACTTTCTTTTTTCCACTAAGGTACCTTAAGAAAGCTAATAGTAAGAGTTGCGTATTGTTGTAAGTAAAACCTTATTCTTCTTAATGCTTCTCTTTAGGATTAAATAATGATTCATCACTCATGCAAAAGGTCCAATGATTATTTTTATAAATGGGCTCCAACGTAACTTACCAAGTTTGGATGTCATTCTTCAATCTAAGGAGATTTTCCACCTTCATCAGTGTGTCCAATACTATTTTTCCATATGTAAGTGATCAACAATATTTTTATCCACATAATATTATAGGCTTAAGATTGAAACAAACTATGAATTGGTCAAATCAATGAAATGGATATATTATTGTCATTCATCAAAACAATAATCCTAACAATCTCTCCTTTTTTATGACAATTATTTGATTAAGTAACTCCCTTGCTTTTTTGTACTTTATGTAGAAAGGAAAAGCTTAGCATATTCAAGATAAATAAAAAGTGATACATTTATCAACTTCCTTGGAAATACCAAAGTGTGCAAAATTATTATTAATCCATAGCCCTCTTAATGTATGAGTATCCTTGGATAATATCATTGAAATAAAAAAATGCAGTCATTTATTACAAAAGGCTAATATTCTAAAATAGCAAAGTACTAAAGTAACAAGGTATCAAAATGACAAGCACAGACTACCACATCAAAATAAGAAGTACGAGAGTCTGTCACCATAGCATTACATATCTATGAAGTACAAAAAAAAGTGGTGGCATATCAAAGAAAATATGACAGGCATAAATAGAGAAGCATTGGTGAATCTTAATCTTCTCTCCCTTCATCATCAAAAATAGGAATTAGAACTAGTAGAGCAACAATAATGAAGCTTGTGGACATCATACTGGAGTTTGGACACCTTGCATTAGAGAGAACATGTGCAATCTTTGAAGGAGTTAGTAGTATCTTGGAGCTCATCACTAAGACGATTAATAGCACCAAGAATAACACGCATAGTGGAAGTTTGTCTAAAATGAGGGATAGAATGATGAGGTTTAGGAGAGTATTTATGGGAAGACTGATTACATTCAACATAAATAGGAGTATTACCTTTGCACCATTGAGAACTATAACATATAGTAAAAGTACCAAGAGTACCATTATAATAAGTACTAGGATTAGAGTAAAGAAGGCGCATTTTATTGTGACTTACCATATCAATCAGACGATATTCTCTTAGATCTTCCATCTAAGAGAAAGGAAAGCGATGCCTTCCTAATGAAAGAGGTGAGTAAGAAACATATCATATGCAAGACTTTTAGATGAGATATATTCAAGAATCAAATAGCCTAAATTTACTTGATAACCTTGAACAACCACGTACAAGAGGAAGCCAAAAATACAATTCATGCAACAGTGGGTTGACACTATTGATAGTGGCAAACAAGATAGTCATAATGATGAGACGATGAAGCAGGAAATGGTCAACATTAAGTTCATTCATGGCAAACACCTCGGACAGTTTGTAAAAGTTTCCTCTCCAAAATATACGACTGGCTTCAAAAAGTTTGGAAAAAATATAAAGACACCATTCGGCAAGACCAAAAATTTTACACAACTAAATGAAAATACAAGGTGATTATTAATAGTATTAGGATCAAAAGTATCAAGTGATTGAAAATAAATGATTCACAATAATGCTTGAGTAAAGTCATTTTACTCAAAAGACAAGTTAGCATAGAAAAGCTTCATCATAAAAAGATAGAATACTTCATCAATAGTCATGAATGAGTCCTAACCAACTGCTTGATGAAAAGGTAAAACTAGAATCGGTGGAAGACAAGAAATGTTAACTACTTGCCCACAATTAATGCTTCATACAGAGATGTTAGAGTTATATATTTTTGTAACCTTTGGTGAGGAAAATTTTACAGACTCACTAAGAGTTTCAAAGTCCCATTCATCATATGAGGAAATGTATAGGCCGATAGGAGTAGGAAAGAGATGAGCAATAAAAGATGAAGTTAGAATCTAAAAGCTATCATGAGAGGGTTGTTTTGAAGGTCGAGTGAGAATTAGCAGAGTGAAAACTTATAAAGTTAAGATAAATAAAACTAGGTTGCTATAGTGGTTCTTCAATATGTTTAGACGTGGGTTCAAAGATAGCGGAAGGTTTAATAGCAATGGCAAACCTTTTTAGATGCTTAAGATATGATAAAGAGAAGGTAATTTTTTTGATGAGATTGTATCAAGCGATGGAGGCAATGTTATGACAAACACCGGTGGAGATAGTGCAACAGTAGCAGAAAGGTTTGATGCTAATGGAATTTTTAAGACAGATAATGATTTTTGTTTGATTTTATTTTGAGAAGGATTTAATAGTGACTGGTGGCAAGTGGCATTCTATGAGTATGCTTAGAGTGGGCCATTGTCGTTGAGAGAGAGAGAGAGAGAGAGAGAGAGAGAGAGAGAGAGAATAGTAAGGATTTGAGGAGTGTTGGGAATTAATGAGAGATTTTATTGGATGATCGGTAGTTTTAAGATAGAAGATCACAATAGAGTTAATTTAGGTGAGAGACATTTAAATTCCAAGTATGTCTTTAAGGAAATTAAATCTATCCTCTAGTAGGAGTTTTATAAAAATATCAGCTAACTGAAAGTTGGTATTAATTAAATTTTTGCATATATATTTTTTTTTGAATGATTCTCCATAAAATGGCACTTAATTTCAATATGTTTGATACAAGAGTGCAAAACAGGATTTTTTATTGTGCTAATAGCTCTAATACTGTCACAATGAATAGGAATATTATGAAAATGCAATCCATAATCAAAGTAAGGTTTGCTTCTTCGAAAGAATTTGAGTACAACAGTTAACTAATGCTATTTACTCTACTTTAATAGTGGAAAGAGCCACAACATTATGCTTTTTGCCATATCAGTTTATCAAGCATTTATCCAGAAGTTGGCAAGTTTGAGAGGTATTTTTTCAATCTACTCAACAACTTGCATAATCATCATATGAAAATCCAACAAAATTAAATTTAGATGTTTTAAGGTACCACAATCTAAGATCTTGAGTTTCTTGAAGATAGTAAAGTATCCTTTTGACAACTTTGAGATGAAACTCCTTTGGATTTTCTTGGAATCTAGCGTAAAGACTTGTTGAGAATAAGTTGTCAGGTCTCCTTGCAATGAGATATAATAAGCTACCAATCATCCCTCTATGGAGCTTTTCATCAACACTATTTTCATTAGTGTATAACTTAAGTATGGTATGTGGAGCCATAGGAGTAGTAATGGTGTTACACAATTTCATGTGAAATTTTGTTAGAAGTTCTTGTGTGTTTTTTTCTTGTGAAATAAATGTGCCTAAGTCACTTTGTTTAAAATGAAGTCCAGAAAAGAATGATACTTCACCCATTAAACTTATTTCAAATTCATTTATCATGTATGCTGTAAACTCTCCACAAGGGGCACTATTGGTACTTCTAAATATTATATCTTTGACATATATTTGAATTAGAAAAATGTCATAAGAAAAATGTTTAATGAATAAAGTGGTATAAATGGTTCCCATAGAAAAACCTTTTGAGATGAGAAAAATGATCAATCTTTCATGCCACGTACAATTGACTTATTTAAGATCGAGAAGAGTTTTGTAAAGTTTAAAAACATTATTAGAAACTTCTTTACTTTTGAAACTAAGAGGTTGTTCAACAAAATATTCTTATTTTATGACTTCATTAAGAAAAATGCCTTAAACATCTATTTGAAAAAATTTAAAGTTTATTTACAATGATGAAGCTCAAAATTGTGGAGTCGAGAAACCTCATGGACCCAGATCAAATGAAGCTATTAGAAGTGGGTTGACCTGCAACATTCAATGAATGCTAGGCTCATTAGAATTGCCTTCGGCAAAGGCCTTTCAAAGCTTAAGTCAACGACAAGCTGAATAGAGAAAATGAGTAGGATAATATGAGACAAAAAGCTTTATGATTTGCATACCTAAAATTGGGTTTTGAGGTATGGATTTATAGTCTTATCTCCTAGGGTCAATTTTACTCTTTTTCCTTACTCTTCGGGATTGTTTAGACCTTTTCCAAAGGGCCAGCCACAGTCATTTTGTGCACAGTGCATAGGTGGTAAGGCATGTGTTTTGGTATTTACTATGGAGGACTCCCTAGGGCAACAACATTAAATGCAAATCTCTTCTTGTGTCATTCTTGCAATATGGTAGTTAATTAGATCTCCAACCTTCAACCATGATATTAGTTTCTAACTCCCAACCATAAAGTTCATTGTTAGCAATTTCCACATCGATGCCATGGGTCTAAGGGCATCTTCTCTTATGCAAGAAACTACATATTAGGCTCGGGGGTTGGTCCCAGTGTCAAGCATAGTGAGTAATACATAGTAAATGCAGTTAGTGCGTGAATGGCCTCAAGACGTGCAACTAGTGCATAAGTTTCATCATAGTTTATACATTCTCATTGTGAATACCGTTTGCAATGAATCTAGCTTTATTTCAAATAGCATTACCTTTTTCATGAAGTTTGTTATGAAAAACCCATTTAGTTGCAATAATTGGTCCAATATCTAGTTGTTCAACAAGATACCACACTTTGTTCTTTACAAATTGCAACAATTCTTCCTACATCACTTCAACTTATAAGTCATCATTGAGTGTCTCATTAACATCTATTGGTTTACCAAGATGGAGTAGAATAGGGTTAGAGTTAGTAATATTTGACTTTTTCATCGGTGATCTTGTGGTGATTCAATCTTGGGGATCTCCAATAATATTTTCTACTAGATTGTTAGAATAGTTCCCCGTAAGCTAATGAGATTAGCCTTGTAAATTATTTCACTCATGGTACAATCTTGATTAAATGATATTTTTTATATGACTATCTTCATCTTATGCTTTATTTCACTTCACTAGCATTTGGATAAAGCCCTTAGATCACCTATGACTGTGAGACTTAGTTTGTTGACTATGGAATAAGTCTCACATGATCGTGATCTTAAATCTCCCAAGTCATAGGATCTTATGATAGGGCATCTAAGATCTGGATAGACTTGCACTAATAATGCATAAATCCAAGAGTTGGGATTGCTCTATTCTATAAGAAACTGTCTGAGATATGGGTGCATTTTAGTGGGTGCTTGTTAGAGAACAAGGAACTAAAGACAAACTAGACAATCCACTAGATAGCCAAAGTGGCAAAGTGGTAGTGATTAGTTTTCCTACTTACGCTATTACATATTATTAGTCCTCTATGTGATAACTTTGTGTCTAGCCCTCATGTTTTGACTCATCCTTGACCACTTAGCGGCTCTTTCAAGTTGAGATTAGGTATGAACTACTTGGCATGGAGGTTTGTGAGATCCAACATAGAATTCGACTCCTCGCTATTGTGAAGGGCGAGTACATCTCTTATTTGTTCTATAATGATCGATTCAAAGCAATCCTTACTGAAGGTGGTGTGATAATTTGGAAAAGGAGTTTTCCAAAGGTGCGGTCACACAATAGGGATCAAACATTGAGAATAGAGACATAGTATTGAGGTTATTAGGATGTCGACAAATATCTTGCCTAGGCCTTTTTCGAGAGATAGGAGACCGAAGAACCGTATTTGCATGGCACGCATAAAGCGATTATGGTTCTTTAGAATATTCATTTTGGTCAATTAGTTAGACTCCATGGGCTTGAGGTTGGACATCAACCATGGAGATTGGGTACTCTTCAATTAATAATATTAATTGAATTGAGTCGACTAGTTTAAAAGGGGTTTTAAACTAGAATGAGTATAAGATATTCGAAAGTCACAAGGTGTTGTAAGCCCATGTCCAATTAATGGTAGAACCTATTGGGTCACACAAAAAATCCAATTAGCTTCTTAATTAATGGAGAGAATTTTCTAAGGTGTTAGAAAATGGTATCTCCTAATAGACCAATTTTTGGGGCCAACTTTGAGGGTCAATTTTAGCTTGCTTGATTTAAGGGTTAAATTAATCAACTAATTTAAGAGTTAAATTAGACCAATAATTAAGGAGTTAATTATTCAGTGCCAATATGACCATCAATTGGTCAAGTTAATTTAAAAAGTTATGTTAACGAATTTAGCTTCAGGAGTTAAGCTAGTTTAACTTAAAGAGTTAAGTCAAAGGATAAGTAATTAAATTAAAGAGTTTAATTTGATTAATTAAGGAAGAATGAATTTTGGAGGGAAGACTCAATGAGATTTGAGATGGAATCTTAATTAATTTGAAATGAAATTCCAAATGTATTTAAGATCCAAATGAAATTCAAATGAGATTTACATTCAAATTTTGCTAACTAAGCAACCCCTCTTGGCCTCCCCCCCACCCCATGCATTGTGTCATGCCAACCTGGCATCACACATTTTCAGCCTCTATATATAGACATAGAGAGAGGAGGTCGTGCATATGACAAATGGTGTGAAGAATTAGATTCTTCATTTCCCTCCAAAACATTTGCAAGCTATCTTTTCATGTGTTGAAAGCTAAGCTTCTTTCTTCATTTTCCTACCCCAAATTCAACCTTTACCATAAATTATCTGGTTCTATTCCAGCTCATGAACTAGAGAATTAGAAAGTCACATTGGTGTGTGGACTATTTCTATAGAGGCAAGACGTATGCCTTGCTCTGTTTTTGGAGAGCTTCTTGCATAAGGTCCGACTTTGCGATTTTCTCCAGAAGCATCTAGATAGTCAATCAATCTAAATTTTTTACTGGAGATTTTCCAAGGTGTTTTATATATCCAGTAACGTTTTAAGAAATTTTGGAGGTGATTTAGTAGGGCGATCGTCACAATCCTTTTGTTGTGCCATGAGTAGACAGAATCTGGAACCAGTGAAGTGTTCACTTTTTTCTTCTCGAATTTTATTACCAAGATAATCCTCTATCTAAATTTGAATCCAAGGTATGATTAGATCCCTAGGATTCTTTTAGGCACTAGTTATTTTATGTTTTAAAGTTTTGATTATAGATCCTAGTGCCTATCTTGCCTTCATAGATGGCCTGAGGCATGCTTGAACTACTAACTTTCATTTCATTATGGACTTTGAAACTTTCTTCGAAGTAGAGTTGTTATGTTCTTGATCTTTGGAATCTTCTCTAGTTTTTGGCAAGTTTTCATTTTGTATGGTCTCTATAATTCAATCAACACTTGCATATACTCTATGATGTGTGTCAATTCTTGCACTATTTATTTTTGTCTATCATATACACTAGCTCAGCTATAATTGGAATATCTAATAAAAATACTGTCATTTGATTTTTCACTCAAACTTTGCAAGATGTTCATGAACATTCCAAATAAAGCACTTACAACCAAGTGCTCAAAAGTATGAAATGTTAGGATTCTTTCCATGCTAAACTTCATAAAGAGTTCTATTCATATATGATCTAAGAAATACACAATTTGCAATGTGGCTTGTGGTATTTACCACTTTCCTTCACAATGATTTAGGCAATTCAAATTCAGTCAGCCATTTCTTACAAGATACAATTTTTCCTTTCAAAGACTCTAATTTAGTAATGAGGTTTTGGAGTTGAAAAATTATGAGAATATTCATTTTCATCACAAAATGTAGCACAATTATTACCATCAAATTTGGTACCATGATCACTTCTTATTTTACCAATAATATAGCCTTTTTCATTCTATAATTTCTTAGCTAAAGGAACAAAGTAACTATGAGCATCACTTTTATGAGTAATAAATAGAACTCATTTGAATTGAGAAAAATCACCAACAATTACAAACATAAACTTCTTACTACTCAAATAAGTCTAAATGTAGTGAACAAGAGGTTTGCTTGATGCAATATTATTAGTTGGTTTAAATAAAGATTTAACGTACTTTCCTTTGACACATGCATCATACAGTCTATCTTTAATGAACTTAATTTTAGGAATGCATCTAACTAATTCCCTTTTTGGAAGATGAGTTAATATGTTCATATTTGCTTGTCCTAACCTTCTAGGCATATCCAACATGTTTCTTCAACAACAATAAGATATTCAATATTTTGATTTGATACGTTATCAAGATCAATATAATATATGGTATTTTCAAGAGATGTAGTAAATATTATTTCATAATCTTTTGAAAAATTTAGTTAGTAGGTTGAAACTAATACTTAGCAAGTTGTATTTGAGTCCTTCTACCAACCAGACATTGCTAACGGAAATGCTTGTTCCTCTAATGATTGTTCATTTTCCAACAATTCAACCTTTAGTTTTATCAGCAAAAGGTATGTTGCCTTCACTAAAGTATTCAATGTTTAAGAAGGCTTATTTCTTTCTAATCATAGGGCTGAAACATCCACTACCCAAATACCATTTTTCTTTGGTAGGTGTCACCTCTGTTGCTTCCTGCAAAACAGGTTTATTATTTTCATGTACTAGTACATTGTTAGGTTCTTCTATGTTAGTTTTCAGCAATCAAGTAAACTTGGTTCCAATGTAACTCTTTAGAGAGCATCTATATGCAATGTGTGTATTCTTTCCACAAGTATGGTATGTTTTTTAGTATGTTTATCTTTGGGAAAGACTCTAGTTGTTTCATATGCTTTAAATTTATTAGCTCATTCTTTCCTTTGATAGTTCTCTTTAAATTATAATTTTTGTCCAATATCATAGTTTTTTCTCTTTTTAAGTCATGATTTTGTTACCTTATTTTTTTTTATCACCAACACCTTTCTTTATAATTTTATTATAGGCAACAAGTTCAATTTTTTCATTATAAATGATTTGGATTTGATCTTGAAGAAAGCTAATCTCATTGTGCAACTCAAAAATTTCATTATGACATTTTTCATGCAAGTTCAATGAACTAGGACTTTCACATTCAAATTCAAAATCACTTAAATGAATTTGGAATGAAATGATACATGATTCTTTACCATGCAACAATTGCTTTCATTAATGAATTGCTTGGGGTCCAAGTGATCCCAAGTTATTGTTATTGCTTTTTGCTTTGCTCCTCTTTTTGTTTTGATATTCCATTTAAACTTGTACAATCTGGCTTTTTATGTCCAATTTCATGACATTGGAGGCAAACAATCTATTCTAGCTTTTGTTGCCCAAAATTGTTTCATCTCGTACCTCCTTTAGGACCACATCTAAGACATTTTTTTTTTTAAAAACAAATCTTCTGTAAATTGTGTTAGCCATCTAGTTATCATTGCAATTTCATCATTTATATATTGCTCGCTATTTTTGAAATGATGTTTTTGCTTATGCTAAAAAGGAACAAGGAATGGAGATGTTCTAAAAGTAAATGAGAAGTATCATGTGATGCATAAGTATGAAATAACCATATTAATGTGGACATGATACTATACACATATGATTCTGCGATTTTTCTAAAAACTTTAAATACCACATACTTTTAATACACTATTTATATATAGATAGATATGTTTATATTATAATACAAAGAATATATATATAACACATGTTAATAATAATAGACCTAAGAGGCGGTGAATTAAGCCAAATATAATTTTCACTTTAATTATTGAAGAAATTAATTATAATTTT
The DNA here is from genome assembly GCA_014898725.1 of Jacaranda copaia. NCBI lineage: Eukaryota > Viridiplantae > Streptophyta > Magnoliopsida > Lamiales > Bignoniaceae > Jacaranda > Jacaranda copaia. Next base: position 736,917 of record JACGDI010003803.1, on the reverse strand, counting down.
AAATTGAAAGTTTCAAAGTGAACAAAACAAATTTAAAGGAAATAGAAAAGCAAATGACATATTAGATTATAGTGGTTCGGTAGGCCTACATCCACATAAGTTCTTCACTTTGGACTTTTAATCTACGAATTTCATTAATAATTTCAAAGAGCATTAGTGCAAATAAGTTCAACAAATATGAACAAACAATTTAAACCAACTGAAACTAAACTAAACAAACTGAAATGGTAAAAGGGAACGAATATTCTGGAGCCCCTAATACACAAGATTGTACAACTGATTGTAGTTCCAATGGGAAGCTAACAGCACATCACTTTCTTTCTCTAATAAGGTACCTCAAAAAAGCTGAAGGTAAGAGCCGAGTATTGTTGTAAGTAGTGCTTTCAAAACCCGACCGGACCAGCCTGTTGGACCATTGATCAATTCGGTCCGGTTCAAGCATAAAAATCGATGATTGGTTGGACTAGTCAAAATTGGTCAAAAACCAGTCGAATCAGTACCGATTCAACCAATTCACTTAATTTTCTTTTTTTAAAAAAGATTAAAAATTAATTTTTTGAAAAAAATAAAAAATTTAAAAAAAATTATAAGTTGAAAGATGATGATTCAAGATTTTGGACATGTAATTTTTTGAAGTATAAATTTATTTTCTTGAAATTTAATAAAGTGGTAGTTATATATGAATACTTATATTTAATTTATTGTTTTAGTTTGTTTAATCTCTCTTAAATTATGTTGAATATTTAGCATTGAATAATTTATTTTTACATGGAGTAGAAGCATTAAATGAATTATTACTTAAATTAATATGAAACATTATTTTTTATTTATTTATAGTTGACTAATTGTGAAATAATATTTTTTGTCTTCTCAAAAGCATATTTCAAAATAAGTTCAAATAATATTCTTTCTATATCATTGAAAGTTTTATTTTCTGTTAATATTAAAATATTATATATATTTATAAAATTGAATATAATTATTACATCATTATGACGTCATACCGGTCGAACCAGTGGTTGAACTGGTCGAAACGGTTGAACCAATAACGAGTAACATCGTCGGTTCGTTATTCTATCCGATTTTGAAAACATTGATTGTAAGCAAAAACTTTCTCTTGTGAATGCATCTCTTTGGGATCAAATAGTGATTCTTTGCTCATGCAATGAGCTTAAAATGAAAACAAATCATGCATTACTCAAATTAAAAAAATAAATATATTATTGTCATTCACGAAAACAATAACCTTCACACATGTATATATGTTCATTTTGAAATTTTATTAGTGTGATTTATATACTATGTATTTTGGCCTGAAAAAGTACTTTCATAAAAAATGTAAAGAAAAAGTGATTTTTGTATTAGTCAATACTTTTATATTAAGTAACTTCTTAAAATTTTAATATTTTTAGTTAACTTTGTCGGCGTTCATATACTTTTAAGAGCATATAAAAGTATTTCATTTGTCAAAAATGATATTCAACATGTAGTTAGAAGGACACAAATAGTTTTTTTTATACATTTAGTCACGGCTCATAGAAAAAGACGGAAATCCTTTAAGGCCATGTTTGACACCTGTTATCAGATATGATTGGAGTTCCTAATATCACCCAGTACAACGTTTGATATGAGAGATGGGCATTGCAAGCCGGCTCGCATTTTATGCAAAGCCCGGCACCATGCACAATATTACTTGCTGTTGATAATTGCGCACCACTTAGCTGAGAGATTGATCGCAATTTTCTAGAATTGCTCCTAATTGAATGCATGTGGACAGTATTAATTGGCTACAATGGTTGGTAGCCATTTTCTTATTTGAGGAATTTGCTCGGATACAACTATTTGGTGGGACGTGATGGAATGAATATTATTCCATTCAATAACATATTTTGTTATTGAAAACTATTACTAAATTATTTAACATTATATTATTAATTTTATATTTTTGTATGAAGAAGGATAAATCGACTGACCTGTGAGGCTTTGTGAGCTTTTGAAAGAGCCTATGCCTAGGGCTGTAAATGAATATTAGAAAATTTATTTACCGTTTGCATTCGAATCCATTTATAGATCTATTATGCTGTTTAAAGTGAATATTATTCGTATTTGATTACAAACGAATACAAATATGGTACATGCCTATCTAATCCGTTTAATATCCATTTCGAATATATATCCATAGAATATATCTATTTATATATTCAATTATCCATACTTTAATTAAATCCATTATTTGTATCCTATAAATAATATTTAAAAAATATTATATGTATATTCTATTTTTATGCATTTTTAATATATATCATATATAATATATTATTATACAAAATAAATTATTTTTATTTTTTCAATATGATATTTCATAATTTATATATAAATAAATATATGTATAAATTAGTAATTAAAGAATTAATAAAAAGCATTAGTAGATGAGGATTATGAAGAATCGATACATGGGAATGATGACAATTATACAATATTAAGTTAAAAAGATTTAAAAAATCATTGTATGAATGATAAAATTAATTAATATAAAATTATTATTGCTTTAATTTGTAATTAATTTATATTGGTGTCATTTTATTAATATTAATTAATCATAAAATGAATCAATAATTAGAAGAAAAAAAATAACAAAATCAAGCATTAGAGATTGCACCGTGAATAGTATTAGTCAGATGAGAGCGCCTGGTTTGGAGAAGAAGAGAATTGAGCATTTGTTTGAATATTTTTTACGGGGGGCACTTTTGGAAAAAAAAAATATATTAGTAGATCCTAACAAATGCATAGGAAGCAAATAGGTAGGATTATAGTGGCGGCTAATTGATGGGTTAATTTGATATCAAAGATGATATTGAATAATACAATCTCACTTAATTTGAAAGCTATTACAAGCTCACTTATTATTAGTATCGTATCAAATGAGCCTTAAGTGTATTGATATTTTGCATGTTTTTAAGGGTAAAATTATTGTTTGAAACAACTTAATCCACATTTAATTGCCTTAAAATGAATAAAAAAAATTGACTCCCTTGTGTGTGATTACATATCTGTGCCTTTTATGTTAAAATATGTTAATCCATATTTTTTGAAAAAAGAAATTAATGACAGTGTCCATGTGTTTACTTTCTCTTTTTACTTTTTCTGTAAACAAAATTAAGAAAAGGATAACCAATACAGCAATTGTACTTAGCAAAATACAGATATCAGTGCAAAATGTTCAATTTTACTTGTAATACCATTCAAGTGAGTCTACAATACATTCCTTAAACCAGACACAATTATTCTAAAGGACAAAGTTTGCAGCAAAGAAAGAAACTACCAGCGAGATAACGCTAAACAAAAATTTATTAAATAGTCACCAATAACACATATTAATATTACATATTTTGATTAAAAAAATAAGTTATTCTAGTATTTTCTTTACCCAATACTCACAATGTAAAAATATTGCTCATTTGTCTAACAATTTATATATACATATATGTGATAAAATTTCTTTGCTTCATTTAGCTATATGATATAATTATCCCACACTTTCTATTTATTTCTTTTAGTTCACTATTTGATACTTTTATTTTATTTATTCAAATGATAATTAATATTTTATTTTTAAAAATAATAATATTTTTCTAAAATATTCTAATAAATTAATTATGTCATGTCATTAGTTTTCAAAACTTATTTTTAATAATGCAAAACAATTCACACCTTTCACTCCTCCGACTAATATTTTTTATAATTTTATTTTATTTACATTAAGAACTAGGAGTATAAATAAAATGAGACAATTCATGAATAATTTGAGTTTGTTAGTTAAACGAGCCAAATCAAGATTAATATGTATAAGTATCTATGCATACATCAATATTAATAAAAGTTAATTGTAGCCAAGTTGGTAAAGTTCTTGTTGAAAGTTACAGTAGGTGATGGTTCAAGTTTCTATTCCAACAAATTTTGAATTTTCATTTCCAATGTATGGGGTAGGCAGGTTGGGTGGGGGCAGCTCCATTTCCAGCGTGTGGGGTGAGTAGGTTGGGCAAGCACGTTATGGGTGGAGAAAGTGGGAGGGCCGCATTTGCGTGGGGTGGCTCCATCTCCAACGATCGAGAGGGGCTAGGTGTTTAAATATAACAAAATTTTTACACTCTTTCATAACGAAATTCTTAGTTATCTCTTCAATTAGTAACAAAATACTTATTTTTGAATTAAAATATTATTTAACTATTTGTAACAAAATATTTTGTTACATAAACAATTAGTAACTATATTTAATTAAATAAATAATATCATTATATTATGCATTGGTAATGAAAAAATAAAATGCAACAAAATTGTCAATGTTTTAGTAACTGGATATTTCGTTACATTATAAAAATCTATTTTAATTAATATAATTTTTTGTTACTAATATCATATTTTTGATAACGATACATTTAATAATCATAAGTCCAACATTCGTAACGAATTATAAATTTCATTACTAAGACTTTTTGCGATGGGCTTTAGAGCACTAAATTTAAGGAACAAAAAATTCGTTACTAATATTTTGGGTAACGAATTTCAACGTTATGGTAATGAAATTATTCGTTATTAAAACTATAATTGTTGTAGCGTAATGTTGGTTCGATAAAGGAACACAATCAGGTCCTTAATTATATAATTAATATCATATCATTATTCTTAATCAGAGTAGCAACCCAATTATCTTAATTAATCCAATTATTGTTACATAGGTCTCGAATCCATAAAATTAGAGTCTTTAACACGTAATTCACTTATTTAACTAGAATTATCATAGAATATACTAAATCCGAGTATGCTAAATAGTTAAAATCTTACATGCATGGTTATATGTCCATTTCTTATATCAATTCTACATTCTTTTTGACATAATACAAGATTTAGGGTTTTCTCTTCTGATTAACTCTATTAATCCCAGGATTATCATAAGATAATACAAATTTGGGCTTACTAAAATTTCTAAATACACATGCACGATCGAACATTGGTTCCATATATTTCTTAGTTGCATGTGTCATAACACAAGATTTAAGAAATAAACGGTATATATATATATATATATATATGAAATCCCCAAACTCCAACCTTTACCCAAATCTTATCATCGAAGCTCAATCCTCACAAACCAACACTATGCATGTGTTCATCACAACGAGACAAACATTCTATCTCGAAGCTGCTAAAGCGTTGCCGTGCGTCGGAACTAACCCAAACCACCACTAAAATGTTCCTTTTAGCTCAGCTAAGTAAACATCTAGGTCAATTTCATCAATCACCGCTGAATTGACGGTCAATTTGAGCTCCAATCACCTAGACCACCACTCACTGTCGTGTCGATTTTCTCCAAATTTTGTACACTCTAGTGCACCAATCTTCAATCCAAGGCCACAAATTCTTCCTTAAGCTAAGGGCTTCCAAACTTGCTGCCCAGATTTTAGCTTCCGCTGCCAAGAACATCACACGACCGAGTTTTTCCACAGCAATTCGAGCTTAATTTTCGGCCACCTCATTGGTGGTTGTTTGGTGAAAGTGGTACATTTGTGTTTTACGTGATAAGAGGAAGAAAACAATACCAAATTTGCTAAGGTTTGAGTTGCTGGAGAAGATCATTGGAGGGAGATGGTGGTGCATGGAAACAAAATGAAGACTTTTGGGGCTAGAATGATATTTATAAGTATAACTTTTGAAAATTACGTTTTCACCCCCAAAACTTTCCTCCAGCCTGTAGTTAGGTCCACCAAGATTTCAAAACCTCTTATTTTGGCCCTAAACTTAGTTAATGCCTACCATTAACCCCCCCCCCCCTTCGACCAATAATTCCATGCAAACCCACAAAAGAATGAAAATGTGGTCCAATCAAGTCTTGCCTATTTGCAATTTGACCCTAAAACTTTCAATTTTCTTACAATCAAATCTTTTTTATTTATTTTTTGAGCCTTAAAATCCAACTAACCCGTACCTTGATTTTAAAATCCTTATTTTTCAAAAATACCAAATTTGAGGGGTGTTACAAATATTGTTCCATTGATGGTAGAAACAAAAATCATACAAGATAGTTGTTATTACTTATTAAAAAACTTGTTAAAAAATATTATATGATAAAATAAAAAAAATTCTCCCTTGAAATATGTAAATAGTGTCTGATGAGGTTAAAAACTGTATATAGTAAAATGGGTACTATTTGGGTATTTTCGACCAGGGAGGTCGAGGAAATCAACTTATGTTCTTCTCGAGGTTTGAGATTTACAACAATCAACACACATCAAACTAGCCGAGGTGTCCCCGGCTAAGGCACTCCAACGCTCAAATCAGTTCTGATCGCGATGAGATAATCAAACAGAATATGGAGAGATTATATTGTATTTTGCATTACCTAGAGCATGGTTGGATATAAAATATTTATAGCCTTTTCTAGGCGTGATTTGGCAATGGTGTCCCTCCCAGGTGAAGTGGGTTTTAGTCCTTGCCAGAGGATAAATGGTCATCCTAGATCTTGGTACTGTTCCAGTTGGCACAATCTCCTTTTTTTCAAGATGAACAGTACCTCTAGTAGGCGCCTCTCTACCAAAGGTAGTGATAGGGCTGGTGGTAGAGTTGGTGGTAGCAACTGTATCGACTGTCACGTGTCATTAATACGAAGGCATGCTGCTTGTCAAAATAATAAATATGGCGTGGATCTGAGTTAGCGTCGAAAAAAAAGACTTGAGGTTAACAACGGTCAATCAGACATCGTTGGTCGGCCATTTAACTGATCGACCTGGCCCATGGCAAAACAGGCTAGAATAGGCGACACATCCCGTCGAACACCGTCGACTATAGTTTACTCAACCAAATAGGTGTTGTCAAATAGGTTAGCCCCAAAACTGATATTGGGCTTGGCGGGCTTGTTGGGCTAAATGAAACTGACATTGGGCTTAGTAAGCCTGTTAGGCTATCCCATATCAGTGTCAATTTTAATTTTATTGCTTAATAGATACCATTAATAATAGAGAAAATTACGAAAAAGTCCTTAAAATATATTTTATTTAAAAAATGGTAAAATATTTTCCAATATAAATTACCCATTCCATCAACTTTTCACTTTGAAAAACCAACTAATTTTTGTACTAAGTTACTCCTAACTTATTAAATTTCATTCAATTAATAAATTTAATGAAATTAATTAGCTTTTCTAATCAAAATTTTTTGTTTGATTGTTAAATAGATCTGTATCATTTCACATAAAAAAAACTAAAATTTTGTGGAGAAATTTATTTTTTTAAAATTTATATATATATATATATATATAAATTAAATTAGAGAGAATTCTAATTTTCAAAACAAAATGAAACAAAAAATTATTTTTTTAAAATTCAAAAATAATTTGTCTTAGTTCTTTTACTAAAAATAATTGAATAGTTTAGGAAAAATTAACTTTAAGATTAAATATTAATAAATTAAAAAATTCTTAATACAATATATTCAAGGGTAATTTTGACCACAAAAGGTAAAAGTTAATGGTTGGATTTTTTGAAATAAAGAGTTTGTGCAATAGGTTTTTTCAATTGAAAAATGATTTTGTGAGGAATTTAGATATAAAGATTTATTTTAAAAAAGTTTAGTAATTTTTCTGTTACTAATATTTCTTGTAATGATAACTGACATATAACAAGATTGTGACAACAAACTCAATATTCAAACAATGTTGAGTGGTCTATGGCTCAGCAGCATACGTCTTCCACATATATGGGAGATCAAGAATTCGAGTTTTAATAAATTTTTGATATGCGTGTGTAAAAAAAAAACTCAATATTCAAATAATAACCAATGCATATATATATATATATATTAAATTCAAAATAAATTAAAAGTTAACAATGAATCGAGCTTAAATCTCAATAATTGTTTTTTTTTTTTAAGAAAAAGGCTCAAACTATTTTTGAATTGGCTCGGGAGAGCTACGAACTCAATTAAACCATTGATATCCCTAATGTTAGCAGGCCGATAAAGTCAGGAAGTCAGAAGAGCAACTCTTCGAAAAGATACACTCGTTTGTAAGGCCACTGAAATCCATCACTTCTCAAAAAAATACACATATTTAATTACAATTTTTTATACTTGTGTCTATTCCAATAATTATAAACGCCAGTTTAAAGTGCATTTCTAAGGGCATTACTTTTTCCTATGTAGTTACCTTAGCCTATGTTTGTTTAATTTTTGTGGAGGTAAGAAATGAAAAAGAGTAAAAAATCTTCATATAAAAAAAATAGACAACGAACCTTTTTGTGATTTTAAAAAATACACATATCACTTTTTTTTATAATTTGCTGTAATTTAACCCTAATTTCAATATATAAAAATTGTACTACCCCTAATTTCTTCATATATTTTCAATTTTATTTATTTATTCTTTTTAAATATATTTTTATATATATTTTTCATCTCCTTTTTATCAATTTTTTCATCTTTCTAACTTATTCTTTATATATATTCTATACAAATATAAGTATAAAATATCTAATATAATAAACATAAATATATAATATAATACATTATAAATACATAAATATATTTATGTATATATTTATACATAATATATATTAATAAATAAACATTTTATATTATATTTTACATAATAAACCCCACCCCCATCCCAGCTTAAAATTTTAGCTATAAAATTTAAATAAATTTTATTTATATATATTTTCTCTCAAATTATTTATTTCAAATTAAATATTATACATATTTATGAAAATATATAATATATTTATATACATATATGTGATAATATATAATAATATATACATCATAATGCATATATGATATCATACATAATAATATATAATACATTTATGATAATATATATAATTATTTAATAACATACCCCGACACCCACCCCCACCCTCCGTCTTCACAAACCTTACAAACTACCATGACAGCATTGTGGCCATATCTAGCCAAATACTATTCTAGCTAGATTTGACTACTGGCCACCTTGACCAATTTAGTCATGGCGGCCATGTTGATGGTGGTTGACAACGGCCATCTATTTTTAATTTCTTTTTATATATTACGTAGAGCCTCCATGGTCACCTACAGGCATGACCATGGAGGTCTACTCCTACGAGCGATGGCCACAATAGGGGCCTCATTGGAGGCAGCCTCTGCGAGTGGCCAAGCATCCATGGCGGCTCGCGTTCCCTATGAGCGACAACCATTGCAATGTTCACTAGCAACCATAGCTGTTGTTTGAATGGTAGAGGAGCATTAGGAAGATTGATGGAGTGGGTGGGTGGGTTTCTATATATATGTATATACATATATTTAAATATATATTATGTATATATATAAATGTATTTTATATTTTATATTTTTTTAATAGATAGAATAATGTGACTGTCAATTTTTTTCAATAGATCCAATGGTTG
>JACGDI010003803.1:645180-722136 GCA_014898725.1 Jacaranda copaia | reverse complement strand
GCCAATTATTTTGATGAAGAACTTTGTGTATTAAAATATTTTGTTTAAACAGAGATTTCATTTAAATTATATGTCATTATGCTTGTATGAATATTATGTTTCTTCATTTAATAATTGCTGCTATTAGAGTTTCAATTTTCAAATTTAGGATTTAATGTTCTACACTGATTTATGGATCAAATTTTGCTAATTTTATTTCAAACTTTTTCAGAATGAATTTTAATGTGTCTAAAACATTGTAAAAAATTTTTAGGCTTTAAGTATTTTTATTGAGTTTTATAAAAGCCAGAAAATATAACCGCCAAACTAAGTGGCTTTTTGGGCAGGTTCAGTTTAAAATTTATTTGGTCCATTTAAATGATAGTATTTCAAAGTGATAAATTCTATAAACAAACTTTGATGTGTTAATAAATTCAAGGCATACATAGCGTGGGTGAAGACCACTAAGTTTGAATTCAGTTTTCTCCAACCTCAAAATTGGTCTATAAGGAGGAATTTTTTAACCATTAGAAAATTCCTTCATCATGTACGAAATGCGATCGGATTTTTTTTGTGACCTATTAGGTTCTACCATTCATTGGATATAAGCTTACAATACTCTATAACTTTTGAATATCAAATATTCATTTTAGTTTATATTCCTTTAAATTAGTCGATTCAATTCAATTAATTTTCATCAATTGAAGACTATCTAATTTCTATGGTCGATGTCCAACTTCAAGCCCATGAAGTCTAACTAATTGGCTGATCGAAATGAAAGCTTTTGAAAAATCATTATAGCTCTATGCGTGCCATGCAAATACAATCCTTCCGACTCTTTTCCTCCAAAAAAGGCCTAAAGCAAGATATTTGTCGGCTCCCTAATAGCCTCGATACTGTATCTTTATTTTCAATGCTTGATTCCTTTTCATGGCATCATCTTCATAAAATTCTTTTTCCAAATTGTTGTACTACCTTGCACAAGAATTTCTTGGGATTAATCATTATAGAATACATAGGAGATGCATTTGCTCTTCGCAAAGATGCAAAGTCGAATCCCATCTTGATTTTCACAAACCTTTATATCTAAGTAGCTCATGCCCAAACACCACCTAAATGACCCGCAAGGTAACTAGGGAGGAGTCAAAGCATCAGGACTCAAATATAAAGTTACCATGAATCTTTAGGTCAAAGGACTAATTATATATACTAACTAATTAGAAGAACTTGCCACTATGACTATCTAGTGGATTCTCTAGGTAAACCTTCAGCGACTTGTTCTTTAATAAGCATCCACTAACATGCATCCATATCTCATATGAAATTGCTCATGAAACGTAACAACATCCAACGCTTGAATTTATGCATTGTTAATATAAATCTATTAAAATCTTAGATGTTCTATTATGATTTAAAAAATTTAAAATCATTATTATATAATACTTATTTCATAATTCACTACCTAATATTCTAGGCATACATAGCATGAGCAAAGGCTACAAAGTTTGAAAAAAAAATTCTAGCAACCTCGTTAGTCTTTTTCGGATCAGAAATGATAACTTCTCTTGTATCAAGAAGTCAGTTTTAATTTTAATTTTATATTTTAATTTCTCTGGTATCTTCTCAAAATGAAATATTTTTAAGCTAATTAACTCTTATTATTAAGTTTACACCAATTTAAAATTTTTCTTATTCACATAAAGAATTTAATATTTAACGTGCAAAATATTAAAATCATCATTGAGCATTTATTAATTTCAAATATAAATATACATTAAAACTCATTTCAACAATTTTTTAATATAAAAATTTCAAGAATAACTTGATCTAAAAATTATAGAATCAGTCTTTGCTTAAAGGTAATTGCTTGATTTTTTTTAAATAAAAAATTGGGTGGAATAAATTTTCTGGGTTGAATTTTTTTTTATTTTTAATATAAAATATTTATTTTATTAACATTTGTGTAATTAAAAAAAAAAAGAATATTGGTTCCACCAAGCAATTAAAGTGATTAATACACGACTCAGGACAAAGTAAGTACACCAATCTACTATTCCAGTGATTGGCCATTGGCACCCAAATTAATTTGTTGAATAAAAAGGAAGAGCCAGTAAGTAAAGTACAAAATTTAAATTACCCAAGCTATTTATGTAAGCTAAAATGCCCATCTAGCTTGCAGAAATAAAAGTTATGCCCTATCTCAATCTCTAAATGTTGGATCATATAGTAACTTGACTGTGTATATATATAGAGTTGAGGCTACACAAGATTAAGAGATGGATTGTTTGTATTTTTATTCTCATTTTCTATTTTACTCGTTTTAGATTGTATTTTTATTTTATCATTATTTTCATGTGAAAATAAAAATACGATTGGATAAATATTGTAAAATTTTTGAAAAAAGTAGATTTAAAATAATATTTTAATATGATACTATTAAATATTTTAATGTAACAGTATTAATTATTATTGTTTAATTAATTGTGGGCCCCATTGCCTTGAGAAAATAGGAAAAGAAATATTTAATAAGTTAGTGGATGATAATGTAACAAAAAATTAGTATTAAATTTTATGTGGATCCCATTATTTTGGAATGATGAAAAAAGAAATAAAGATTTAATTAGTTAGTCCACACTATAGAAGATTTAGGTTAAAGGCAAAGTTATGCACTCACTTGTCTAGAGGCCAAATTGAAGAGCTAGTAGATTTTGAAGGACCTAATTGTAAGCTGGACAAAAGTTCTGGGGGGTCGAAATTGAATTCCAAAAAATAGTTGTATATATATCCAATCCTCCCCCTCATTTCTTCAAATTTCCATCTGCATTCCCATTTTTCATCTCTGGTAGCTCCCTCCCCAACACTGACAAAACCCTTCATGCCATATACCATTCTCTTCCTCTCCTCATGGTGATCACTTTGTACCAAAATCTTGCATAACCCACTAGTGAATCGCCAGGAACATGAGGTTGAAGGTGAGCCACACCAATCTCTAGTGACTAAAGCTTGAAAGTGAGTAGTAGGTTTTGAAGGGCTCAGATTGAGGATCATGCCAGCGTTTTCAAATTCTCGAAAGGACCACTGTGGATGAAGAAATTAAGCAAAAATTGTAGTGGTGGAGGTGGTGGTGCTGGGCAATTGAGGTTGAAATTGGAGCTCAATTTGGTGGTGTACGGAAAAATTGACCAGGGTGTTTGGTTAGTTGAGGTGAAAGAAGCATTTTGGTGGTGGTTCTAGTTAATTTTAGCGATTGTGCAGGGCGGCACTCCAACGGTTCTCTGAGAACTCCAAGATAGTTTCGCCAGCTCATTGTAGTGATCATAGCGGTGGTCTTGGTTTGTTATTTCAAGGTCCGATTAAGCAAATTCTTGGGTAAAGATCGATATTAAGCTTAGCATTCTTATTCTATTTCATTTATAATCATGTATATAGCCAATAGTGAGGATTTGAGATATGATTAGTAGATATAACTTCCATGCATAGACTATTATGTGGTTTAGCGAATCCGGATTTGATTTAAAATATAATGGTCTTGGGTAATTCAGTTAATTGAAGGATTGAAAACCTAACTTTTGGATTTTATGGAATTGGAACCACGTGATGATAATTGAACTATTACTTTAAATTGGGTTAATTAGGATGATTGGATTATTATCATTGATTTGGGAAGATGTTATGAGGATAATTTTGTAATTAAGGACTGAACTTTATTCTTATGCTAGAATCGATACGAGCCTCATAGCTAACTTTGTGATGGAGGCTTGATTAGCATTTTGTACCGATTGTACCAAAAAACTATTGTATTAGCCGAGAAATTAGCAATTTTAGATTGCAAATGGTACAAATATATCTATTAAGGATTATTTGAGTTGAATTAAGAATTAACTTTAAATATACTCTTTCAGTTAGGTGACCAGGAAATGGGTCCCGTGGACTAGTAGACTACTGATTTTGATTGCTATATTTAATATTATAGAGATGATGGTCTACCACTTTAGCCTTGAATACTTCTATTTGTTCTTATGGAAAAACTCCAGTGAGAGTTTCTATTTCTATACTGATTGTAACGTATTTCTTGAAATCAATATATTGCTTGAAATTATCTATTATCTGTGTTATTATAAACCTTTGTGAGGGTATTTTCATAAATTCCTATTTTTGTTGGTACAGACTACTTGCTTATGTTCTTGTGTCTAGAACCTTTATTACATTAATCGTTAATCGATTTCTGTCCCTTATACCTTATGGCCTTGCCAGCTGACCCCTTTATTGCTTCCTAGGTTCTTACAAGTTTATTATTTGTTAGAGAGATCTTGCTGATCTATTATTCTATTGTGTTTACATTGATGCCTTATTTTGCGAACCCTAAATGGCATTGCCGGCTAATGTACATTATTGTTCAACTATATACCTCTATATTCATACTGGTTGTTTAACAGTTAAATTCTTATCTATTGGCATTATATTATATTAACTTAGGGGAGGACATGGGCGATTACTAACCCATGGGACGCCATGGGTGGATATCACTCAGAGAGGCGCCATGGGGGAATTTAGGCCTAGGGACTATTTCTGAAAGACTGTCTGGTGGAATGGACCGATGGATACAAGTTTTACTGCTAGTACTCACTTATGATCTTAACTCACAGGTAGTGGGAGGTAGCAAACTGCGAGTAATAGGATCCGGCATGCGGTCAACCATGCTTCATAACAAGTTATTACATGCCAAGCTATGTGCTCAATCGATGGAGTGATAAGGAAATTCTATTTATATTGTACCAATGCCCGATACAAGTAATTCTAATTTGAACTAGGAGTAATAAGAATGGAATTACCAATAGCCAGTTAAATTTGATCACATGTATATTATGTACATTTTTTATTCATACGAACCTTCTTATTGTTATCAAAATTGTTCATCAATAGTAGTACCTCACTAACTTTCTTTTAAATATTACTACTCTTTTCCCTCACTATGTCCTTAGGACTTACCCTCCTATATTATTTTGCTTTATTTCAAATAGGTAAAGATGGTGAACGAGGTCCTCAAACTTGAATATATTTTGTAATGTACTAAACTCTTGGTTGTGTATATAGGCTTCCATGTATGTTAAGTCAGATTTAAGATGTTGTGATAGGTCAGGAATGATTATGAAAGCTTGAGGTTTGTATATATTTTGTTAATGTTATATGTTTGGATATTTGCATAGAATGTGTTTAGTTAAAATATTGTGCAGTTTTTGAAATATTTGAAGAGAAATTTTATGGGCCTATCGCTTGCTATGGGTAAAATATTAAGATTGAATTGGTGGTACCTCAACTTGGGCGCTGTTCCGAGAGGCGGTACTATAGAGGTGGTATCAGAGCTTTGGTTGTTGATAACCTTGGTGTTGAACATGATTGGGCTTCACAACTAACCTTCTATTTAGGTTGGTTAGGATTTGAACTTTGAGTGTTTGATATGTATTGAAAGGTTTTATATGATTCAGGGCAATTGGCAATGAATTTAAATAGTCTAGTGTTAATGAGATAAATTTTATGATTTCTACATTAAGGGATAGCTAACAATCATAGGACAGGAGCATGGGGAAGGAAAGAGCAAGGAATCCCTAGAGGAAAGAATTGAGGGTTAGGACAACAGAAAGCAAGCTTTCTAAGGATGTATTAGATGCTTAAGGATAGGTTATACGATTAGCCTGAGTTGCTCATGCAAAGCTGAGTAGAGTTAGCCTATTTGAGATCAATATTAGGTTCTAAAGGCTATCTCTTGGAAAATCTTATGAAAGATATGGAATGAAAAAGGAGAATGAATTAGGATAGTAGAGCCTCAAGTGTAGGGACTTCGTATTATAAGAGTCCAAATAGGGAAAGATCTGGAGGAAAACTCAGATGATGAGTAAGGATCATTCTGAGAAGGTACATAGTGCCAGAAGATAATTACCTTGAGGTGAGCGAATTCCTGCCAATTGCTTATGGATGAAAATTTGGTTATGTAGGTATGTAGGAAAAGGATTAATGCAGGTAGCAATACATGTAAGAAATACGTGATTATTAAGGCTGCATGACGTTTTGGCTTATGCAAAAATCAAAATCTGATAGTGTGTCTAAAGGTAAAGGGTGACATGATAGAAAAATAAATATGATAGATAGAATGTTGTTCAAAAAAAGAGTATTTGATGCACATATACGGTTATGGCACAGATGGTATGATTATGTTGAGAAGAGGTATGAAGATAGGAAATTGAGACCATAGGCTATACAAATTAAGAAATAATTAATGAAAAAAGGATGCGTTTTCAAGATAGCTAGAATATGCTCCAATAATCTAAGAATGTCAAGCATGGAGCCCTTTGAATTTCAAAAAGGTGAAACTTGGAGAAATAGCCCACATTTGGATATACTTTAAGAGATTTGAGGATTATAAGTTGAAGATTCTTCTAAACAAAGTCGCATTTGATGATTTAAAAGGTTATACAAATAGATTAATATTGGATAAATTTGTATATTGTGACTCAAATGATATAGTTATCTGGAGATTGGTTGTTGGTAATAATGAGGTTATAAGAAATCATTGAAGAGATCAGACAAATGAAATTGGATTGACCAATAGGGAGCAATTGAGGGCACTTGCACTATAAATATTCCGTGGGAAGAACTGAAGGTGATTAGGTCTTAGTTCTCCCCTACTAATAGACCCAGAGATAGAAAGATTCTTGTTATAAATTTAGTGCAATGGAAAGATGGATCTTGTAACCTTATTGATGTACAAATAAGGTTAGTGATCTTGGGAGTAAAACAAAAACTATATAAAGGATAGCTATGAGGAATCTTTAAAGTTTCACCCCTTTTCAATTATCGAAAGGATCAAATAAGTAAAATGCAAGGGTTTGGACTAAGGATTGACATTTGGAGTATAAAGTAACTCGATGACTAAAAGAAATAAATATCTACTTATTTTTCTTAGGAGGCATTTTGCATTACCGATAAAAATCAGTAAAAAATTAGTAAGAGCTTGACAATACCCATAAAGTTGAAAAGGTGAGATATCTTTTCTTTATAAGCCATATAACCTAATGCTTGTGTTTGGGGTGATTAGAATTGAAGTTAAGGAAATGATACTATTGAATGGGAAACTCAAGGAGAAGGTGGACTAAGAATTGCCTTTTACTTATAATATGGACATTGTGAATTAAGATAACATTTAGAATTAATTATAAGGATCTTTATTGGGACCTTTAAATCTAATGCACGTGTTTGGAGTGATTAGAATCAAAGTTAAGGAAAGGATATTACTGAATGGGAAACTCAAGGAAAAGGTGAATCAAGAAGTGCCTTTTACTTGCAATATAGACATTGTGAATTAAGATAATATTTTAGAATTAATTATAAGGATCTTGATTGGGACCTTTAAATCTCTTAAGAATTGAGAAACTGGCCATATTATATATGTGTTTAGGTTATGATCTTGCAAACATTAAGGAAACAAATCTATTAAAGTTAGAGGTAATTAAGCATGACTAGAAAATGTATCAAAGTAACAAAGTTATTGGGGTTCTCTAATTGATATTAATGGTGTATTCAGGTCTTTTCCAAATTAATAAATGTATTAGTGAGAGCAATTAAGGAAATGTTCAGTACATGTATGCTTGCAAAGAAAACTTGGTATATGAGAATGATCACGCATGCTTTTGGGAAACTCAAGTCAAAGGATAAATCATTGTGCTTATGTTTAGGATTATTGAAATGGTGACTGCTTAAATGAAATAGAAATATCATTTAAAAGTTAAAAAAATAGAGAAATTTTTGTTGATTATGTATGCACTGGTAAATATGCTTTGGGTCAACCTAAGATTAACCAACACTTTAGGTTTCAAAAGAAATTAATATATTCGGTAGTTGGCGAAATAAGTAAAGGATAAGTTTAAGTATCATAAGAATAGAGGGAAACAACTGGCTGAGAGTATTGTATAAGTTTTGAATGCCAGAAATGAATTTAATCCCTCACATTTTTTACTAAATGTTTCAAATAGAACTTAAGGAGCAACAAGTGGGTTGTTCACGATAATATCTGGTATGTTTAGTTTTGTGAATCAGTGGCTAACTATTTTGTAAAAGTACACCTTGTCATGAAGGCTAGCATGTTAAGTTGGAACTTGACTATTCTTCAATGTAAATATCATGTAAGTGTGAACTTGTGATGTTGCTAGTTAGTTGATGCTATAACAATTTCAATGACATATTAAATGACAGTATGCTCATTTAGCAAATGTAGATTTTGAGTGAAGAAAGTAGCTTTTTCTTAGGCATAATCATATTCCAGGATAGAGTAGAGCTTGATTTCTCTAAGATAGAGACGATACTCAACTAGAAAAGATCAAAAAATGTGATAGAAGTTTGTTGTTTCCTAGGTCTTGTTGTCTAATACCAAAGATTTGTATAGAACTATTCTAAGATAGCTAGTCATTGACTAAATTAACTTAGAAAGGTTAATTATTTGATTGGAATGAGGATCTAAGCATAAGACATCATGGATGGATGAAACATTTAGAAGACTATGACTTCTCCATCATGTATCACCCAAAAAGGTAAAAGTAGTAGCCAATGCCTTAAGTCGAGGAGTTGGAATTGCTCACTTACTAGAAGTAGAGACATCAGAAACCTTAATAATAGGTGTTGTGTTGAAATTGATAGAACAAGTAGCATTATGGAGATAAGTGCAATCCAAATTACAAGATGAAATACGACGAACCCAAAGCCAAGGATATATGGATGTTGAAATAGAAGAAAAGATTGGAAGTTCTAGAAAGTTTGAGTTTAATGCTAATAATTAAGGTATTCTTCTATTCCATAAAAATATGTGTGCCGGAAGAAAGATTACTAGATGAGGTACCCAAGTCAAGATATACAATGCATCTGAGGAGTACAAAGATGTATCGAGATTTGAAGAAGTAATCCTAGCATAATTTAATCAAGATAGAGGGTAGATCGACTAACCAAATCTACATATTTTTTGCCGGTCGAAATAGCACTTAGATGAGAATCTAGGGACCAAATTCTCTTAAAGAAGGAGTCTGTAACTCACCTGAATTTGAAATTTTTGAAAAATAAGAAAATAAAATTCAAGATATTGATTAGTTGGATTTTAAGACTTGAAAATAAACAAAAATAACTTAATTGTAAGAAAATTGAAAATCTTGGGTCAAATCAAAAATAAGAAAGACTTGATTGAACTGAACTTGGAAATTTTTGGGGTTGCATGGTGATTATTTTTGGTCAAAGTGCTCAAGTTATGCACTAACTTGTCTGGGGGCTAAATTGAAGAGCCAATAGATTTTGAAGGACCTAATTGTAAGCTAGACAAAAGCTCTAAGGGTTGAAATTGAATTCTAGAAAATAGTTGCATACATATCCAAAAATCCCCTCAATTTCTTCAAATTTTCATATGCATTTGTGTTTTTCAACTCCGATAGTTCCCTTCCCAATGTCGGCGAAACCTTTCATGCCATATACCATTATCTTCCTCTCTCATGGTGATCACTTTGGTACTAAAATCTTGCACAACTTACTGGTGATTCATTGGGAATTTGAGGCTAAAGGTGAGCTATGACAGAGCTTAGTGGGTCTCCAACTTCTACTGACTAAAGTTTGAAAATGAGTAGTGAGTTTTCAAGGGCTCAACTTGAGGATCACGCCAGTGCTTTCAGATTCTCAAAAGGACCACCATGGATGGAGAAATTGGGCAAAAATTATAGTGGCGAAGGTGGTGGTGTTGGGTGGTTGAGGCTGAAATTGGGGGGCTCAATTCGGTGGTGTTTGGCAAAATTGACTTGGGTGTTTGGTTAGTTGAGTTGAAAAGATCATTTTGGTGGTGGTTTGGGTCAATTCCTGCAACTGTGTGTAGCAATGCTCTGACAACTCCAAGATAATTTCTCCAACTCATCGTGGCAATCATAATGGTGGTCTTGGTTCATGATTTCGAGGTTCATTAAGCAAATTCTTAGTACAGATCAGTATTGAGCTTAAGGTTCTTGTACCATTTCATTTATAATCATGTATATTGCCAATAGTGAGGATTTGAGACATGATTAGTATATATACGTTCCATGCATGGACTATTATATGGTTTAGTCGACTCGGATTTGAATTAAAATATGATGATTTTGGGTAATTGAGTTAATTGAAGGATTAAAACCCTAACTTGTGGATTTTATGGAATTAGAACCAAGTGATGATAATTGGAATGTTACTTTAAATTAGGTTAATTATGATGATTGGATTATTATCGTTGATTTGGGATGATGTTATGAGGATAATTATGTAATTAAGGGCCAGACTTTATTCTTATGCTAGAATCGATATGAACCTCGTAGCTAACCTTGTGATAGAGGCTTGATTAGCATTTTGTACTAACTATACTCAAAAAACTATTCTATTAGCCGAGAAATTAGCGATTTTAGACTACTAATGGTACAAATATAGCTACTAAGGATTAATAGAGTTGAATGAAAAATGGACTGTAAATATACTCTTTTGGTTAGGTGACCAAGAAATGGATCCTGTGGGCTAGTAGACTGCTAATTTCGATTACTGTATTTAATATTATAGAGATGAGGGTCTGCCATTTTAGCCTTGAATACTTTTATTTGTTCTTGTGGAAAAACCCCTATGAGGGTTTCTATTTCTGTACTAATTGTATCATATTTCTTAAAATTCGTATATTGCTTGAAATCTTGGTGATTATCTATTATCTGCGTTGTTGTAAACACTTGTGAGGGTATGTTTCATAAATTCCTATTTTTGTTAGTATACATTGCTTGCTTCTGTTCTGGTGTCCAGAATAGGGGTGCAAATGTGATGAGATTATTTGCGAATGGTTCGGACTCGACTTGATGAAAACTTGTATTCGACTCGATCTTTTTGAGCTCGAGCTCATAAGTCAAATAAGTCGAACTGAGCTTAATAATATTTGGCTCGCAAAGCTCATGAGCCTAAATGAGCTTTTTTATTATATATACACATATATAATTATAATTTAGGCTTATATAAGAAAATCTATAATGATAAGTAAATAATAAAACAATAATATTTTGATTTTTTTTATTTTTAGAAAAATACATAATAAAATTATTTAAAAAATTTATAATTATAGATTTTATTTTGATTCTAAATGAACTCGAGTTAATCCACATCTATACGAGTTTGAACTCGATCTCATTCGAGCTTAACGAATCGAGTTTTTCTACTCATCTATGATGAGCCTTATCAAGTTAAGTTCGATACAACTTATTGAGCCTTCATCTATTCCAACAAGCCAAGTTTGAGCTTGAGTGTTTAAACTTGATCAAGCTCGACTCGAGCTTGTGAATTAACAAATGAGCTGACTTTGAGCCTTTAGAATTGGGCTCGGCTTAGTTCATTTTGTTTACACCCCTAGTCCATAACCCTTATTACATTAATCATTTTCTGTCCCTTGTACCCTAAGCCTTGCCAGCTGACCCCCTTATACCTTGCTAGCTTCTTACAAGTCTATTATTTGTTAAGGAGATCTTGCCAATCTATTATTCTATTGTGTTTACATCAATGCCTTATTTTGCTAACCCTAAATGGCCTTGCCAGCCAGTGTACATTATTGTTCAACTACATACCTATTATATTCATACTGGTTGTTTAAAGGTTAAATTTTTATCTGTTGGCATTATATTATACAAACCCATGGGATGCCATGGGTGGTTACTAACCTATGGGAAGCCATGGGCGGATATCACCTGGAGAGATGACACGGGGGGAATTTGGGCCCGGGACTAGGTTCGTAAGACGACTGGGCGAAATAGGTTGATGGATAAAGGTCTTACAGCTAGTACCCACCTACGATCCTGACTTATAGGTAGTTAGAGGGAGCAAACTGTGAGTGACGGTATCTAGCATGCAGTCGACCATGCCTCATAACAAGTTATTACATGCTGAGTTGTGTGCTCGAGCGATAGAGTAATAAGGATGGAATGACCAATAGCTTGTTAAATTTGATTATTTTGTATTATGTACATTGTTGATTCATACGGACCTTCTTGTTGTTATCAAAATTGTTCATCAATAGTTGTACCTTACTAACTTTCTTTTAAATCTTATTATTCTCTTTTCCCTCACTAAGTCCTTAGGGATTACCTTCCTATATTATTTTGCTTTCTTTCAAATAGGTAAAGATGGTGAACGAGGTCCTCAGGGTTGAATGTATTTTGTAATGTACTAGACTTTTGGTTGTGTATATAGGTTTCCATGGATGTTAGCTTGGATTTAAGATGTTGTGATGGGTCAAGAATGATTTTGAAGGCCTAAGGTTTGTGTATGTTTTGTTAATGTTATGTGTTTGGATATTTTGCATAGAATGTGTTAATTTAAATTATTGTGCAATTCCTAAAGGATTTGAAGAGCAATTTGATGGGCCTATTGCTTGCTACAAACAAAATAATAAGATTGAATTGGTAATACCTCAGTTTAGGTACTGATCTGAGATAGGGTGCTACATTGATCTTTTTTGAAAGTCAACTAATTTGAAAGGCTTTTTGCTCCAAAACTCATTTGCATAAAGTTAGAGCTTGGAATTTTTCAACAAATGATTTATTGTGTCCGTTTTTATTTTGAAAACTGATATTGATTGTGAATGACTACATAGTGAGTTTTAATCCACTTGGATATAGGTGCTTATCTTGATAGGCTTAATTTATCAAGCTCACTGGCCTTTTTACTTAATTATATTTTGTTTAATTGGACCCATTAATTTGCTTTTTACTTTCTATCCTAGGTGTTCATTTTCAACACCATCAAACCCCTAGTTCTAGTATAAAAATTTTATTTACATATTAAAAGTATATTATAAAATTTTATGAATTAATCTAAACTATTATATATAGCACAACGTCATGGGACCTATAATTATGCAATTTTAATTTAATTGTGCAATTTTATTCAAATGTCAAGTTCTTAAAATTTTGAATTTTTTAAATCAGTTGAAAAATTTTTGTTCATTGTTTATTTACTTTTACATTTCATTTTAATACGATCACCATATCTGTTGTAACTAAAATATTATATTATGTTTATTCAATATTGCAACATAAATTTCTATCTCATACAATAATTGAAAAAATATCTATAATCATAAGTTTATCTCACTAAATAAGTCTATAACTAAAAAAAAATATTTTATAAGCATCATATTAAGTACTATTATTACAAAATTCTATCTCATGAATCAAATTTTCCACAAGATTAAATATAAATATTTCATCTGTTTTATGTATAAATTTTATTATTCTACAATTTTTCTCTTTACAATTTATTTCTACATTATTCGTATTGCAATTTTATGTTTTTAATTGTAGGACTTCTTTCCCTAATTAGCATAATATAATGATATTTTTATCTTTTTAATTAATTTAAGGTTTATCTCATAAAAAAATTTTAATATTATTTTTTTTGAAATGCCTCTATATTGTTTTTGTATTGTTTTTTCCAAATTAATTAGATATTTTCTAATATATTTAAATATTTTATTAATATTATTACTTTATTATTTCCTCAATATCTATACTATTATTTAAGAAAAAAAGGGGCACTCTTGTGTCAATCTAATATGGAAGTTATTTTTGATGTTTTTACTTAATTGTCATTCACTATTCTCTAAACTTTAACCAGACAATGAGATGTAAAGGATAAAATTGAAAAATTATGGATATTAGTGTAGCACCCTCGCGCCCCCCTCACTATGCTCACGCGCACGCTCAGAATTGCACCCAAGTTGAGGTGCCGCCAATTTTCAATCTTAATCTTAAACTATAAACAAGTAATAGGCTATAAGAAAAATTTTCAAAACCTATCAGAGCCAAGTTCAAACTTCAACTTAAACACATCCCATGGTTCATTCCTTAATACTCGACAAAACATATACATACATTTAGGTTATCATTGTTAACCCTAACATATCACAACCTCTCAAAATCCAAACTCAACATTCAAGTGATTTCATATATACATTCACGCACCTTATCTATTATAAAATAGTCTCTCCCGCTCACCATCATCTCTTGCATCCCACTTAGACTTATCTGGGAAAAATAAAGAATAGCAAGGAGGGTGAGTATTAATAACTTAGTGAGAGAAATACATAACAAGAGGTAGAGGGAAAATATTGAATTTCAATAGTAACGGACAAGGACATTGATAATAAATTAGATAATTAGTGTATGATTGACAAAAAATCATATTTAGACTTATAAAAATGTGAACCATGTAAACATTTAGCAGGCATGTTGGCATCTTCCTTATTACTCCTCGATGAATACAGGATAACATTTTAATAGCATTTAACTTGAACAAGAAAAAATTTCTATATCTCTCCATTTGCTTGCTCACACATCTCAACATGTAACGACTTGCTTTTATAGCATGGTCGATTGCATGCTAGATCCCACCACTCACAGTTTGCTACCTCCAACTACTTGTAAGTTAGGAATGTGGGTGGATACTAGCTGGAAGACTTATCACCATTGGTCCATTTCGCTATGCCTTCTTTTCAGACCTAGCCTCGAGCCCAACTTCCAGTGGTGTCCCTCTGAGTTGAACTTCCCAAGGGCATCCCCATGGGTTGAATGATGTAATGCCAATAGATAACAATTTAATCATATCATTTCAATATAACACTGGCTCGAGCATGACAACTTGGCAAAAGCAATAGCTCAAGCATAACAGCTTAGCAATAACAATGACTAAATAAATTCTCCTGTATAATTATATTTCAATGTGATCAATCAATCAATCAATTGCCAACATGGCAGAACAGTAAATTGCACAAAAAAATTTCAATTAAGCCAACAAGGTGAATAATGATATATGATGTCAATTATGGAAGCCAATACGGCCAAATAATCATATACAATAACAATTTAGTCTAGACGATAACTATTGAAATAATGAAAATTCATGGCGCTAGAATAGGAACTATCAATTGGTTATCAGAAATGATTTAAGGAAAACAACCCACACAGGGTACACGATTTAATAATAGATACAACTCACGAGTTCAACATTTCACAAAATTCAATTGAACAAAAGACAGTAGGTTTCGAAGAAAGCCAGCATATGCCTTTCTTAGGGCAATCAAATGACTATCAGATCGAAAGAACCTCACAAGATTTAACAATAAAAAATTAACAATAACAATAAACAAGATAAATATCAAGTTAATGGAATTTCACAGGGTTCAATGATCATAATAGAATGATAACAATAATCAAGACAAGTATCAAATCAATGGAATTTCACAGGGTTCAAACGCATTGAAATTGCTTTACTCAAATAAGTACTAGATTGATGGATCCTCACCTCAAAGGCCTCAGAAGTAAAATCGTAGCTTATTCGTCTGTGGAGCTAAACTCTATGTCACCTAATCAAAAAAATGGACTCATGTCAAAACACTCATTTTGACCCTATTTTAACAATAATTAAGCTATTAACACTACGATTTTTATAAAAGTCTTATTCGTTTCAATCAATAAACTTATCTTTGCAATGTTACAAAATTAGGCCAAATTATACTAATTTAATAAACCAGTGATAATTACGTTCTAATTACATTGATTAATTTAATAATAATTATGTTTTAATTACCAATCTGAGCCCATAATTTTCAAATTTATATCACCTTTATGAATCTTACATACTGCAAATTACAAATTCAAATGTCATATCACAATATCTCTAAGGTAGAACTTAACATTCAAGGAAGTTCATATATATATATAACACCTGGTTCTAGTGTAAAACACATCATCTCTAGTTCCAGCCAAAAGCCCATGTCCATCACCTTAGTACCTTTATTTGTAATAGTAAATTTCCATTCTTATTTCACAATTTGGACATCCTAATGTGCCATATTGGACTAGTTAATATTAATAACATCTTTTACTCGATTCCAGACCTAAATCTCACAATCATTTTACTCAATATTCATAATTTTTGTCCAACTAACTTGAATTTGCATTGAAAATTAACCTAAAGATTTACTTAGATTAAATAAAGAATCAAATTAATTGATTAATTAAAATTTATCAAATTGATCGAGTTCAAAGTCAATTCATAATCTAAATTTAGCTTGTACGTGTATAGATCGTTAAGTCAATGATTCTATGTAGAAGTTACTTGACCACTGCTATCATCGGCCACCTACCGAAGCTATGTGCGGCCAGTACCACTTGGTATGCCTCGCTGTGCTTAAATCAATTTTCCATTTGGATGTCATTTAGCTAGTCAATTTTTCCAAAAGTCACTAGCCCACCACCAATGCTGCCATATTGGTTTGAGCTTAATTTTGCCATCTACAGTGGATCCTGTTGCAATCTAAAGGCACAGACATGTTCCTAGAGCTAAGGTCTACGGAGTTCACTTCTTTGTTGCTCCAAATCATCTTCTAAATACTGCTCCCATTGAGCTTCATCATCGTCCATTTTTGATCAAGTTTTTCATGATGATTAGCTAACCATTTTCGCTTGTATGTGGGTTTTTAAGGTCCTGAAGTCGAGAGAAAGCTATTGGTGGTTTTAGTTTCAGGGTTAGGTGGCTGTTGGGGAGTTGACGGAGAGAGGGAGAGAGATGGTGTTATGGTGGGAAGGAAATGAAAATGAGGGGTGGAATAGAAAATTTTGATAGTTATAGATTTGATCTTTTCCTAATTACTGAATGACCCCCAATAGTTTTGGTCAGATTCCATTGAAGTCCAAATGTTTAGTTTAAGTTTAATTTAGCCACCAAATTTTATTTTAGTCCTCACATTGATCCACTTAACAAATAAAATTTAAACATTGGCCCTCCTAGTTTCAGATAGTAGTGTAATCAAGTCTTTCATATTTATGTTTCAATCTACAAAAAAAAATTTTAATTAAAAATTAAACAAAAATTAAATAAAATCTTAGAAAATAATACTTAAATAAAGTATCAAAATAATGCATTTCTAGGCGTTTTATAGACCCCCCTCTATTAAGAGAATCTAATCCTTAGATTCTTACTTGAATATTGAAAAAGTTCAAGGAACTGGTAGTGCAAGAGAACTTCTCGCTCCCATGTTGCTTCTTCTACATTACGATTGCGCTAGAATACTTTCACATGGGGAATCTTTTGATTCCTAAGTTCTCAAAGTTGACAATCCATAATGCAGATTGGTTGTTCCTAATTCATCAAATCACTTTTCAACTACCTTTTTTTCTGTTTTCCTTTATCCTTTGGAGCTCATTAGCTTGAGTTCCTCAACTTATTTATTTTGGTTTGAGCATTTCACATTTCAACTTATCTTCAAGGTAAATCACTAGTTTCCACATTTACAATCAAAGTTTTCCCATCCTTGCCATACTTATGCCTATCCTTTACTTATTTCGCCAACCGTTGAATACAGTAATTTCATTTTCATGCCCATAGTGTTGTCAATCTTAGATTAACCCAAATCACACTTACCAATACATTCACAATCCGAAAGAATTTTCTCTTTTTCTACTCTTAAATTATCTCTGTTTCATTAAAGCAATCATCATTTCAATAATCCTAAATATAAGCAAGATAGTTTCTTCCATGAATTATGTTTTCCCAAGGCATATGAGATCATTCTCATATAAAATCCAAGGCATATATGTACCTAGCAGTTCTTTAGTTAATTTCACCTAAGCACTTATTGATTTGGAAAAGCCCTAAATACACCATTGGTACCAATCGAAAAAACTTCTGGAACTTTTGTACTTTTGATATACTTTCTGGTCATACTTAACTTTTCATAACCTTGATAGAATCATTTCCTTAATGTTCGCAAAATCGTAGTCTAAACACATATGTAATATGTCTATTTCCTTAGTTCTAAGCAATTTAAAGGTTTCCATCAAGATCACTATAAATTAATCCTAATAATACAAGAAATTTTTGCATATCGTATATACAATATAGTAAGGACTTAAATTGACCTCAATAACAAAATCTCAATTCATAATATCTAAATTGCAAGTAGAAGGTAGTTCTCAATCCATCTCCTCCTCGAATTTTTATGCATAGTATCACATCCTCGCTTTGAGCTCAAACAAACTATAGTGCTTGTATTAGGTTAAATAATTTGAGGAAAATATTTTTGTAATCCCCAACTTGGTGCATTTTTTCGAGCTCTTATTATTATTCTATCAATCCTTATCAATGATGTACGATTCCTCCCAAAAGTAAGTAGATACTCAATTCCTTTGTTCATTAAGTTTACTCAATACTCCAATTTTCTCGTCATTCCTTAATTCGTATCCCTATGTGTAATTTATTTGATCCTTTTAGTGATAGAGGGGGTAAAACTTTAAAAATTCCTCGAGGCTATCCTTTGATAGTTTCTATCATGCAAATGCTCCCAAAATTCTTAACCCAATCACTCATCAATAAGATTTTAATTTTCTCCGGCACACTACAATAAGTTTTATGCCTTAAGTCTTTCTATCTTTAAATCTACTACTAGGGGAAAACAAGTTCTAATGTCATCTTTGTCTTTTCCCATGAGATGATTCTAATTAGAGTGTTTTCATTGTGATCTTCAAATGTTTTAGCTTCATTGATTGATGACCATGCGCCTTGGTTTAGTTGACAGAGGATCACATTCATGTTGTGGATGTTCTAGTAGTGTCGTACCCTATCGTATCTTGGTTCCTATTTTTAGAGAACATGCTCGGGATTGGTTAGCCCATAGCGTGCTGCTTAGATATTAATAATATCAAAATAGTTGTTATCTTTTAGAGAATATAAGATATTTAAACGCAAGCTGAGACCCCTTAAAACTTCAATCAACATATATGAGGTATAGGATACAATTAATTTCTATACAAGGTTTATACACGATACTATCATCATACATATAAATTACCACTTTGTAGTGCTTGAGAATATTTAAATTGTCAACCGACCTAGTCGACATCAAATGTTACTAAATCTAGTATACCATTGTTATAACTAACTGCGCATCATACTCCACCTATTAAGCTAAACTAGTTACTCAAATACATATATGCGTGCTCTGACCATTTCTTTAATTAGCACGCCTCCTGAGTTTTTAGTTTTCCTTTGTCAATGCTAGGGTGTATATTCCCCAATTCAAGTTTTGGTCCCATTCTCATTCGCACCTTGTATATCTTCAAATTTGGGATCTGCATTCCATTATGTCTCCGATCTCTATTCTCTATCTACATTCCTACGTATCACAATAGAAAAAACATTTTCTTCATCTTTCTTATTATTCCTCCAACTCTTAGTTGAATCCTCACACGTCTATTGTTGTCGACAATTATTCCCTAGACAACTACAAATTTATGTCACATTGTATAAATTCATCAAATTTTAACTTATCCATATGACCTTTTCAATCAATAAAAGTAACTCTGTTCAGGAGAATCCTCAACTTATAAATTTAATATCTCATAAAACACGTCTAAACATGAAATATTTCTCCAAATTTCACCTTTTCAAAATTTAAAGAATCTTGTGCTTAACATCCTTAGATTACTATAGCCTCTAATCTCATATTCCTATCATTGTATCTTTCATTAATATCATTTATATTTCAATCATACACATAGGTTGAACATTACTCATCCTTGATAATCATTTGTTCATTTCGCAAATACACTCCTCACAATAATTCTTTTTTTGTATATCTATACAATCTAATTTCCATCCGTGAGCAACTAGTAGGAGTTTGTTCACCTCAAGGTAATCATCACCTGGTTACTACATATTTTCTCAAAATGATTTTTACTCATCATATATAACTTCCACAAATATTACTTGCACAATGTGCATTTTCAAAATAACTCCCTACATACTAAATACAATTCTTCTCAATTAGTCATCTCGTCATCATATTCAACCTTAATGAATGTTGCTCATACAACGCCATAGTTCTAAAGGGCATCATCCTTTCTAATAACCACTCGTTTATATGCTTGACATACCAGAAGTAAGAGGTTATACATTAGTTGACCACCTCAGTCATAACCTTTCACTTCCTTAATGTTGAGCATTATCTCAAGGGTACATATCTTTTTCGATTCCACAATCAAACCACATATTTTTCTGCCCAAAATTCTCATAATTTGATAACCACATCCTAACATAGCTTGGTCATTCTTTAGCTTAAGTATTAATATGTAAAATTATTTTCAAAAATCAAGCTTATTCTCAATAATCCAAAAATTTCACACTTGGAGAATCATATCCTAGTATAGCTTAGGTTTTTCCTTAACCTAAGTGTTAACATTTGGGATGATTCCTAATTCAAGTTTAATCTCTAGTGATCTATTGATTCCAATTACAATAGTCATTCCCATGATAACCTAGGTCATTGGAAACCCAAGCTCTGATACCATTTTTGTAGCACACCTTCTCAGAACAGCACCCAAGTTGAGGTGCCATCAATGTTCAATCTTAATCTTAAATTATAAACAAGAAACAGGCTATAAGAAAATTTTTCAAAACCTATTAGAGTCAAGTTCAAACTTCAACTTAAACACATCCCATGGTTTATTCATTAATACTCAACAAAACATATACATACCTTTAGGTTATCATTGTCAACCCTGACATATCACAACCTCTCAAAATCCAAACTCAACGTTCAAGTGATTTCATATATACATTCAAGCACATGATCTATTACAAAATAATCTCTTCCGCTCACCATTATCTTTTGCATCTTACTTGGACCTATTTGGAAAAAATAAAGAATATCAAGAAGGTTAAGTCTTAAAGACTATGTGAGGGAAATACATAATAGGAGATAGAGGGAAAATATTGAATTTCAATGGCAACAGACAAGATCATTGATAATAAATTAGATAATCAGTACATAATTAACAAAAAAATAGACTTAGACTCATAAAAATGTGAACTATGTAAACATTTAGCAAGCCTATTGGCATCTTCCTTATTACTCCTCAATGAATACATGATAACATTTAATAACATTTAAATTGAATAAGAAAAACTTTTCTGTATCTCTCTATTTGCTTGCGCACACAGCTTAGCATGTAACAACTTGCTTTTATGGCATAGTTGATTGCATGCTAGATCGTGCCACTTATAGTTCACTACCTCCAGCTA
This sequence comes from Jacaranda copaia, assembly GCA_014898725.1. NCBI lineage: Eukaryota > Viridiplantae > Streptophyta > Magnoliopsida > Lamiales > Bignoniaceae > Jacaranda > Jacaranda copaia. The sequence continues at coordinate 701,004 of JACGDI010003803.1, read as the reverse complement.
TCTATAAGTCAGGACCATGGATGGGTACTAGCTGGAAAACACGTTACCATTGGTTCGTTCCACCAGGCTGTCTTTTTGGACTTAGCCTCGAGCCCAACTTTTCGTGGTATCCCTCCAGGTTGAACTTCCCAAGGGCATCCCCATGGGTTGAATGATATAATGCCAATAGATAATAATTCAATAATATCATTTCAATATAACATTGGCTCAAGCATGATAGCTCAGCAATAATAATAGCTCAAGCATAACAGCTTGGCAATAACGATGGCTCAACAATTCTCCTGTACAATTATCTTTCAATGTGATCAATTAATTAATCAATTGCCAATGTGGTAGAACAATAAACTTCACAAAATGAATTCAATTAAGCTAACAAGGCAAAAAATGATATACGATGTCAATCATGAAAGCCAACACGGACAAATAACCATATACAATACAAATTCAATTTGGAAAAAAAAATTGAAACAATGACAGTTCATGGCACCAGAATAGGAACAATCAAACGGTTATCAGAATTGATTTAAAGAAAATAACCCACACAGGGTGCACAATTCAATAATGTGTGTAACTCATAAGTTCAATAGTTCACAAAATTCAATCGAGTGAAAGACAGTGGATTTCAAAGAAAACCAGTTTATGCCCTTCTCAAGGTGATCAAACAATTATCAAATCGAGGGAACCTCACATGGTTCAACAATCAATAATTAATGATAATGATAGACAAGATAAATATCAAGTCAATGGAACCTCACAGGGTTCAATGATCACAATATAAAGATAACAATAATCAAGATAGGTATTAAATTAATGGAACCTCATAATGTTCAAACATATTAAATTTGCTTTACTCAAACAAGTACCAGATCGGTGGATCCTCACCTCAAAAGCCTTAAAAGGGAAATTGTAACTTATTGGTTCGTGGAAGCAAACTCTATGTCACCTGACCAAAAGAACGGACTCAATGTTAGAACACTTATTTTGACCTCATTTTAACAACAATTAAGCCATTAACACTATAATTTTTACCAAAGTCCTATTTGTATTGGTCAATAAACTTATCTTTGCAACGTTATAAAATTAGGCCTAATTATACTAATTAACTGAAGTAGTGATAATTACATTCTAATTATGCTAATTAATTTAATAATAATTATGTTCTAATTACCAATTTGAGCCCATAATTTTCAAATTTATATCACCCTTATGAATCTTACATACTACAAATTACAAACTCAAATGTCATATCACAATATCTCTAAGGTAAAAATTAACATTCAAGGAAGTTCATATACATATATATATAACACCTTATTCTAGTACAAAACACATCATCTCCAGTTCCAGCAAAAAGCCCATGTCCATCACCTTAATACCTTTATCTATAATAGGAAATTTTCATTCTCATTTCACAGTTTTGACATCCTAATATGCTGTATTGGACCAGTTAATATTAATAATGTCTTTTACTCAATTCTAGGCCTAAATATCTCAATCATTTTACTCAATAATCATAATTTTCATCCAACTAACTTGAATTTACATTGAAAATTAACCTAAAGATTTACTCAAATTAAATCAAAAATCAAATTAATTAATTAATTAGGATTTTACAAAATTGACCAAGTTCAAGGTCAATTCATAATTTGAAATTAGCTTACATGTGTTTGGATCGCTGAGCTGATGATTTTTTTCAAAATTTGTTGGACCGTTGCCATCGCTGTGCGCCATCGCTGACCACCCATTAGAGTTGTGCGCTACCAACACCACCTGGTGCGCTTCACTGCACTGGTCCCAACCTTCTTATCATTTTTTCATTTGGATGTTGTTTGGTCGATCAATTTTGCTAAAAATAGCAAGCCTGCCACCAACACTGTCGTATTGGTCTAAGCTCAATTTTGCCATCTACAGTGGACAGTTTTGCAATTTGAAGGCAATGATGTGTTTCTGAAGTTGAGGTCTACAAAGCCCACTCCTCAATCGATCCAAATTGTTGCCGAATTGTTGCTCTCATTGAGCTTTGCTGTTGTCCATTTTTGGTCGAGTTTTTCATGGTGGTTTGTTGGCCGTTTTCTCCTGCATATAGGTTTTCTGAGGTCCTAAAGTTGAGAGAAAGCTATTGGTGGTTTTAGTTTATAGGTTAGGTGGCTACTGAAGAGTCAACAGAGAGATGGAGAAAGATGGTGTTATAGTGGGAAGGAAATGAAAATGTGGGCTGGAATAGAAAATTTGGATATTTATAGATTAGATCTTTTCCTAATTACAAATCGACACCCAATAGTTTCAATCAAATTTCATTTCAGTCTAAATGTTTAGTTTATGTTCAATTTAGCCACCAAATTTTATTTTAGTCCTCACATTGATCCCCTTAACAAATAAAATTTAAACATTGGCCCTGTTAGTTTTAGATAATGGTGCAATCAAGTCTTTCATATTTACATTTTAACTTGCAAAACATTTTATATTAAAAATTAAACGAAAATTAAATAAAATTTTAGAAAATAATACTTAAATAAAGTATCAAAATAATGCATTTCTAGGGGTGTTACAATTGGGTAGTTGTGATACCAAATTTAGCCTTATAATCCTATTTGTAAACACTGCTCAATAGGGTCTTCATTGTAAAATCCAAAAAACTTACTAAAAAAATTATCAAAATTATTTTTGTATCACCACATTTACAACTATATTTCTAATACTTATAAAAAAAATTTGTATCTCCACATTTACAACTATATTTCTACTACTTAAAAAAAAAATTCTGACATTTTTTTTTAAATAATATGTTTGATATTTACAAGCAATGCTTTTTATGCTCATCATTTGACTAAATTTGAAAAAAGATAATTAGAAAAAAAATAATTGTTGGGAATTTGTTTGAATGTAGATTTAGTAATCTATTTTTTATTTTTAATTAATTAATATTATTTTAACACAATAATATTTGAGCAGTACAATTTATAAATTCTTTTATTGAATTCTTTGGTTGCCATCATTCTTCCCTTTCAAATCAATTTGCAATTTTATGATTTAAAATTTGACTACAATTTGCACATGTACTTTTATAAAATATTTTACATAAAAACTTATGTGTGCAAGAAACGTGTGCATGGATTGCTAGTACTATTAGCAATGAAATTTGAAGGGCAAAATAGAAAAATCACCATAAAAAAGCAGTTTGAATACCAATTTGTTAGTATTCCAAATTTATCCTCTAAATTAGTTTTAAGAAATGATCCAATAAGGTCATAACTACAATTTTATTTTAATCCACTAACCCCCACAATTCGAAAATTTCCCACCACTATCACACTTTTGATAGCTGAAGTCACTTAGAACTATTGAAGTACAGTTGCATCCGAAACCCAAAAAAGGCAAAACTAAATTCTCATTACAAGTACAATAAGCCTCTGCATATTGCAGCATGTTCATGTGTGCATTTCTACATATTTTTGTGTGCTTTTTTTTCTCTCTTTCTTTTGCTAAGCTCTTGCTCGTAGTTCATTCATGATTCTTCAATTAAACTCTAACCACCTACCAATCCTCCATCCATTTCTTTTTTCTATTGTTAAAATTTTCTGAAATAGGATATATAAAGTAGCTGAGTAAGAGCTATTAACGAAGTTTGGTGCAGCATTTTTTGAAAAATAGTTGATACGTTGACCAAATTAACTCAAAAGGTAAACTATTTGACCAAAATGAGGATCTGATATGAGATAGCGTGATGGATGGAAATTCTAGATAATTGTGATTTTCCATCACCTATCACCCAAAAAGACAGATGTAGTGGCCAATACCTTGAGTCCAAGGGTTAGGATGGCTCACTTATTGGAAATAGGAGCATCAATAGCCCAGGAATGGGTGCCATGTTGAAATTAATACAACAAGTTGGATTGCAGAGATAAGTGCAGTTTGAATTACAGGTTGAAATGCGATGAATCCCAAGCCAAGGATATATGGATGTTGAAACAGAAAGAAAAGTTGAAAGTTTTAGAGATTTGAGTTTAATACTAAGATTAAGGTGTTCTTTTGTTTCGTAAGAAAATATATGTGCCAGAAGAAGTGGATGAAAGATTGTTAGAAGAGACACATAAGTTAAGAGATATGATGTATTCATGAAACATGAAAATACACTTGAAGAAGCAATTTGGGCAGAATGTAATGAAGAGATAATGCAGATCGACTGACCGAATCCACTTATTTCTGCCAGTTGGAGTACTACTTAGATGAGAATATGGGGATCTGATTCTCTCAAGGGGAAAGGCTGTAATGCCCCTGAAATTTGGAATTTTAAGAAAATAAGGATTCAAAATTTAAAATATTTATTGGTCGAATATTGGGGCCCAATAAATAAATAAAAGAACTTAATTATATGAAGATTGAAAGTTTTGGGATTAATTTATAATATTAGAAAACTTGATTTGGATCATTTTTATAAGTTTAGGGGTATGCATGGAACTATTCTAGTCAACTAGGCTCAAGACACTATTTTAACTAAATAGAAGACTTAATTGAATAACTTAACAATAATAAAGGACTAAATTGCAATTATAAAAAATTTAACTTTTATAAAAGAACAAACAAACATTTTTCCTCATTTTTCATCTACCTTCTACTTTTTATTTCTTCATCACAATCACCGAACCACCTTTCTCTTCACCATCACCAGTGACCCTCGGTAGCCCCCACACAGGCGACTATTTACATCATCCAACCTCACCTCTTCTCACCACAAGCAACCTCTAGTCATCACATGTGTATCGGCGAAGAAACCCATTTCTAGAACTTAGCAACTAGCTGCAGTAGATAGGAGGTGATACATGGTAATCTAGGCTATATTTCTGGAGGCCCTTGGTTTAGGGAACAAGCTGGTAACCTTGCATGGAGAAGTAGTGCGGCGGTGGTGACGAAAAATGGGAGTTACAGACATGGAGATGTAAAAGTGGTGTTGAGGTTTTTGGGCCACAGTTGAAGGCCATCCGGGCCTTAAAATTGAAAACCAATTGTATTGTTGGACTCAGGAGGACAAAATGCCATGGATAGTGGTGGCTTTTGATGTTTATAGATGGTAGCGGTTAATGATGGGCAGTAGCCAGCAGTGATGGCTCTCAGGCATAATCTTCTCCTCATCGCGGTGGTGAGATCGGTTAGGGGTTTTGAGGTCTCAATTGTGCATTTTTGGGTAAAGATTGATATTGAGATTAGAGTTTTTATACATTTCATTCATTTAAATCTTTTGTACCTTTGAATAGTCGGTTCCAAATTGTATTAGGTAGTGAAAGTGTTTCATGCATGGTTGATGTTGGAATTTTGAACCCAGAATTTGTATCAAATGTAATAATTAGGAAAATATTGAGTTAATTAAGTTAGAAAAAGACTAAAATTGGACTGTTGAACCTTAATGGCAATAATTGGGTAGTTATTAATTTTAGATAGATAGTATGTAGCAAGTTATAATTATTGGAGGATCTTAAAGTTGAATGTAGGTTTTGATAAGTAAATCACTCTCCTGATTAGGTAACGAGAAGTAGGAAATGGCAGATTGGTAGGCCATTGATGGTAGTTGTTTTTTGAGGCTTTTGAGGTGAGGATCTGCCATCCTAACCTTTCCATATTTATTTGTTCTTGTGGCATAACCCCTGTAAAGGTTGACTTGCTTGATTATACCTACTCGTAATTGCTTGAATTATATTTGCTCATTTTATTGAGATCTGCACTTGATTGTGCACTTATTTGTAATAAGTTATTTGACTTGTAAACCCTTATAAGGGTCCGCCAATCTAGCATTTGTTTCTCACTAACCGTTATTCGTGATAAGCCCCTCTGCGGGTTTTCTATTTCTGTACCGTACTCTAATTGTTTGAAATCTAAAATATGTTTGAAATTCTAATTTGTTATCTATTATCTAATTTAAACACCCCTGTAAGGGTCTACCACTTCGGCCTTGAATATAATTATCTGTTGTTGTTGCAACCCCTATAAAGGTATGTTTCGTAAATTCCCATTTCTGTTAGTACACTCTGCTTGCCTTTGTTCTAGTGTCCAAAACCCTTATCTATTATTCTTTACACCCCACAGTGTTGTTGGTTGACCCGTATTACCTTTTAATTCATTTTATATTCAGCATTGGCCTTACCAGCCAGTATACGATGTATTAATTGTTCCAAACTTGTACATTGTAGTATTCTTGATTCTCGAAATAACCTATTCGGTTTGTATTGTAAAATATGTGCTCGGCATAGCAAAGAGCCGTACTAATTGACAAAGCATGTCTAGTCAGGGCTCTTCTTGAGTCTATTACCATTAGCACTGCTGGATTTCAATACTAGATCTCTTGCAGACTTTATTTAGGCTTATTGTTAAATTCTATCTGTTGGTATTATATCTTTTCAACTCATGGGATCCTATAGGTGGTTTCCACCTAGAGGGACGCCATGGGGGGTATAAGCCTGGGGCTAGGTTTGGAAGATGGCTAGGCGGAACAAATCGATGGACACAGGTCTTTTGGCTAGTACCCACCAAAAATCCTACCTTACAAGTAGCTAACTGTGACTGTTGGAATTTGGCATGCTGTTGACCATGCCATAACACAAATAAATTACTTGCCGAGCTGAGTGCTTCAGCAAATGGAGAGATAAGAAAATTTTATCCCTATTATACCAACATTCAGTACTAGTTATTATATAGTCTGTTAAATTTGATATCATGTGTACCATGTACCATCTTGATTCATGTTGAAACTCTTATTGTTATCAACTTGTCTTTGGTTGTTCTCCATCAATTTCCTTTGAATCATGTCATTTTCTTTTTCTTACTAAGTTCTAAGCACTTACCCTCATTTCTTCTATATTTTCTCAGATAGGTCTAAATAGAGAATGTGAAGTTTTGACTTGGGGAAAGAAACCTCTTTTGTAATAGATTAGGTGTTATTGTTGTACGTATAGATCACCATATCGAGACAACTACCTGAAGAATATTTTGAGAGTTTTGTATGGAACTTGATACCCTTGATATGTACATATTTTATGTTATGAAGTCATCTTTTGGGTTAGTGTAACTATATTTCTTTTGTGTTGGATAAACTCCTAATTTTTTAGTTATGAGTTGATTTGTATTTTAAGACTAAATTGGAGTAGTGCTTCATCTTAGGTGTTGTTCCAAGAGGGGGTGCTACATTTCCTTTCTTTTTCCTCCCCTTTCTTAGATGGGAATTGTGCAGAACAATGACAAGTTAGAAATTGACAAATCCATTAATATTTTTGTTTAAGCTATCAAAAGAAATCACATTTCAACTAATTTAAAGGTACTTGATTTATTCTATGGTTGCTTCAAGGCAGGAAATCTTGAATTTCTATGTGTATCGTTGAGTGGGAAAAAACTTGAAAAGATACTTAAATAAAAAGCATACAATAATATCTACCACCGTGACATTTTCTCCCCAGTCAATTTAGAGAACTTCTCTAAGCCACTTTTAATGTCTTTTCGTATTTTGGTTTCTTTTTTTCTTTTCTTTTTTTGGTTCTTTGGTTTCTATTTATCTTTCCTTTGACTAATCAATTATAGATAAAAAGCATAATTTAACTACTTTTTTTAAACTTCAATATTGTTGATTTATTTAAGAAAAAAAATATTATTTTAACGATTACTATAACTATTAAGTTCCTGTTCCTGCAAGCAAATGGATAATAAATTCGAGTACTATAAATAATAGGTGGGACGCCAATCATAATTCTCTTTCAAAAGCTAGCAACCATGCATGGGGTTATTGATTAGTTTTTTTAAATGCACACACATTGAGTGTGCACTAACCGTTAATTTATTCAAAATTAGAGTTATTATAACTAACTTAGTTAAAATTCTAGTTAAAATTTGTATTGATTATCCAATTTTCTTCTTCATTTGCCTTTTTTTTTCTTTAAAATAAAATCTCTAGTTAAAGTTTATATTGCTTACCAACTTTCCGCTTCATTGGGCTATTTCTTTTTTGTTTTGGTTAAAATTCCTATTTTTTATCCAATTTCCTTCTTTATTGGACTCTTTTTCTTTTTCTTTTTTTCAAATTTTAGTTGAAATTCTTATACTTTTCCCTGTTTTAATTTTTTGTTGGGCTTCTTTTTATTATAGTTAAATGAAAGTCCTACACTACAGTATGATATATTGTTAAAAACCCTTTGTTATAATTATCAAACACAATACATAATTTATCCCGTATTTATCACTAGAATTGTTTTTCACGATGTAGTGAACAAAATTTATTTGTCAAATAAAATGTTTCATTCTCTTTTACAAAACAGATATTTTTAAATTAATGTAATGATAAAAAAATTAAAAAAACTTAATCGATCATATTGATTAATTAAATAGAAAAGGGTCAAAGAACCTAATTTAATTGAATCCATAAAGAAGGACAATAAAATTCTAATGGATTTAAACTCATAAAAAATTAACTATAAATATTAGTCCTGAAAAGAGTATGAGCATAAGAAATTATTTGCATGCTACAAACACAATCACTATGGAGATATTCACATCGGAAGCCACCTTCGTATTGCTTGAATGTGCCGCTATGGCTCATGTTAACTAAATGGAAAAAGCCAATAAGTAATATGTAAAATGTTGAAACTCGAAGTTGGTTCAAGTTAACAAATACCAAGTTACAAAAATTACCACATTTGTTTCTTTAAATTATTTTTTAATTATTTTGAACAATAATATTATTTTTTAAACATTTATCATCATTATCATTATATGATATTATTTAAATTAATATATAATTTTAACCTAATTTTATTTAATTACAATACATACTAACTACTACGAATAATAATATTGCTAAAATAATATTATTATCATTTTATTTCAATAACTTGATATCTACAAAATCAGAATAAGTTTTAAATGGGGCAATCGATACTTTCTAAGTCCTAAAATATTTTAAATACGACAAATTAATACTTCCTAAATCTCTACAAATTTTAAATGGAACAAATTGTGCTAATTAAGCCTCAATTTATAATTATGTATCCCTTCCCCTTGGCTTGATTAATAATCCTACGATTAGAAGTGTTGAGATTAAAATATTAGATGACAAAATTACCCCAACATGATTTTCATGCACCAATATTTTATTATATATTTGCATATTGTTATATATGATTAATTAATAAATATATATACATATATCACTAAAACTCGATATATATAATTAAGTTTTTATGTAAGTACTAAATTATATCCATAATCAAACTTATTTTTATAAAATATTTATCTTAGAAATATAAAACTTTTTATATAAAAATTATTTCTTCCATAGTAATCTAAATTTTTCCCATAAATTGAAAAAAAGAATAATATTATTTTAAATATAGATCTACACCTCATATAAATATATTTTTGTAAAATTATGCACTTATATCCATATGCACCTCAAATACAAATAGTTTTATTTGTTAAATAAAATTTGAAAATAGAGAAAATATATCATTATCATTTAATCCTACATTTATCAATCATATTCAATCCTATCATTGCAAGCAAACAAGTCCCATTAGGATTGGATGTGATTGATAAGTATAGGATTTATTATTTGGAAAATATATTATTATCATGTTATATTTTGTTTGGCTGTTTGGACAATTAGTTGGGATATCCTAATCCTAATACAATAAGTTGTTTGGATGCTTAGGATTGTGACTTATGATAAGTGTAAATATCAATTTTTGTCTGTCTTCTTCTTTTTGATTTTTTTTAAATAATTCAATTATCTTCATTGACAAGACTTAGATATATCTTGTGCATATAAAGATTACCTCTCTATTTTTTTTTCTCAATAGTTTATAATTTACTATACTTAGAAAAGAATTATTTTTTATTAGTTAACTAAAATTTTATAAAATCTTACTCTTATTTCACAAATTAAACTATTTTTTCTCTAGCTATGCTTATAGATATTAGTTTGTAATTTTACAAAAATATATTTATATTTGAAAAAAATATTGTTCAACTTTCAAGTCTTAAAAAAATGTTAGTTATCAAATCTTATTATCGTGAAATAAATAGATTTTACATAAAAATGTTATATTTCTTAGATATATAGTTTTTAAACCCCGCTCCGACCTAAATCCATCCTTTTATAATATTTATTTATTATAGATATATTAATATACTGTGCATTCATATATGTATCAAAAAGGTGAATTTTTGTGTAACAAATATATTATGAATTGAATATGTATATATAAGCATAATAATGTTTGTGATTTATAATTTTTTAAAAAATAAAATATGCATATATAATTTTTTAAATAATTAATTCTTTGTTAATAATATTATTTTATCATATTTAGAAAGTTATGATGATATTATTTTTTTTATTTTTTTATTTTTTGACTTTTTTGTTTGTGCCTACAAAACAAGTCTAATGGGTGCAAGTGCCAAAATTTGAATTTGGAACGAGCGGGTATCGAGTCCACAAAACCTTAGAGAGGTTGGTCTTGAAGTTTGACAAATCCAATCCACAAAACCTTACAGAGGCTTGGTCTTAAAGTTTGACAAATCCGCCTCTGACCCCCGGGCATTGCCATCCTTAGTTTCGATTACAAATTTATTTGGTTTTCTGCTTAAAGTCCAAACTACCAAAAAAAAATAAAAAAAAAAGGTACAAGCTACAAAGCATAACTGTGAAAATATCATCACAAAAGCCCCAAAATTGAAGTCTTGAAGTTGTTATTTTTGAACTTGAAGTATAACTTAGGCTCTTCGTGTTTATATTTATTTTAAATAATTAATTAATAATATTATTATATTCCACACTTGCATAATAAGAGTTATTTATTTAATCCAAAGCATCACAGAGAGAATTTTCCATTGTTCATAGCAAGAAGCAGGGAGTCTCTTTTAAGAAAAAAATCCATACAAGTGGAACCTCGAAAGATTGGACAACCTTAAGATTTTAGCAAAATAATATACCACAAAAAACTAACGAAAGTATCTCCACCAATAGCACCACCTAATATAGCCTTGCATCTGGTTTAGCAGAACTCATTCAACATAGGAATTGCTCCACCAGTAGCCACATTTTGTTGCTCCAATCGTGATGGTGCCTTGAGCTTGGTCTTGATTAGTGAGTACTCTTGCTTCAATTGCTCCAAGCATCTCAAGCACCTAAAAACTCAAAATAAATTTGAAACATTCAATGGGTTATCTATAGTATACTTAATCTGATTTGGGCTAGATTTGGAACTTGGAAAGATCAAGAAACAGAGGAGAAACTAAAAAAAGTCTTACACTTTAGTGCTTTGCTCTTCCCAGAAGCAGCAGAAAATAATACATGTGTTTTTGACTTTCTGAGCACCAATGCTGCCACACCAAAAACACCAAATTTTGTTACAAGAACACAACAATATCAATGATCCAACGATAATAACTCTGTTAGGATCCCTGCCAGTAAACCTTTTCTGGTATTTTTGCAAAAACCAAATATAAACAACTTCCAAATGGATATATGCATAAAGATTTTACATGATGTCAATTAGCACTATAATTATCACAGAATGGCCCTTGTTCTAAATTTCAAGCTCCCATTAGGATCTGCAGTAAGGTTGTCTAAAAGGTTTTATTTTATCTGCTATACATTTATTACCCCCACCCTACGCCAACCCAAAAAAATTAAAATGAAGGAACACAGAGAAGAGCCCTATCCCATACCTGGAGCCCCTGCCTTGGAGCTGGTGAACATGAGCATCAATCTTCTTGAAGTCCATAGTTTGCTATCCTCTGCATGAATAGCCTTAATATTAAATTTTTACACAATACAAAAAGAAATTTTAAGGGATAAAATCCAAAGTTCAATAAATCCTAAACTCAAGGTGAGATCATTGAGAAGAATATTTAGAGGGAGAGAAGTGCTTACAAAGCTATGGTAAGATCATTGAGAAGCCTTTTAGAATCCTCAAGAAAAAGGGACACAACTTCAGCATCAAAATCAAGTTTGCTCTCATCTTGAAGCAGTTGTAGCTAATTAAACTGACCATCCAAGAATCCCTTAGAAAACAGAGCACTCATGTACTGAAGAAAACTTCTCTGCAGCTGATCCACCTCCATGGCCCTGCTTCTCAAAGGGGGCTTTTATTTTATTTTTTCTTTTTTTTCTTTTTTGGTGTTAGAAAATGATGACAAGCTTTTGGTACTGGGAAAACTTAAGGAACAAATGGAACAATCAAGGGGATATAGATGCTTTAAAAAGGGAATTTGGTGCACTTAATATATTGCGGACAGACTGCAGCAGCAGCAGTATAGATACAGATTCAATTTTTTATTTTCTAGCATTTACTTTATCGATTTAAACTACCAAGTAATGCCTAAGGACAAAATAGTAACAGGACATAGGTAGTTGTTGGATGCTAAAACAGAAGAGAAGCAGCACATATAGTCAGCATGGGATGGTTTAAAATTCAGCCTTTGTTCTCCCATGGAAGCAAGAATCTGAAAGCCATCAGAATATCCAGTATTATAGCAAAGCTAATGGGTTTGGAACTCTTCCAAAATATGATTTCCATAGATGAGAGTGGGAATCCATTGTCCTGTTGGAAAGTAACTTTTTTTTTCACAGTTAACCTCAAAGGTTAAGGAAAGCAAGCGAAACCAATGAAATAGTTACCAACAAGTTTTCATGAAGTTAACGGCCTTACATTTAAGTACTAGACACAATTTCAAGGCATGATGCAAAGTTCATATATCCAAAGCACGATAAACAAAAGAGTTGAAGGACTATATCCACAAACAAATAACAAGTTTTTCCAATCTAACACTACAATATTTTTGTAACACCCCAATTTTTGGAGTATCAGTTTCAGTTGATTAAAATTAAATTGATTAAAGTTTAGATAGAAATATGGGGAATTGGAGGATTTAATTGTAAATAGGAAAAGGGCTTAATTTTTTAAAGTTATAAAGTTTTGAGGGTCAAGGTGAGACAAATAAAATCTCAAGGACCTAAAAATAAATTAGTCTGTGCCTAATTGATTGGAATTAAGAAATCTTAGGGGCCAATGTGTAAGCTTTATAAGTTGAAGGACTCAATTGAAGGCCAGGGATCAAATTGAAGGTGGTGAAAAACTTGAGGGGCGTAGGTGAAGTCAATCAAGAGCTTGAGGGCTAAAATTGAAGAAGCTGAAAATATCTTTATATATACAGAGAGAAGGATGAATTTTTGTCAAACTCTCAAAAAGTGCCCGAATTATACCCCAATGGCGAATCATCATGAAACCCAAAACCAATTACATAGAAATGATCCTTTCCTCACAATGAACTCACCTATACCAAGAACACTGAGAAACGACCGACGAAATCACCTAAAAATGAGGGCGATTGTAGACAAGTGGCGAAGGTGGTAGTTAGACCATTTTTGGTGGGGAAATGAGGCAGGATTTAGGTGGGTTTTGCTCGCGGGGCTTTTGGCAAGGTGTTGGTGAGGTTAATTTTGGATTTCGATGGGCGATGGTGGGAGAATTGATGGTGGCAGTTAACAGCGAAGGCTAGGGTTGACCACAACTTTGGATGGCCAATTGATCGGCCTATCATCGTTGAAACCAAAAATTGGCTGGGGCATTTTACTCTTGACGCTAAGATGCACTTGGTGATGGTGTTAGTTTCTAGCAGTGGCCGGCAGCAGCATTTGGTCAATTTGCTCAGAATGAGTTTTCGAACTCATCTGGGTTATTTTTGGCCTACGATTGGATTTAGATTCAACTCAATTTGGGTAAATTTTAATAATCAAATTTTAATTCGGTTAAATTTTTGAATGTAATTGAATTTTTGGATGAAGTAAATTATGACCTGAATTAAGATAGTTGAACTATGATTCAACCTAAGGTTATAGATTAATCTTATAATTAATATAGTATCAAATTCAATCAACTTGGAAGGATTTTTAAATTGTTTTTGGGACTTTAAATGAGATTTTAACAATTAGTTTATCGACTTGTCGAGTTAAGAACAATGATAGGCGATTATGTTGGACATTTGAGGGTAATATGAAATTTGAGAATTATGACTAAACAGTCAGAGTAATTAAAGAACTTGATGAGAATATTTAAATGTATTAAGAATTATGATTCAGATATCATAATTGATGTTGGGTTTAGATTATTTACTTTGAACCTTAAATTAATTGGGAAACAAGGTCATGAATTGTTTAAACACCTAAGCATTGTTAGGACTATGTTAGAATACCCTTCAGTTTGATAAAGACGTTTGTTATATTTATAGTTGAGAATTAGAAGATTGATAGAATGATAACTCAAGTTATCCTATGATAGTTCTCAAACAGACTAGAAACCTAGAAATCGAGTCACTTCATGACTAGGAATTTCCCTGCCTTTGCTAGGTGAGTTTGTATTACATTTCATCGCTGGGGAAAGAACTTATGTATTTGTTAATATATCTCTATTATTTGATCCAATTGTGCTCTGATTTAATAATTGTTGTTGTTTGTTCCATGCTATCTCTCGACTCTTGTGTTGGATTTGACATTCTATCTGAGCTACTTTGCTTGCATGTAACTTTTGAGTCGATATTAATCAAGCTAATGTGGGTTCTTATCTTATATGCATATGTATTAGTAAATATGCTACTATTGCTCACTCCTACTTTTGCTAAAATTACTCGTTCACCCTTGCCATAGTGACCCTTCATTTCTATGATTCTTTCGTAGCCCAATTGGTCTCACTTCTATGATTCCTAAACTATACTTGAGTGAACTTCCTACAGATTTGGAATTTATTGAATCTTGAAACCAAGTATCCGATTTACATGAGTTTTGATGAAATAAAACTATTTATGAAATTATACCATACATTACCTTTTACACTATTTATGACTCTTGCTTGATTTTGATATATGCTATTTTACCTAAAATTGGCGATTGTGCTGGAAAAATTGAAAATGAATTTTGAAATATATTTACTATTATTGCCATGATTACTATTCTGTTATATACTCAATATGAACTAATTGAGTAACTATTTGTTATGGTGAGTTAACTTGTTTATTGTATTGTTGCTGGATACTTTACTGCTATCAGTAGAGCATACTGATACTGTGGTTACATTGACCTATTTATAACCTTAGGGGTGGGTCCTGGGATTGGTTTCTGAAAGATGATCTGGTGGAATAGACCGATGGCGACTAGTCTCCGACAGATACCCTATTACTGTTATCCTGTCTCATAATTAGTTCGAGGTAATTGTCTATAAGTAGGATAAGGCATGTAGCTGGCCATGCCACTACCTATTTATTGTACTGAGCTAATCACTCAGAAATTTGGCGGGATAAAGATTTCCTGTGTTTTCAAATGTGGAGCAATAAAGTAGGAGAACCAACAACAACAAATTTTGCAAAAGTTTTATTAAGATATTATCTACTTACTAATCTATCTAGTTTGTTGTACTCTTGTGGCTGTGTTGTGCCTCGGATACCTACTATAATCGTTATTGTTCTCTGTTGATTCAGTATTTACTAATTACTGTCATTTTGCATTCTTGTGCTACCTCTTTGCTAACAACTCACTAAGTCGCTCGGACTTACAGTTTCTGTGTTGTTTCCTTTTGTTCTTTATCCCAGATAAGGAGAGCAAGGATAATAGACTAGACCATGCAACACGAGAGGTAATAGATCTGATAAATGTACAAATGTATAGATTATAGATTGCTAAGTTGCAGATATAGATACGATAGGTAGGTTTGGAATATATGAAGTGTAGCATACATTGTCTTGATATTGAATTGAATTGTTGACATTTGTTATTTGTGGAAATTGTATATTATGGGTTTTGAATAGTTTATTTTATCCACTACAAATAGTCTTGAATGACACCTTAGACGGGAGTAGGCACCTCTCCCATCAGGGCGCTACAATTCTCTACACCTAAAATGTAATAGAACATGAAGAAAGCATTAAGCCTTGATTTCTTGTTTCACCCTAATACATCATTCCCAATTTGCATAATAAGCACAATGCAGTTGCAAGTGAATTTAAAAGTTTCAAAAAATATAGAAAAAAAAATGATATTATTATTTGATACTTTACCATTAGTTAAAACTAGTTGTAGATTGTTGAGAATCCAACAGCTTTTGAAGGAGGTGACCATATTCTTCAAGAATTGTTTTCATGGTGCTTACTTCCTCCTTAAGTGCAACATTTTCCCTCTTTTTCTCCTTTAGTGCTTTTTGAAGCATTTTTATAGTAGAACTTGATCTAGATTGTTTTGGTTTATGACCATATCCAAGCCTAACAATGTAAGAAGACCTTTTTTCAAGAATACTATCAGCAATTTCATCTGTATTTTTCACCTGATGTTTCAAGCTCAATTCTATGGTGTTCCATTTCCACCTATAATTTTTGTAAAATATATGAAGAAAGAAAATCACCATGTACTTAAATATTGGAAAAAATCTTATCACACACTTTAATGAAAATAACTCAATTCATTCAGCATATCGATACATTTACTTACATAATGTGCTTTACATTGCAGAGTAACCTATCTTTTTCCTTCAATGTAGTGACTTTGTTTATAAAATTGAATTCTATCAACCACCTCGCCATCAAATTTTGCTTCTTGACTCTATAAAAATGAGATTATGATTATGTCAAAACTATTTTTTCCATATATATATATATATATTACAATATTAATAAATACAAATTATATTTACAAGCATATGATGAGCTACTACAAAGGATCTAGATCCTTGATTATGGTTTGTCTTCGTCATTGATCTATTTTGCTAATTATTTTGCTTCTCTCTTATAAATTTATTTTAAAAATTATTAAAAAATATAAATATTAAAATTCTTATTTTCATTAAGAAACAACAAACCTAATATTTAGGATCACTGAAAAAAGTAGTGCTCAATAATTTCCAGTTCTCATGAGTTAATCCTCCATAAGATGGCTTATTTTGTATAACTTCCTCTACCAAAGAGAACTTAAAATGTTTATTCAAGTTATGGCGTTGGTGTCTACTTTAGTGCTTCAATATATCTAGCACATTTTCTATGGTCTCCTAATCTAGATTATCAATGGCCAAATTCATCTACAGTAACAAGAAATGAAATAATATCAATATAAATTAATAACATCATCAATACTACAATCAAATTAAAGTATTGAAATTAACATAAAATAATAAATATATAAGTAATGTACTAACATCAAGTTGATCCAAAGCCATCATCAATTCAGAATTCTTGATATTCTTCCACTTCATAGGAACTGAAATTAACTCTCGAGATAATTGTCTAAGTTCGCTAGATAACTTTGTAGATTCAACACCATCAACCAACTTACCTTGTAAAGGATCAATGTGGATAACTAACTTTTGCTTATTCTTTTTGTTTAGCTTGTGAAGAGCCATTCCTCGAGTGCACCCTTGAACATTTTTGTTTATGTTAGATGCTACATTAACAAAAATTTTTATAGATTATTTGAGATAAGTGTAAATTCATGCTAAAAACTGTCATTGTTTCTCATAAATGTCACGTGTGCTACTACCAGGTTTTGTGGAATGGCAACATCTTGTTCTTAGGGAGTTGATAATCCTTGAGGAAGTGATGCCATAAGAAATGAAATAGCTAGATTTGGAGCCTTGTTTGATGATGCATTACCATAATTGTGAACCCTATTAACCATTTTTAGTTCGGTATTGCTAGCATATCACAATAAACAACTATAAGAGAGATGGATAGATATGATAAGTTCGCCATCAACACATATGTGGCACCCCACTTAGGATAACCCCTAAGCTGAAATGTCACCAATTTAGACTTAAATCATAACATACAAAACAACCAATAGGTTCATAAAATCTTTTAACAAGACTCATATAGCATCAAACTTCAAACTTAAAAGAATAGTAAAAAGATAGCATATTTACATGTCATATTTCTCCCAAATAACCTTCAAACACATAACAGTCTTAAAACCTTAACTTTGATTAGGTATAGTTGGAATATACATGCAAAATACCTAATCTCTTACAAATGGATCCTTCGGGCGAAACCATGAGCTTTTATTTTTCACTTAATCTTATCTAAGAAGAGAATAAAGAATAACAAAAGAGGTAAGTCCAAAGGACTTAGTGAGGGAAAATATGATAAACAATAAAAAAAAATATTGAAGGAATAGTAATTCAATTAGATTTAGCAACAAGCAGAACTTTACAATTAGAAACACAATCGTATCAGAATAGAACTCATATCAAAATTTAGTAATTGAAAACATCTCTATCCTTATTGCTCCATAAATAGACCACAACTAGAATCAAACAAGAACTCAAATCATAATATGCATTATAGATTTTCCATATTTTATCGTCATTCTTAACATAATAGCATGTCCCTAGCATAACAATTGGGAACAACTTAGCTGCACATCTTAAGCATAACAGCTAGGATCAACATAACAACATGCCCAAGCATAATAGCTGGGATCAATATAACCCATAATTTATTCCCATATGACAAGGCCAAATAGATGATATATAGAATGATTTAGTTATGCCAACACAGCCAAACAAACGATATACAGAATAATTCAATTATGACTACAAGGCTAAACAGATGGTATACAGAATGATTTAGTTATCTGACAATGCCAAACAAGCATTATACATAGAGAAATTAGACAGAAAAGCTAACCATGAATAGGTCGACAAGGCTAGATATCAACAAAATAATAAGAAGTCGATAAGGCTGCAAATTACATGGAATGATAATAAATAACAGAACGATAATGAATAAGATAAAATAGTGTTCTCGGCATTGAAATGGACATGATCAAATATAAAGTAACTCAAGGAATTCTAGATAATCAAGGAAAAACCTACACAGGGTATATGGAACAATTAATAGATTATAATCAAAGGATTTAGACAATTCCAGGAATTCAAGTAGTCATGAGATTTGAACAATCAAGACAATTATGTCCTAGAGACAAAGTAAGCTTAACCATTATCGAGTATACAAGATAATTACCAAATTGGTAGCCCCTCATAGGGGTTTACAAAACAAATAAGGGATAGATTAGACCTTCATAAGGTAAACAAATCAAATAATAGATAAAAAAAAATCAAAAATTCAGATGATCCAAGAATTCAAACAATCAAGAAATTTGATCAATCAAGGATCATTCATTTCCCAAAAACAAAGTTAGGCATACCCTCACCTTAATTTTCACAAAAAAGGCTATCCTTGTCTTACTGTCCATTAGATCCTTGCTTCTCATCACTTAACCAAAACAACGAACTTATCATCAAAACACTTGTTTTGACCCTATAACCATAATTTTGGATATCATTTTATCATTGATCGTTATACCAATAATACTATATTTTAGGTTTCAATTTTGATATCATCGAGAGTAACACACTAATTGTGGATAATACTGAAATATTTATGAAGATCATATATGCTCCAATAAAGGAGTAAAATTGGATCCTTAAATTATATAAATAGCCTTGCAATGTTTCACAAAGTCGATTATATTGATTAAACTATTATTGATAATCCAAATTCTTCATTTAGGCCAACTATACAAAATTAGGGTTTTATCATATAATTAACTTATTTAACTACTATTATCATATAATATAACAAAATTTGGGTCCATTAGGCTTATATAATTATACATGTATGTCTCATATCCAGTCCATAATCATATTTTTGGTCCCATTAACTTATTTTTACATTAAAATTTATTTTGACAATTTTAATATGTTTAAATCAGAAATCAATTTTTTTGATTAACTTGTATTTTACCCAAATGACCAAGTTGGAGGCCAATTCACATCGTGAAAATAACCTATGTGCACTTCACTTGACAATCTAAAGATTCTAACATACCACCCCGACCTACCAGACCATCGCTTTATACCATCATCAAAGCTAGAAGTTGACCGCACCAAAAATTTCACCTTATTGCGCTAATCAAAACCCCCAATCCAATTTTGTGATTAGACATTGTTTGGCCGAAATATCTATAGCTATGCCAACTCCACCATCAGTCCTCTTTTCCAATTACTTTTTCGTCAGAGCCTGAAACTCAAAATTGAAGTTAGCATTATGCTCTTCTAGTTGAGCCCATCAAAACCCATGTATTGGTCATGACTTTCCATTGCTGAAATAGCAACCCCCGCTACCACCATTGTGAACTCCAACTTGATCACAATTTGGTTGCATTTTGCCAATCGATTTTAGGTGTTTTGGGTATGGGCATGTTCATTGTGAAGAGAGAAAGAGAATGGTTGGTCGGTTTCCTATTTTTTGGTGTTGAAGGGGGGATTTCCAATGAGAGGTTGGAGAGGGCTTGCATGAGGAGATTTGAATAAATAGAGGGGTGATTTGCTATTTATAGGCAATTTCCAAAAATTATAGATTAACCCCAAGACTTTATTCCTATTTTCAATTAAGTCACTCAGAAAATTAATTAATTTCCAATTTACCCCACAACTTAATAGTGTATCAAATTAGCCTGGTTGACCTAAAATATTCATAAATTGACCCACAAAACTTTCAAAATTCATGTAATTAAGTTTTTTCCTTCTTACATTTTGACCCCTAACTTTTTTTTAAACCAATAATAATAAAAATTGAAATTTTAACCATCTCTATTTTTAGGGGTGTTACAAATCTCTCCCTCTTGAAATAATCTGGTCACCAGATTTTTACCTTATCACAAAAAGAGTTTAGGATATTAATGACACATGAGATCTTCTTACTCCTAGGTTGCTTCTTCTATGTTATAATTGCTCCACGACACTTTTACTTGAGGAATCTTTTGATCCTAAGTTCTCAAAATTTTCAATCCAGGATATGAATTAGTTGTGATATATGAAAAAAGTCATATATTCTTGTGGAGCCTTGGGGTCATACTAGATAGTAAGCTACTGCTCTGATTCTTTCACAGATTGCATACAGACTAATATGTCTTAGGTTAATGTCTCTCTTTAGAGATGCTTGAGATTTTTATGGTCCATATGTACCTCAAACTAGCCCTTTAGAGATAATGTATACACGTTTTAAATGCAAAAATGATAGCAGCTAACTCCATATCATAAGATAGGTGATTCCCCTCATGTTGTTTCAGTTTTCTAGATGTGTAGGCAATAACTCGCCCTTTCTGCATCAGTACACATCCGACCCTTCTTTAGAAGTGTCTGTATGTTCAACTCTTAGAAATTTCTTTCATAGTTCTCATTCCAACCAAATAGCTTATCTTTCTATGTTAGCTTAGTCAATGGGCCAACTATTTTGGTGAAATCTTGTACGAACTTTCAATAATAGCCAATAAGACCTAAAAAGCTATGAACTTCTATCATGTTTTTGGGTCTCTTCTAGTTGACTATCACCTCTATCTTACAGGAATCAAACTTTACCCTGTCTTGGGATATGATATGTCCAATAAAAGCTATTTTCTCTATCCAGAATTTGCACTTACTGAATTTTGAATACAATTGATTCTCTTTTAAGGTTCTAAGAACTATGTGTAAGTGTTATGCATGGTCTTCTCCAGTTTTCAATTGATAATACCCCTGTCTCAAATTTAACTTTGAGAAAATTGTAGATCCTTATAAAAGATCAAATAATTCTTCAGCATGTGGTAGGGGATATTTATTCTTAATGGTAGCTTTATTCAACTCCTTGTAATCTATGCACATCTTTAGGGATCCGTTCTTTTTCTTGATAAACAATACTGGGGCTCCCCAAGGAGACGTGCTAAACCTTATGAACTTCTTCTCCAATAGTTCTTGAAGTTGGTCCTTCAATTGTTTTAGTTTTGTAGGTGCTATCCGATAGGAGTTTTAGAAAGAAAAGCATAGCTCCCAAGAGAGTATGAATAACAAATTCTATTTCTCTGTCAAGGGGTAATGAATTCAACTCTTCCAAAATTACCTCTGGGTAATTAGATACTATTTCCAACTCTTCAATTTTGGGTGTGTCTTGGACTTTATTGATAAGATACATTAAGAATCCTCATTCACCTCCCCTCAAAATTTTTCTAACCTCTAGCGTAGATATAATTGGTATTAGAGAAGCATTATTTATGGAATAGCCTATTGGTATTGATATCTTATCTCCGAGAGTGATGCATTTAGTGATTGGCTAAATATTAAATAAGATAAATTGATACTTCCTAAATCTCAACAACTTTCAAATAGAACAAATTGTGCTTATTAATAGAGATTGAGATGGAAATGAAATAAATAAAGTAAAATGGATTTTAGGATTGACAAATAGAGACAAAATATACTTCATGAAATTGAGTATAAGAGTAAATATAGTAGGCGATAGAAAAAGAGCCATTTCCGGAAATAATCAATTTACATTAGCTTCCTTGATATATATAAACTGTATAAAAGGAGATATGAGGTGTAAGTATATTAATGGTGATGATCAAATATTTAAAAAATATATAAAGACAAACTCATTTTTTAATGATATTGAATCAATACCTTTTCCCCTAGTTTATAATATCGGATACAGTATTTTATCTAGTTTAATACGCATGACGTTGAGTGGTTAATTAATTTAATGAAATCATTTTCACATATATTATGAGACTTGGCCTTCATACTCCAACAAATTCCTGTGCATGTGTTGGAAAAAAAAATTAACTTAATACAAACTATAAGAAATAGTTACATTAGTAACAAAATAGCGAGTGAAGACCAAAGTTGTCAGTAATTATATATATTAAGTAACAAAAAATTTTATTTTATCAATTTAATGATTTTAACAAACTATAAAAACTAATAGTATTGTATGAAAAGTGGATGCATATTTTATTTATTTTATACTTTCAACATGCACAATTGAGTGTAATGAATTTGCCACTTTTGATCCTCTATTTTAATAAATGCTTCATCTTATATTCCACTTTATGTATATAGGTCATGCGTACTAAATAATTTTTTATAAACATATTTGATTATAGTTCATCAAATACACTTAATACTTACACATAAAATAAAATATGAGATAAAACATGCATTGAATTAAATTAGCAAATCAAAACTTTGGTAGTATATATAAGTCATCAATATAAATTTACTATTGTAACAGTAAATGGATCAACTACTTTTAATCAAGGTGGAGAAAGGTTTTTAATATTCTTGCCACAATTATTATAATTAATTTTCATTCCATTTGTTGACTATTGCTATACTATTTCCACCATATTTTTTTGTTGATTTTATCTTGAAATTTGGGCCAAATTGATGAGGATTGAAAGAAGAATGGATTGAAATGTCACACTGGGGCGTGAGATGGGCCGTACTTGGGCCTGAAAGTGGGCAAAAAAAAGAGGCGTCATGTGTTTAAGCTTAAGGCTATGCGCACGGTAGATTGGAACAGTAGGGAAGTAGCAGCACAAGCTGTGCTCGGGCATAGGGCTTTCTTGATTCATGTGCCTGGGCGCATGACACAAAAATCTACAAGCATGAAAAGCAATAGCCTATGCCTAGGTGCAAGGATTGCATGCCCCGAAGGGGGCGCCACTAGAGTACAGTACCTTAGCACAAGCTGTGCACGCTAAGGCATGCAGCGAGCAGAATTTTTAGGCTTTCACGGCATATTGCAATGGAGTGGCACGCGAAATAGGTCCATGAGCCTAAGGCTTATTTTTTGGGGATATAAACACATGTGTTCTTCTAGGAGTTTTTAAGAGAGAAACATGCACAAGGGCTTTAGACTACTTTTGAGATAGTTTCTTAAGACGATGTCTAAAATGAGGGTATTAGGTATTCATGTGAGATTTGAAGGATTCAAACTTTGTACTTGCACCTGATTTGAGTTCAATACAATTCTTTTCTTTGTTAGATGGATTAAGCTTATTGTCAAACCACGTAACTTGTTGTCAATTGCATTAAATTTCTTTACTATTATTTTATAGTTGTGATTCTAATTCATTCCATGTTACAATAAATTAGTATTGAAAATTGGGATTGATCATATGTCAATCATGAAGTATGAGGTAGAGAAGTTTGATGGGAAGAATGATTTTGGGCTATGGAAGATAAAGGTCTATGTCCTCCTGTGTCAACAAGAATTACAGAAAACATTAAAGGGCATAGATTCCTCATTGAAAATGGTAACAGAGGAGAAGGATGAGCTTAGAGCGAAGACTTACTATACTCTGGTGTTATCATTAGCAGATAACATACTGAGGGAGGTTGCCATGGAAAGTACACTAGCGGGACTACGGTGAAAGGTTTAGAGTCTATATGACAAAGTCCTTGACAAATTGATTGTATCTAAAATAGTGATTATACACATTGAGGATGAAGGAAGGTACATCTATTATTCAGCATATTGATTATTTCAGTAAAGTAATTCTAGATCTTGCTAGTATAGATGTTAAAATTGAAGATAAAGGTCAAGCGTTAAATTCTCTTGTGTTCACTACCCAAATTTTTTAAGCACTTGGTCACTACTTTACTATATGGATGAGATATGATTTCAATGGAAAATGTGAAGGCTTCATTAAATTCCAACAAGTTGAGAAAATATGTCATAGGCAATAACGATAGTGAAAGTGGGAAAGGATTGATGGTGAAGGGGAGATTTAGAGAAAGAAGAAATAGTAGAGGCTAATCAAAGTCCCGAACCAAACCTAGAAATAGTGACAAGTGTTTTAGGTATGGCAGAAAAGGGCACCGGAAACAAATTTTTCTAGAATGAAGAAAGACAAAAGATACAGGTGAAACTTTTTATTAGAAATGAGATGATGTCGCAGGAATTGTTGAGGATGTGTTTAATGGTGGGCTTGTTCTCAACATTATCGAAAGCTTACTAAGCTCTGGGTAGAGTTTGTATAGTGGCTGCTCATATCATATATGCCCACATGAAGATTGGTTTACCACTTATCAAAAATACAATGGTGGTAAAGTTTTTATGGGAAATGATGCTTCATGCAAGGTTTTAGGAATTAGCTTGGTAAGTATAGAATGCACGATAGCATAGTAAGGACCCTAACAATTGTATGTCATGTTCCAAATTTAAAGAAAAATCTTATATCACTAGGTACTTTGGACAAGATCGATTGTGAGTATAGATCTCGAGATGGAGTTTTGGGGGTTTTTAAAGGTGTACTGCTTATCATGAAAAGAGATAAAAGAAATGGCCTTTACATCTTATGGGGCAGCAAAGTTTCTTCATTAGTCAATGATACTACAAGATTGTGGTGTATGTAGCTTGGGCATATGAGTGAGAGGGGATGTCAGAATTAAGCAAATGTAGCTTACGTGGTGGAGAAAAGATTAGAGAGCTAGATTTTTGCGAAAAATGTGTGCTTGACAAGCAACATAGGGTGAAATTTGGCACTATGGTTCACAAACCCAAGGGCGCCTTGGATTACATTCACTTAGATCTTTGGGGGCCTTCTCAAGTTCCTTTAAAGGGAGGTGCTAAGTATATGTTGACATTCATAGATGACTTCGCACAAAAAGTATGGGTATACATGCTAAAGTATAAAGAAGAGGTGTTTGTCAACTTCAAGTAATGAAAAACTTTAATCAAGAAACAGATAGGAAAGAAAATCAAGCGTTTGAGGATTGATAATGAATTGGAGTTTTGCAATAAGGAATTTTAGGAATTCTGTGATAAGGAAAGAATTGTGAGGCATCGCACAGTTGTACACACACCATAGCAGAATAGAGTTGCAGAACAGATAAACATGACTATCTTGAAGCGAGCTAGATGCTTGCTCATTAATGCTAGATTGTCTAAAAAGTTTTGGGTAGAAGCAATCAATACTATTTGTTACTTGGTAAATAGGTCATCATCAACTGCTTTAGACTGCAGATACTAATGAAAGTTTAGTCCGGGTCTCCTGCTGATTACTCAAATTTGAGAGTATTTGGGTGTCCAGCCTATGCTCTTGTTCATGTTAGAAAGCTTAAGCCAAGGGCTAAGAAGTGTATATTCCTAGGCTATGCAGATGGAGCAAAGAGTTATCGTTTACAATGTAATGATGACAATGGCTCTAGATGATTATTAGTATGGACATGACTTTTGATGAGTCTGCAATGATAAAGAAAGTAGAGTAGCTCGAAAAGCAGTCAATAGGGCATTAACAAGAAAGTGGAGTTTGAATTTGATACTTTGCAAGTTTCAAAGGTGAAATAGAAGGTAGTTGATGAAGTTGATGAAAGCGCATTATCACCTAACCAAAAATAATTCAATATAGAATTATTGTTTGGCTCAGATAAGGAAAGGAGATAGATCAAACCACCATAGCAGTTTGCATATTCAAATATGGTAGCTTATACCTTGAATTCAGTTGAGGAGTTTGTAGAAGATGATCCAGTCTTATACAAAGATGCAATTTTTAAGCTAGATTCTGATAAATAGGTTGTAGCTATAAGTGAAGAGGTAGAGTCTCTACACAAGAATAGCACTGGGCGCTGATTGATATATCCAAAGGATAGAAGATTATAGGTTGCAAATGGATCTACAAGAAGAAGAAATGGATTCTTAGGGTTGAGGATACGAGATACAAGGCGTGTTTGGTTGCTAAGGGTTTTACTTAGAGAGAGGGAGTTGACTTCTATAAAGTGTGCTCTTCAATTGTAAAACACACTTCCATTCGTGTTTTACTTACCTTGGTTGCTTTATTTGGTATGGAGCTTGAGCAAATGAATATCAAAATAGCGCTTCTGTATGGTGAGTTGAAGGAACAAATCTACAAGAGCCAAATTGAAGGATTCATTATTTTTGAAAAATAAAATCAAGCACGTCTTTTGAAGAATCTTTATACGGCTTGAAGCAATATCTCAAGCAATGGTATAAAAGGTTTGAAGCATTTATTACTAAGATAGGATATGTTATATGCAATTTTGATTATTGTGTATATTATAAAAAATATAGTGATAGCTTCCTAGTATATTTATTGTTGTATGTTGATGATATATTGATAGCCTCTAGAAACATATATGATATCAATATTTTAAAAGCTCAGTTAAGTGAAGAATTTGAGATGAAGGATTTAGGTAGTGTAAAGAAAATATTAGGCATGGAGATCGTTTGGAATAGATACACTGGATTGTTGTACTTATCTCAACAACATTACATTGAGAAAGTACTAAAGCATTTTGGGATGGTAAAGTCTAAGCCAGTGAGCACGCCACTTGTAGCTTATTTTAAGCTCTCATAAGATGATTTGCTGAGTACCAAAGAGAAGGTGGAGCACATGTCTAATGTGCCATATGCTAATGCAGTGGGTAGCTTGATGTATGCTAGGTGTGCACTAGGCCAAACATTTCACATGCAGTCAGGGTTGTGAGCAATACATGCACAAGCCAAGAAAGACTCATTGGTAGGCTATAGAATGGATTATGATGTATCTGAGAGGCTTTACAGACAGATGTTTGAGATATAGTCAATTGAATTCTACTGCTAGAATTATTAGCTATGTAGATATGGATTGCGCAGGAGATTTGGACAGCAGAAGGTCTATGGCAGGGTATGTGTTTTGTGTTTTGAGTTGTACGAGTAGCTAAAAAGCTACTTTGCGGTCATTAGTTGCATTGTCCACAACAGAAGCTGAGTACATAGCTTTAGTTGAAGGCGTGAAAGAAGGCATTTAGCTAAAAGGGTTTACTGAGGATATGGGTATGAACTTTGAAGTTACTTCAATATTTTGAGATAGTTAAAGTGCCATACACTTGTCAAAGAATCAAGCTTTTCATAAGAGAACAAAGCACATTGACATGAGGTATCACTTTATCCGGGATATTGTGTCTCAAGGTGTTATTTTGCTTGACAAGGTTGGGACCAAGGATAATTCGACAGACATGTTGACTAAGGCTGTTCCATGAATCAAATTCAAGTATTACTTGGATTTGGTAAATGTTTGCAAACTTAGATGATAGACCTTTATAGAGACAAGGACAAAAAAAAAGATGGTGAATTTCAAGTCAATGTGGAGAATTGTTGATTTTTCCTTGAAATTTAGGCTTAATTGACAAGGATTGAAAAAATATTTGAGCAAAATGGCGCACCGGGGTGTGAGGTAGGTTGTGCCTTGGCTTGAAACTGGGTAAAAAATAGGGGCGACGTGCACCTAGACGTAAGGCTATGCGCTCCTAGGTGCACAATAGGCTGGAACAGCAGGGAAGTAGCAGCACAAGTTACACCCAGGTGCAAGCTTTCTAGAATCGTGCTCTTAGGCATGCAACATGAAAATCTACAAGTGGGAGAAGCAACAACCAGCCCTCGAGATAGAGGATTGCACGCCCCAACATGGGCACTACTAGAATACCATGTCTTGGCGCAACCTGTGCTCTCCAGGGTGTGCGGCGAGCAGAAGTTTTGGGCTTTCTCGGCACATTGTAGTGGAATGCTTGCCAAGGCGCAAGTCATTCACGCCCCAGCGCACAACGCAAGCCCAAGGCTTGTCTTTCAGGGATATAAATGCATATTTTCTTCTAGGATTTTTTAAGAGAGAAACATATACAAGGGTTTTAAATTGCTTTTGAAATAGTTTCTTGAAATGGTGTTTAAAACGAGGGTATTGGGTATTCATGTGAGATTCGAGGGATTCAAAGTTTGTACTTGCACTTGATTTGAGTTCAATATGATTCTTTTCTTTATATGGTGGATTAGACAGATCGTTTAACCATGTTAATCTTCTTGCCAATTGCATTAAATTTCTTTACTATTATTTCATAATTGTGATTTTAGATCATTCCAAGTTACAAAATTTTCTCAATGGAATGGTTTTTAATTACTTAAGTTTGGCTTTTAATGAAAAATATATTGTTAAGATGTTAATTGTTTGAATAATACTATAACTTCTATTTTTTATTTATTTATTTTTTGCATAGTTGTTACTCATAATTTGTGCTCCGAAAGAGCTCTTTCTATTTCTAAGGTTGTTTCAATCAAATTAGCTCAAGTCGAGGTTGATCTGATCAGTCCAATTTACTAAAAATAGAAACAACAGTCGGATCACTGGTGTTGACTGAAAAAAAAATCATTGACACTCAAATATCAGTAGGAAGAAAAAATCATTAAGTTAAAACAAATCACATAATAGGTCAATAGGGAAGTACCACTAATAAATAAAAATATAAAATGAGGTGATTTAATCTGAAACATTCATATTCTTAAAATTTATATGTCAAAACTGATCAAATATTTTGGATGAATTCAATCAGGCGAAATCGACAAATCGAACTATGTTCACTCTGCTAGCCAATCAATTGTTTTTTTTTTTTTTTTGTTATTATAATGTTTTGTTGTTAACGAGGGGCAAAAAATTATAGGTACTCCAAGTGGATTGTGTGAGATAAGGATAATCGTGTAACTTGGAGGTATGCCAGAGTCTGAGGATACCCCGAGATACGGCTGAAGATGTAAAGTTACAATAAACTATTAGTCAAGGAGCAACGGGCTGTTCTATTTCAACTTTATTTGACATATATGGTACTTGCACATATTTCTAAAATATGCAAAAGTTAATTTGGTGGCATCGGTACATCATTTAATTTATTCTTATTTTAAATGCAGGTGTAAATGTTTGATGATATTGATATTTTATAAATTGTTACCACTTATTTTTTTTTACTTATCGATATGGAAGTTAGGAATTAGTTAGCACACTTTATGTAAAAAATTAATGTCATTGAGTCAAATGATCACTCAACATAAATTACTAATACTTATGTATTTTGATTTTATGTTGCTCAATTAATACTTATATTATAATAATTTTTAGGTTTCAAATAAAATATTTTGAAAAAATATTTGAAGTTACTTATCAAACTTCTTTATGAAACTAAAGTGAAATACAAGATACATACGATATGCTAATTAATTATCATTCCGTACAAGATGCATAGAGTATGTTTCAAGTATTTGTATGTATCTTTTTGACTATTGTGTTAATTAACTAATTATGTGACTAATAAATTTTATTAGCAAGAAATCATGCGATACCCTCACAGTACATATATACACACACAAATAACTTAAAAGTAATAAACAATTGATATTTTTAATTCAGTTGTTTTACACTTTTTACACAATGGCTTATATATGTTATACATAAATATGCATAATTTAATTTTTTAATTAGACTCAAAATTTTTAATTTCATATTTTCCACATATAATATAGATATATATTGTAAGTGGGTGTATCTTTCTCCATGAATGCAAAATTTATATACACCAACACCTGATTTCTTGAATGAATAGGATATTGATTTCTCTCTAATTTATTTTTCTTTAATGCACAATTTTCATGGATGAAATGTATAATTTATCTTATGGGGAGGAGAGAGGACCAAATCCTTATTTATAAAGTATGAAAGAGTGTCTCCATCAAACACATCTCCACATTACAACTTTTAATCAACAATTGTAACTTTATATGGAAAAAGCCATAACTATACATTATTAAATGGTATACAACCATAAATTACAACTCTTCCATAAATAACTGATGAGATTTTATTATTTCATATAATTATTAAATCATAAACTAATTAACACTATCACATGGAACAAAATTATTCTTACATTCTCCCACTTGTTCAATGTGACATCATTCATGATTTAATAAAAAAAACATAACTTGCACATAATTGAATTATTAAATCCTCATTATATTGGTCTTAGCATAACATCACAACTAAGTAAAAAATTAACGTGAATTAGGGTGGTTGTATGTCATTAAGGAAGCATAGTCTCCTCCATATGCTACAACACCAAACCTTTACCTTATAATGATTCATACTATAGTATGGTCCAATGCTAATATTGATCAACAAGGCCATTAAACCTATTAACTTAATTCTAAAACATTCGTGTATACTATTTAAAAATAGAAAAACTAGAATCAAATTATAATTGAGCTCAAAGTACCAAGTAAATATTACAATAACTTAATCATACTAACATTAATGGTGTCCAATAATGCCCATTCATCTAACATGCTCATCAAATATTTTAGGTGACAACCCTTTTATTAATGGATCTACTATCATAAAATTTGTGCTAATGTGTTCAATAGACACTCTCTGTTTCTGAATTTCTTCTTTAATGGCAAAGAATTTATCTCCATTTGCTTAGCACCTTTAGAATGCTTGTCGTTCTTAGAAAAGAAAACTGCTATAGAGTTGTCATAATAAATTTTTAGTGTCCTATCAAAATTGTCAATAACTTTGAGTCCTATAATAAAATTCTGCAATAATAATCCAAGAATAGTAGCCTTAAAGCATGCTACAGACTCAACATCCATGGTAGACGTAGTAATGACTAACTACTTCACACTTTTTCAAGAAATAGCTCCTTTGACTAATAGAAACAAATAATTAAATGTGGATTTCCTACAATCAAAACATCTAGAAATATCTGAACTTGAATATCCAACTACTTCTAAGCAATTAGTTCTTATAAAAGTGAGCATGTTATCTTTAGTTCCTTGCAAATATTTGAGTACTTTCTTTGCAGCTTTCCAATGATCCATTCTAGGATTATTTTGGTATCTACCAAGCATTCCGACAACAAAACTAATATCTGGACTAGTGCAAGTTTGAGTATACATTAAGCTCCCAACAATAGATGCATAAGGAATATTCTTCATTTGTTCTCTTTCCAATTCATTCTTTGGACATTACATAAGATTATATTTGTCCCTTTTTTAAATTAGAACTATTCACACTAAGCATTTACCCATCTTAAATCTGTCAATAATTTTATAACTATAGGCTTTTTTAGACAACCCCAATAATCTTTATGATCTATCACAATATATTTCAAGATAATTTGTAGCAAGCAAAACATCATTAACATATAAGACTAGAAAAATAAATTTACTCCCACTGACCTTTATATATATACTGATCAACAGTGTTTTCTTTAAAACCAAAAGACATTATAGTATCATTAAACCTAAGATACCATTGTTAAGAAGCTTGTTTAAGTCCATAGATTGATTTTTGTAACTTACACACCTTATGTTCCTTTCATTTAACTAAAAGTCTTCAGGTTGATCCATATAAACTTCTTCATCTAAATTCCCATTAAGAAAGGCAATTTTGACATCCATTTAGTATAGCTATAAATCCTAATGAGCCACCAAAGCCAAAATGATTCTAAGTGAATCTTTCTTAGACATTAGTGAAAATGTCTCTTTATAATTAATGCCAACTTTTTGAGTAAAACCTTTGGAAACAAGTCTAGCTTTATATTTTCAATATTGCCATTAGAGTCTCTCTTTGTCTTAAAGACCAACTTACAACCAATCCTTTTACAACCTTTAGGCAATTCAACAAGATCCCGCACTTGATTGTCATCCACAGATTTCAACTCATGTTCTATTACATTGACCTATTTATTAGAGTCATCACAATTAATGGCTTGAGAATATGAAACTGGATAGTCATTTAATCCCACGTCAATATTTGATTCTTGTAGATAAACCTCATAAATTAGGGATGGCATGCTTCCTTTCTCTTTGAGATCTTCTTAATTGAGGTTTCTCCTTCTAGTCCACAATTCAAAGAAGTTTTAGAAACTGCCTTACTAAGAAACCTATCTAATAAATACATAGTGGTTTTGAAAGCATGCATCCACAATGATAAAGGTAAAAATGAATGACTTAACATGCCTATCATCGTATAGTTGTATCTGACTGAACTAATATATATTTTTAAATGTATTAATTTAATTATAATACATAATAATAAAAATAGTAAAATGATATTTGTAACACCCTAATCCATGCGTATGAAATTCCATTAGATTTCAAAATTTACCAATTAAACTAGAATGTTAAGATTTTAAAATATTAATAGTATCAACAAACTTGAAATAGATCTTAATAAATCATACTTCAATTGATTGGGGTATTATTGTGATGTTGGAAAATTATAAGGACCAAAAATTAATAAAATAAGGATTTAATTGTGAAATTAAAAACCAAATGAGCTCTAATGTATGAAAGAAGAAAAGTTTGAGGGACCAATTGACAATTATGGGGCAAATGTGAGGCACTATAGAGTTGAATGACTAGATTGAGGGCTGAGGAAAAATTTTGGGGACAAAAGAGTAATTTTAAAAAAGTGAAAACTTATAAATGAAAGCCCTCTTCATTTAATTAAATTTGCACATGCAAGCCTAGCCTTCCCCCACCCATGCCACACCTTCACTATTATCGAAAAAATTGAAATCAAGCCAACCTTTACCTTTCTCTAACCTCAACAATAATATCGATACCAAATTTTTTGTGAAGCAACTAGCGAAACACTGAAAAATCTCAACCAAATTGGGGCTCACGGCAATAGTGGTAGGAGCTGTAATTTAGTGGCGAAACTCATGACTAACAGGTGGATTCAATAGCTTAGTTAGAGGGGCATGCCATTATCCTCAATTATGGATTTGAACATCTAGAGAATGAGTAATCAAGGTAAAGATACACGGCGGCTAGTAGTGGGGTTGTGGTGTTTTAAGCTTAATTGAATGATGAAGTGATGGCAAATTGTGAAATTAATTTAAAGGGTATGTCTCACCAGAAAGAGACACACTTGGTGATAGTGGTCTTAACTTTGACGGCGGCGGCGGCGTCAGTCCAGTGGTGGTAACAACAACTTCTAGGCAAAACACCAAAATTTGTTTTTGGGCTTACCTAAGCCATTCCTACACTTGAATTTAGCTAGATCAATTCAAATTGGGTAAGTATTATTGTATCGAAAAGTATGGAACTGTAATTCAAAGAAATCATATTTATAATTAGGTCTAGACTAAAAATTGAGTGTGTTGTACCAATTAAAGTGAAACATTATAACTTAAGTATTTTGAAAGTATGTTCTAAATGCCTTAAGCTTGTATCTTGTTGACATTTAATCATAGAGTTACATGGTTAATCTATTTAATTCAAAAATGGATAAATTTGTGATCATTAAAAAATTAAACTAAGCAAATAAAAGTTAGGTAATTGCCAAGGATCCAAATAATTATTAGAATTATGTTAATTAGACTTAAAAAAGTAATTGATTCTTGATTTAAAATATAGGATAGGTTTAGATGATATTATAGAATGAAATGATTGCTAATTAGATGCTATCCACATTTTGAGGTCA
Organism: Jacaranda copaia; assembly: GCA_014898725.1. Taxonomy (NCBI): domain Eukaryota; kingdom Viridiplantae; phylum Streptophyta; class Magnoliopsida; order Lamiales; family Bignoniaceae; genus Jacaranda; species Jacaranda copaia. Next base: position 666,860 of record JACGDI010003803.1, on the reverse strand, counting down.
GGTATTTGACAAATTTGAATGTCAGGATGTTTGAACTTAGAAATTATAGGAAGTTTATACTGAGTGAGAATAAGATATTATGGTTATTAGTCATAACGTCATTTAAATTGGGACACTAAATCAGTATTATTTTAGATCATTTCATACCATGTATTTGAGTTGATTAGGTAATCAAAGCATAGACTATCGAGCTCACTAAGAAAAGCTCCGCTACTCAGGATTAGTAGGTGAGCTCTATACTCGATAGTACGAGATATTCTTGCTATGTAATTACATGTTATTGCTTGATCGTTCCTTCTTGAAGCTAAAACCAATTCATTTCTCCATGCTTCATTGTTTGTGAACAACTTATCTTTTAACTCATTCATTGAAATATTAGTTGAATGTTCCATATTGCTCCTTTGTCCAAGGTCCATTTTGGGATTTTGGTTCAAAAGTAAGATCTTTCTAAATATTAATATTCCTATATGAAAAGAACTCTAAATTGTACTTGAGATTTTGAACTTGTTGATATTTTCATTTAAACTGAATTTGGAGATCTTTTAAGTTGTACTATAAAACTTTCAAAACATTGAAATTATTAAAGTACGATTTAAATTTTATTTTCGAGTTAATTGCCATATGTTATGATACTATTTGCGAGGCAATCTTCCTGACTAGCTAGTATCAATTCATATTAGTTGTGAGACCATCATGTAAACTGGTCAACATTATCTGTTTTTTTTATAATGTTGCCTTTGATATTTTGATGAATCTATAGATGTTTTAAAACTTTTTTATTGTTTTATATAGCAATTGTAGTATACCATATGTGTTGGCTGCTAAGACTTGCTCATTTATATCATATTATCTCACCCTTAGAGATGCCTTTGGGGAGTATTGGGCCCATAGTACTGGCTAGCAAGATGACTGGGACAACATCAAGCCATCAGTGGCTAGTCTACTAGTTAAGACCCATTTGGTTTGCGATCTTGACTTTGAGATAGTCGGAGGTTGGTTGCTACTTGAAGCTTGATCAATAAGGATTGGTCCTACCGATTTGCATTATGATGATTTGTTGAGCTGGCTGCCCGTAGAGACAATATAAGGTAGTATTATGTAGACTGTTAGGAGTTATAAGGTTAGAAAACATCCTACAATTGGTTTTATGAAATGTTACAACCCAATCAGTTTCATGAATTTAATTGGATTCTAAAATTTGGAGATCCGAGTTCTTTTATGAAATAAATTATATTTGGCCCTTAGAACTAATTTAGTCCCTAAATTTTGAGATATGATATTTTCTACAAAATGTATTTAAAACTTGAGATATGTCTCTGCTGGTATGGGACAGTGTTGTGATAGATCATGATATGTTTAGCGACTGGTTTCTAGTTCTATTTCGTGGATTACATAGAATCTTTCTATTCTCTAATATCCACCTGTTTTGGCATGTGCTTTTAGTTATCCACATTCAAAACTATTGCTTTTCTTATGTATGTATATTGTATCCCAATTTGTTATATCCATGCATGTAGATAATTACCTCACTTAGTTATTCTTACTTACCCTATTCTATCATTCTTTATGTTCTTTGCGCCCAAATTAAGGAATATAAGGCATCGTGATTATGGCTGCATCATATATAGTGTAAGTAACGCTATTAAGGCATATGTTAATGGTAAAGATGTGATATATTAGGTTTGTAATGTGAGGGAGGCATTTGCCATTATTTTACTATCCTTTTCTATAGTAAAGTGTAATAGGTTAGTGTTCCCGAAAGATGATGTCGCTATATGGGTTAAATCATGAGCATGTGAGCGAATTGTGATTTATTATGGGAATTCAAGTTTCTGCTTGTCATTTTCAACATCACTAGATTCAATTTTGAGTTGCTTTTCATCTTGGGCTGTTGGAGATTTATTTAAATTTAAAGGTTAGGGAAATGCATATGGAGTTTGAATTTTGGACAAGATTGGAACATTTAATTTATTCATCTTGTATTGTTATGAAATTACTTAAAATGAAAATTCAAGAGTTGTATATTTTGTTTTGAAAATTTAATCAAGGTAACATCTCAGTCCAAAGCCAGCACCTCTCGAGCAAGGTGCTACAATATTCACATTCTATTTCAATAAATTTTTAATTTATTTAGTTATTAATAAATCTCACTTTGTTGTTAATAAAAATAAAACAAACCCTTGAGCATTCAACACCTATATTTAAATTCAGATCAACTTGTTAAAGAGTTCAAATGTGAAAGACTTAAGCTGAAATCAAGCTAGCTCACTAGGCTAATGAGCCATGTCTACTCATCTTATAGCTTCAATTTTACTTTGATATTTAAATTAAGTAAAATACAAACTTTATCCCATTTAAATTCAAAATTGTCCATACTATATATGTAAGCTAAAAATGTCCATCCCGCTTGCAGAAATAAAAGTTTTGTCCTATCTCAATCACTAAACGTTGGATCATATAGTAAACTAATTGTATATAGTTGAGGCGACACAAGATTAGAACTCCTAATTTGTCCAAATTATTACTTTTGTTAGATTGCCCATAATAATATATACTACTCCACTCTACAGAAAATTTAAGATTAAAAAGTACCTAAATTTTGAATGGATATTCGTGTTACTACAAAAAATTCACCATGTAAATACTCTTTCACCTTTTAGTGAGACAAGCAGTACCAAATATTTTTTTTAAAAAAAATATTCGAATCCATTACAAATCACTTTAACAAGTCATCAGTTTTGCGTTTTTAGAATTGACACGATATTATTTATATTTATCTAACATAAAGCTCAAGTTATGTCAGTAATTTTGAACAAATATAATATATTTATATATATATATATATATAAATTTTAGAATTTAACATATATATTAAATTGATACATTAGATATTATAATTACATATATAAAAGTTCAAATAAGTAACTTAATTTATTCTAATGACAGGAAAAAATAGCATTGAAATAAATCATGCTATATTTTGACATGTTGTGCCATGGATGCAGATAAATCGATAGATATGATAAAGTCTCAAATATTTCTAATTATTGTTGGTTTAGAAGGGATCAACTAGGGGTGTTGAGAAAAAATCAAAATCGATCGAACCGATCGAAAATAAAAAAAATCAAACCGAATCAAAGTAAGTTCGGTTTGGTTTTCAGTTTTGATTTTTAGAAAAAATCAGTTTTTGGTTCGTTTTGGTTTTTTTCTCAGTTTAACCAAAACCAAACCAAAAACCAAAAAATTCAATTTCGGTTCAGTTAACCAAACCGAAACTGATTTCAGTTTGGTTTTTTAGTTCGGTTTAAACCGAACTGAAACCGATTCATTTTTTTATTTATAGATATAATTTATTATTCAAATGCAAGTGCTAGTGGTTTTGTTAAATTTTATTTTTTTATTAAATATTTTAAGTTTAAGATAAATAAATGTAGTTTTTCAAATGTAGTTTTAAGTTTTTGGGATAAAATAAAAAAGGACTAAGGAGGAGAAATTTTTAATAAAGTGAAATAATTGATAAAAAAAGAAGTAAAATTAGAGAAGAGAAAATAAAACTTCACTATCATTGTTTTCTAAAATAAAATTAATTTTATCATTTTATACAAAATATATCAAATATATTAACATATGCTTTAGCCTTCAGAGAAGAAAATAAAAAAGAATTAGTTGTTGAAAGCCTAAAAGCCTTAAATTAGCTCATAATTCATAAACACGAATCTTAGTCAAACCAAAAAGTTAAAAACAAAGCAAAAGAAATACTATAGGACAAGATCACTAATTTATATTGAAGCCATACTTTTTTAGAGAACATATTTTGTTGGAGATGAAATTTCATACTATCTTGTGGAAATGACATAATTTATAAATAGATCAACATTTGAAGTAGAAGTCTTTAATTTGGCATTAAAGATATTATTTGGCATTTGCATATTTGAAATTTTTACCTAAATATAAACATTTATTATCAAACATTAAAAACTTCAAACTTAATTCTATTTGTATCAAATAAACTTTTTAGTATTATAAAAACAAGTAATTCAATTCAATTTTTTTTTACCTAAAGTTAAAATCAGACATTTTTTTGTCAAACAAAATTTTATCACATTTTGTAGTTAAAAAAAATAGAAAATAATATCAAAACCAAACCAGTCTTGTTCGGTTAAAAATCAAACCAAACCTAACAAGATTCGGTTCGATTTTGGTTTTGAATTTAAAAAAACCAAAAAATTCAGTTAACCAACCAAACTGTTCGGTTTGATTGGTTAAAACTGAACGTGCAGCCCTAGGATCAACAAGAAAAGCCTCAGTTGTCCAATCTACACACATCATATCGGAACAAAGAGGAGAAAAAAAACCATTTTTAATAAAGGTGTATTAATTACATCTTGATTTTTTTGGTGTAATTGTACAAATTTCTTGTTCTTTTGAAAATGATATATACCACCTATCGTACGATTAATACGAAGGAATGAGATAAAAATAAAATGAATATTTTCAAGTTCATTTATAAATCTATATTGGTGTAATTTAGAAATGGGAGTTCCTATTCTTAGGAATTCACATTCCCAAACATTTGAGTTTATCTATTCACTCATTCCCCATGAGTTTAACTATTCCTAATCTATTAGGAATGAAACTATATTTTTCTTTCACAAAACTACTCTAAAACATTTAATAAAAAACTTTTATATTAAAAAAAAACTTCACTTTGTAATTATTTGATACTATTTCCTAACTTGATTGATTGCTATATGTTTTGATTTAATTATATATTTGATGAGGTTGAAAGTTGTTTCTTGGATTTGGATAAATGTTTGGGTTGATTTAATCAGGGAGGTCAAGTGATCAATCTGGGAAATCTCTTTGGGTTGAGCCTTGCAATTAGTAGCAAACGTTAGACTAGCTGAGGGCACCAACGCTCAAGTTAGTACTGTTCAAGTAAGATAATCAAACGGTAAAGTAAGAGCGTATATAAAGAACAATAGCATACCTTGAAAGTGGTTGACAATGGGGTATTTATAGCCTCTTTGGAAGGATAATATGCCTAAGGTGCCTCTGTGTAGTGAATAGGGCTCTTGTCCTTATATGGGGGGCTATTAGTCATCTCCCATCCTAGTATTACACCAAGTGGCACCACCTCTTGCCTTTTAGGACTAAATAGTACATTGGTGATGTGTCTCCTGTTAGAGGCGATGGTAGATGTGGCACAAGGGCGGTATGCGCCATCAATCCGGAGACATGCTAGCATATGACATGGATGCATTTGACCTCCTTGGTCAAGAAGGATCGACCACCAGGGTGATGGTAAAGAAGGTGTAGCCTAACACACACTCTGGTGTAGAAAGATCGACCACCAAGGCATAAACAAGATCTCTCTTCTCGATTTGGGAGTCCAACTGGGCCTGAGGAGGGTCTGGAGTGTATTTTGAGGTCGATAGTTGTTGGACTAGGCTTGTTGGGTCATCTCATATCATGAGCCCCCCCACTTGCGATCATAATCAAGCTTGTTGATGAGAAGGAGCAAGGAATAGTTATACTAGCATTTTAAATTTTGCATGATTAACTAGGATTTTTGAATACTTGACTAGGCTTTTATATTTAATACTTTTGTTACATTAAGCCATATAAAGCAGTAAGTTATGGCAGTGTAATTATTATTGCCATTTGGGTTCCAACATCTGAGTGCTGTTAAATAAATATGGTAAAAACATTCATTTACACCTTTACTGCATTTGATCTGGTCAAGTTTCGCATTCAAAGCCTTTAATTCCCTTTTGCATTTTAAAGTTTTCATTGAAAACCTGTAAGTTCTTCTAGTTTCTATTTACCTTCAATTGCTTTTTAAGCATGTCAAGCACATCGGGTAGTGATGACACTAGGTCCTAAGGTGTGTAGTTCCATGGGAAAGGTGAGAGAGACAGAGAGAGAGAGAGAGAGAGAGAGAGAGAGCACTTCTAATAGCTCATTGAGTGATAGCTTGACTTTCAGTAGCTGGAGTGATGAGAGGGCTATTTCTCAAGGCGAGGCTGGCCCTAGTAAGGTGCTAGTGTCGCGTGGTCAATTGTTAACACCTAACTACTATAGCGAGATCATTTTCAAGATTACACCTACTAAGTTTGTAAGGATTAAGGAGCTTTACCACATTTTTGAAACATATGAGCTCTTAGTGCTTGGTCCTTGAGGTCGGATGCATCGACCTCTAAAGGGGTATATAATGGTGTTCGAGGAGAGGTTTAGATGTGGACTTAGGTTTCCACTTGCGCTTGCCATAATCAACCTCTTAAGGGATTTGGAAGTCTACATAACGCAGCTCCTACCCAACTGCTTCTCAACCATGTATAATTTCATCGTGTTGATGCGTTTGTTCGATCAATCAACTTTCTTTACCAACTTTTCAAATCTATTCCATCCTCCCATGTCTCTGAAGCTGAGTAGCACCGAGGAGTCTAGGGTTTATTACCTTACAATGCGCTAGCGTAAAAAATTCTTAGTTACCCCAGCCTCATCATATGGCCAAGAGTGGAAAAGGTACTATTTATATGTTCGATGGCCTGAGGGGTTTAATATTCCTAGAGGGTGGTGGAGGAGGCACATCAAGATGCTAGGAAACCCAACCCTAAGCTAGCCCAACATCTTTATTTAGGACCTAGTCGAGTTTAGCTAAATTGAGACCTTAATACTGATCGAAGAAAGATGTTTGGTGCTGGCTGGCTTATCACCGACCGAGCTGAACTTGTCCATAGGTGACCAACTAGGTATAAATTCTTGTCGATTGAAATAATTATCTATTTTCATGTCTTTCTACTTGATTTCAATTGCTCATTATATTATCTTTTATTGGTAGATTGAGAAGAAATTATGACTCGTGCAAGGTAAGAGGCAATGGCCAAGATACAAAGAAATGAGAAACGCTGTCTGACGGTAGCTGCTCGATGAGATAGAGCACCAATAGTAGCTGCAGTGCCTTCGACCGTTGCCCCGGCCCTCCCAGACATCGAACAGATGGCTTAGCCTGCTCAACCAACAAAGAAAGTTGCAGCAGCCCTATGGTTTGGGGCAAAAGATAGATGGTCGAGTATGGAGGCCCTATACTTAAGAAGATAGTAGGCAATAAGGGTAAAGATAATGCCCCCAGATGATGAATCCAACCACGAAAATGACTAACACGAGCTCGATCATATTGTCGGGGTCGACGAGCATCAATGCACTCAAATGCATGGTAGCTGGGTTTTTTTCCTTCGACCAAAGAAAATTCATGGACTTGAGCTAGACTGGCAAGCTCCGAGCTCTAGCATACCACTATAATATGATAAGTGTGAAGTTAATTTTAGTTTCTTGTTGAATGTTGTCTTTAGTCGATCACACCTTTTAATGAGAACTTCTATTTTAGGTGAGCTAGCTCGGGTACCATTTCTACTGGAGGTCGGAGTTGGCTCTGGTTAATTAGGAGCAATTGCTTGAGGAAGGTGACCTAGAGACCCTTATGGTTTAGCTTAAATCATCCCAAGTTTAGGTTGACCAACTGACTAAGGAGGTCACCAACCTCTATAAGCAACTCAATATAAAGGACCAACAGCTGGTTGTAGCCGTCCAGGAAAGAAACCTAATAGATATGGTGCTGAAAAAGGCTCAGTTGGACTTGTAAGTGAGCTATGACTCTAGTCAAATAGTTGGCCATGATGCTGTGCTCAAGGAGGCCAAGCAACGTTCTTTAGGAAGCTCTCTTTGATGTGGAGGTAGATAGTACAACAGTTTATGCTCTACTCAGCTTTCCAAGATGCGAGCATAGTCTTTTCACTCAATGATGCCTATATAGCATTCGATAAGGTTGTGCCTTCTAGGTTAAAGATAAAGATAAAATAAGTTTGATCTTGGATGAGAAGTTGCAACCGTATCCCGAGCCGAAGAAGATTACAGTTGAGGAAGGTACATAAGGGAATGTTGTGATAAATGCTCTAGTCGAGCCAGTGACCACTGCTCAGTGGAAATAGGCAGAGGTGGAAAAGAGGCTTGCTGCTTTGGTGAAGAAGTTCACCTTCATTGATGATTTTACCTTCAAAATTTGGGACAGCTAGGTCAACGCCACCTAGTACCTATGGCGCCCTACTGACTTTATGGGCGATGTGGCGAGGCCTTCATAGCTAGTGCAAGTAGTTCTTTCTCTCGTATCAGCGATGCCCAAGTCAGAGCCCGACCAAGATGTTCAAGAGGGTGCCCAAGTAGATCAAGCAGAAGGTGCTAGGTTGAGCCACAGTAGAAACTCCTGCACGAAAGCTATTGTCGGATAAGTTATGCCGAGTAGCACTTTTGTAATCCACTTTATTTATTTTTGTAAGGAAACTTGTACTTCAACTTTGTAATCAAAAATTTTGTTCAATGAAATGCATCTATTATTTCAATGACTAATATGCTTCTATTTATGTTAACTCCTTTAATATTATCGAGCATAAATGATTAATAATCAAATTAAGATCCACTCATTAGGGTCGATTAAGGTTATTACCATTACAAAGGGACATGAAGTCTTGTCGGAAGATATTAACTTCTTTACTATTGATAAATTATAGTTAATTTTCACAGACGTTTCTTTGAATGAGTTCAATCGTATTTACCATAATACTTTGTAAGGCGTGAAACTATTATCTAGGTTGATGGCAAGGTTGACCATTATCATTATTTACAATGCTTTAATTTCTTAATTTGACAGTAAAAAGCTATTTTATTGGATTGACTATGGGGTCAACTTTAGAATTTGGGTTGAAAAGCTTTAATTTAGCAGCATGAAGCTGCTTGTTAAGTTGACTATGGGGTTGACTTCAAAGTTTAAGTTGAAAAGCCTTAATTAGGTAGCATAAAGCTACTTGTTGGGTCGACTATGGGGTCAAATTCAGAGTTTGGGCTGAAAAGCCTTAATTAGGCAGCATAAAGCTGCTTGTTGGGTAGACTACGAGGTCGACTTCAGAGTTTGGGCTGAAAAGCCTTAATTGGGCAGCGTAAATCTGCTTGTTAGGTTGACAATAAAGTCGACTATAAAGTTTGTGAGTTACATAAGGTGAGTAAGAGTGTTTGCTACTGTAGTATTACAAGTAGATTGTAGTAGAGTTGCTAGAAACTTCACTTACATTAAACATCACCATAACTATTACATCAAATTTTCATACATAGAACGTTTTTAAGTTAATGGCACTCCATAGACAGGGAAGTTAGTTTCCGTCCATATCAGCTATGTAATATGTATTATGCTTTGCCACCTTGACAATAGTGTAAGGTCCCTCCCATTTTAGTCAAGCTTGCTAACGTCCTTGGACACTTCTACTTTCTTGAGAACAAAGTCCCCAACCTTAAACTACATGGTAAGACTCCTTTATTATAGTTCTCTGTCATCCTCAATCTATTGCATTGCATGGTGTTATAGGCCTCTCACCTTTGCTCGTCAATTATCTCTAGGTCAAATTTTCTTTCAGATGTGTTTTTGATTAGGTTGAAGTGGATCACTCAAGTTATATGCTGTATGAGTTCTGAAGGGATGATAGCCTCGAAACCATAAACCAAACTATAAGGGCTATGACTAGTGGCCGTACAAGAGGTTATTCTATATGCCCATAACATGCCTAGGAGGTCGGCTGCCCAGCTCAACCTGATACCTTAGATTTAGGTTTTTAGGTGGTCAAGGATTATCTAATTTGTTACCTTTGTCTAGCTATTTGATTGGGGGTTGCTTACAGAAGTGAAGTGCTAATCAATCCCCAGTGCTTAGTATCAATTTTCCGTGCTTCTACTCTAAAATTGTGTCACATTGTTTGAGATAAGGATCTTGTGGAGGCTAAAATAGCAAATGATGTTTTTCTAAATGAAACTTTTGATCGCTGCATCAATTATTTTTAGGATGGCTCACCTCAAGCTACTTGCTGAAATACTCAACACCAATAATTATAAACTTTCTCTAACCCATTATCTTTAGCAAGGACCCAAGGTTGTTGATCTCCCACTAATCGAATAGTTAAGTGACCTAAACATTAACCATGGGTATGGTGGGTTGATGGGGGCTGTTTGAGTGAACTTGACAATATGGGCATCTTTGAGCGAAGTCTACAATATCTTTTAGTAGAGTGGGCCAAAAATATTCATATCTGATGACTTTATGAGCAAGGAATCTTTCTCTCAAATGATTTCCACATAAGCCTGCATGGATACCATGCAAGACTTGGTGGGCTTGGTCGGGGTCCAAGCACCTCAAGAGTGGTGTGAAAATCAACCTCTTATATAACTGGTTGTGCTCATTAAGAGCAAACTTGGTAGCCTGTACTCGGAGCAATCATGCCTTATTTTTATCTTTGGGAATTGTGCTCTAAATCAGGTAAAGTTTTATTGGATCCTGCCATGAAAAATGTATTTCTTCAATGCTCCCCACCAAATGCTATTCGAGGATGCTTATTACTGGTTTGTCAATAACTAGAAAGGTTATGTTCCTGTCCCTTATTCCTCTAGTCGAGCTGGCGAATTTGGGTAGGGTATCTGCTCACTCGTTCTCTAATTGAGGCAACAAATTTAAGGTGAATTTTTTGAATAACTGTTGTAGTCTTCTGACCTCTACCAGGTACTGGCTCATTGTCAAGTCTTTAGCCTCAAAATTTTCTTTTACCTGCTTATTGACTAATTGGGAGTCTGTAATTGCTGCCAAGTACTTGACGCCTCAGTCAAAGGTCATCCTCATTCTAGCAAGGAAGGCTTCATACTCCATCTCATTATTGGTTATTGCATACTGCATAATCAAGTTTGATCGCAAAATTATATTCTTTGGCTAATAGAGAATGGAGAGCTATACTAATGCCACCTCCTAATGTGGTTACTGATCCATCGACATGTAAGATCCAAATCAAAAGGGTATCTACATTCTGTTTAGGGAAGCTAACCTGCTTAGTGATGAAGTCTGCTAAAGTTGTGCTATAATAGCTGCTCTGAGTTGGAAGGTAATGTCAAATTCTCCCAATTCAATGGCCTATTTTGTTCGTCTCCCTAACATGTCTGGCTTTGACAGCACTTGCTTCAATAGCTGGTTAGTTAATACCATGATCACATAGGACTGAAAATATAGTCGGAGTTTTTGAGCTATGGTAACTAGGGCTAAGGCAAACTTCTCAATCTCCAGATAGTTATGTTCTGGCCCTTGCAACCCTTTGTTGTAGTAGTAAACTAGTCAGTAGCCATTGTCTCTAATTGAGACCAAAATGTAGCGATAAATGCTTCCAAGATAGATAGATAAATGTGCAACACTTCTTTGAGTTCTGGCTTGGCGAGCATAGGAGATGAAGACAAGTATTGCTTTAGTTCAACTAAGGCTTGATCATACTGTTTGCTCCATTGGAACACAACTTCTTGGCATTCCTCAATATTTTGAAGAAAGGTAGGCTCTTATCGGCCAGACGAGCAATGAACTTGCCAAGGACCATAATCCTCCTAACTGGACACTATACATCTTTAACTGTTCAAGGTAGTGCAATGTCCAATACTGTTTATATTTTTTTTAGATTGGACTCAATGCCTTTTTGATTGACCATATAATCTAAGAATTTTCCTCATCGAACTCCAAATGTACACTTGCTCGAGTTTAGCTTAATGCCAAAAGCCCTCAATATAGAGAATGTGTGGTTGAGGTAAAGCAGGTGATCCTTAGCCAACTTTATTTTGATGATCATGTTGTCAACGTAAACCTTCATTGATTTTTTGATTTCACTCTTAACATAACGTTAACCAATCTTTGATATGTTGCACCAATATTTTTGAACCCAAAGGGCATGACCAGAAAATAATAAACACCATTGGAGACCACAAAGAAGGTTTTGTCCCTGCCTTTAGGTGCCATGAAAATTCGATAATAGCCTTGAAAGGCATTTGTCATACTCAACAATTTACAACCAACAATAGAATCCACTAATGCATCTATATGAGGCAAGGGATAAAGATCTTTAGGACACACTTTATTCAAGTCAGTAAAGTCATTACACATGTGCCATTTCCCTTCATTCTTAGGGACAAGCACAACATTACAAAGCCAAGATGGATATTGAATCTTTACAATATAGCTTGCATCGAAGAGTTTGTTAACCTCCTCCTCGATGATCTGGCATCTCTCACCATTAAACGTCCATTTCTTCTACTTCATGGCCATGTATGAGGGGTCCATGTTGAAGTAGTGGACAATTACATTAGGGTCGATCCCCTGGAGGTCGGATGCCTTCCAAGCAAAGACGTCGATATTTCTCCTTGGGAAATCAACCATGAGATATTCCATGAGATCACCCATGTCTATCCCAATCCTTGTGGTTTTGTTAAGGTTCTCGGGCTCTAGCTCAACAATTTTAAACTCACCGACGAGTGTAACTCTTGTATCTTCCAAATTTCTCTTATTACTGGCTTGGCCCTCCTTAGGTTCCACTATATGGGCATTTCTAGAGGTCTTCAGTTGTCGTCAAGTTTTTTGCTTATTTAATTTGATCGAGATGGTGTAGCACTACCATACCTCTTTCATGTTGCATAGTAGTTCACCCATGCCTATTAGGGTTGAGAATTTGATTTTCAGATGAAAAGTTGACACAATAGCCCAAAAATTATTAAAGGGTGGTTAACCGATGATACCATTATAGGTAAATGGGGCATTGACGACCAAGTAGTTTACCATGAGAGTTTTCCTATGGGGAGCTTCCCTGAATGAGGTAGATAAGTTGATGGATCCCTCAAGTATGATCTTCGATGCCCTAAATCCAACTAAGGGTATACGCATAGGCTTGAACTTCAATTGGCCCAAGTTCATTCTCTTTAAGGGCGACAGAAAAATAATGTTGGCGGAACTGCTATTATCGACCAAAACTTTCCTTACTTCAAAGTTGGCAACCTTAACTGAGACAACCATAGGGCAATCGGCTTTGTGATTGATGCTTTTCCCTTCGAGATGGGTAAGGTTAGCATCAGTAAAGGAAATTAGCTCGACACTAATAGATAGGTAGAATATTAATTTTATTAGGAAGGCTTAGGTTAACTCCAGTATTCTCTATGTTTGTCTCCTTGCTGATTTTGAGTCCCCCTAATGAGACCTCCCACAATCATGTCAATTATTCCTTAAATAAGCATGTGGTTATCTTGGGTGGGTTTCCTTCCTTTGTCTTCTCTTCTTGGGCTAGTTGACCTTTCTCTTTGAGGAGTTTGGTCATTTTGTCCCTCTTCAGTCTGGGCACCATTGACCACATATTTTTTGAGATAGCCTTGCCAAATTAGTCTATAAATTTTATCTAGGAGATTTAAGCAATCATTTGTGTCATGGCTTCTTTGATTGTGAAAATGGTAATATTTCTTTAACTTTTTCATTGCCTCGGTCTTTGTTAGCTTCCTTGGCTTCTTGAAGAGGTTGTCGTGCTAGATTGTAAATAGGACCTCTCTCCTTAGGAGGTTGAGTGAAGTGTTGTCGTGGAAGTGTTTGATGGGAGATCGACAACCCTCATTTTGATGTTGGTTGTCTGTTTTCTTATTTTTCTTTTTCTTTACCTCAAGGTTTTTGAATTTCATTCTGTTCATCTCCTTTTAGGTCATGTACCTCTCTTTCAAGTTAAGAAATTTTTCCATCGACTGGGAGCACTCCTGCACCAATGCATTAGCGAACTCTTTATGCTTAAGCCCCAACAAAAGGACATAGATTAGGAACTCAATCCTGGGGTTGTTGGTTTTTAGCATCTCCATGTTGAACCTTACAAAGAAATCATGGAGAGACTATCCCTCGTTCTGCTTTACAGTGTAGAGATGGGTGTGGGGGAGTTTTGCCTTTTGTCGACTAGCAAATTGGTATAGGAACTTGTTGCACAGCTGGTCATAGGAATATATTGACGTTAGCTCAAGTTAGACAAACTAGTCGAGTACAATCCCCTAAAATATGGTAACCAGCATCTTTATGTGAATATATTCATTATGTTCGTGTAGTTGCATCATGTGCTTGAACTACATCAAATGCTCATTGGAGTCAATTGAGCCATCATACCATGAGAGCCCAGTTGGGACCTTAGCATTAATAGCAATGTGCTCGTCGATAATTTCTTGGGTGAACGACAACCCTCTTTCTTAGCAAGATGTATGGGGATAGTAGAGTTAAGGATCCTCTCCGTCTTTCTCCTCGATATCTCATAAGGCATTTGTTCTATTATTGAACTTGGTGAGAAACCTCTTCCCACTCCTCTCAATCTACCTGGGTCAAGTTGCGGTTAAACTAGGGCCTATCGCACTGTGGGGCTTGAATAGGCTAGGCTACCTGATTCACTGATTCTCTGATCTCCTTGTGTTGGTTGGACCTCTAGCATTCAATCCTATCACACCGCTAGGCTTGACTAGGTTGAACATAATGGTTAGTAGAATCTATAATTTCCTCCCGAAGGTCATGGCGACCTCTTTCCCCGGGAAAGCAACTAGGGCTAGCTTATTGTTTGGTAGGTGGGCATCTAGATTTTGGATGATCAAAATTGTCCCTGGGAGACCTTTCTTTTGGAGGTGGTTGTGGGGTTATGTTGGTGACAGAAGTAAGCAAAGTAGTATGCTGATTCAGCACGGTTGAAAGCTGAGCAAAAATTTGGGCAAAAATCTATCCACTGATTAGCTGTATTAACTAGGGCATGGTTAAGGTAACGACTTGCTCTAGAGGGGCGCTAAGGCCCCAAGGCATGCAATTCTTGCTAAGGCTGTAGGGGAGTTGGAGATGTCATCCTTCTATTTTTCTCTTTTTTGGATGCGGCTTGCCTAGTGTTCACTATTTTCTCGATTGTGGTCTCAATGTTCCTATAGACGGCATCAAAAAGTGATAAGGTTTAAAGCTGTTTACTGGATTTGGGTTAATTTGACAAGGGAGATCGAGTGATTAAGCTGGGAATTCTCTTTGGGCTGAGCTCTGCAATAACTTGCAAATGTCAGACTAGCTGAGGGCCGATGTGTAAGTTAGTGTTGGTCAAATAAGATAATCAAATAGCAGAGTAAGAGCATATATAGAGAATAATAGCATATCTTGAGAATGGCTGGTAATAAGGTATTTATAGCCTTCTCTAGAATAATGATATGCCCAAGGTGCCCCCATGTTGTGAATAAGGCTCTTGTCCTTATATGGGGGGCTATTAGTCATCTTTCATCATAGTACTATTCTAGGTGACACCACCTCCTGCTTTCTAGGACTGAATAGTATACTGGTGGCATGTCTCCTATCAAAAGCAATAGCAGAGGTGGTACACGGGCAGCATACGCTATTAATGTAGAGGCATGCTGCCTGTCGAGGTATTAAATGTGGTAGAGATATGACGCGGATCCATTCGACCTTTATGGTCGAGAAGGATCGACCACTAAGGCACAAACAAGATCACTCCTCTCAACCTAGGAGTCTGCCTAAGGAGGGCCTGGAGGTGCATTTTGAGGTCAGTAGTTGTTGGGTTGGGCTTGCTAGACCATCCCATATCAATATTGTACTCACAAAATTTTATTAACATTAATAAAAATATTAAATTATTAAAAATTATTAAAAAAAATTATAATAAATAAAAACATAAGAATAATTATGGTTTTTTCAATTTTCATAATAAAAAAATAGAAGCATCATCAATTTGATTGATGCCTAACAATATATATATATATATATATATGTATTTGTATAATATCATTTAAAACATTAGTTATATCCACATCTCTTTGAATGATTAAAAACATATATGCAAATTCAATAAATGAAGAATTGTAAATTATATCTACAGCTCTTCAAGTTAAATTTATAAAAAAGATTAATAAACATATTTTTTGCCTTATCATAAAGAAATAACCACTTTAGTTACTGAATATGGGTAAAGAAATTAAAAATAGTTATAATCTTAATCAGAATTTTAGGGTAAAGAAATTAAAAATATTAGAGGTATTTTTAGAATGTTTGGAGAATATTTTGAGAAAAGAGTAAAGTTATTTGGATAGTTGGTATATTTTAATAATTTAAAAAATAAAAAAAATTCATTACTAATTCAAGCAACTGATGATATTATTTTAAACAATTAAAAAAATCTGAAAACCCGTAAGTTGGTCAAAAGTTTAGGTTGAGATGGGTAATTTAAAAAAATATCATAAATTAAATTTGTGCCAATGTATTTATGCGGTCATTTAGAATGTTATGCATCATATATTCGGATTAACGATGTGATTATATTTGTTAATTAAAGAGATGCACTATGTGTATAATTAACACTACGTGTATAGTTAATTGTGATATTGCTGTGCGTGTATATATATTTTCATTTCTTTAATTTGGTTATATCTATCAATCTATTACTATCTAAACTCACATGACTGATTTTTTCAACAGGTATAATTGATATTTTAAAAAAATTATGATAACAAACTCCATATTTAAATAGTAATTGATCGGACGTATATTTTGGATCTAAAATATTTTAAAAGTCAATACTAAACTAATCTCAAACCTTAATAGGCCAGTCTTTTAGAAAAAATATTTTTAAATTAAAGTAGGTTAAGCTATTAAATTATGCTAGTTGATAGATCAAGAATGTCAGTGAATCGACTTAAATTAACTTGTCAAAAATGGGAGAGTCACAAAGAATAATTGTATGAAAAGATACGCCTATTTATAAGCCACAGATCCAGCACTTTTCCAAAGATGTGTATGCTTAATCATAATTTTTGCAACATTTTTTTAATGTGTTTGATTT
Source organism: Jacaranda copaia (assembly GCA_014898725.1). Taxonomy (NCBI): domain Eukaryota; kingdom Viridiplantae; phylum Streptophyta; class Magnoliopsida; order Lamiales; family Bignoniaceae; genus Jacaranda; species Jacaranda copaia. The sequence continues at coordinate 650,130 of JACGDI010003803.1, read as the reverse complement.
TTGTGTTTATCAATATATAATTCAACTTATAATTATGACATAATATTGAAATAGTTATTAAGATTTTATAAATTGTTAAAATTTATGTTTTTGATTGTATAACTTTCAAATTAATATTATTGAAAATTAAAGCAATGATTTTATTTTATTTTATTTTCTTTTGTTGGTTTAACTATAGTGTAATCAACTTCTTGAGTATAACGCACGATGCATGTATTAAGCAACTCCCCAAATAAAAAATAAAAAAATAAAAAAAAATCATTTTTTTACTATTTTAAGTTGTTTGTATATATATTCACAGACGTACCATATGGGTATCATATCATTTCTTTGAAATAAAAAATATTGACCTTGCGACGCATGGAAGTATAACCTTCTTTGTGGAATTGAAACTTTACCTTGTGACCTATGGAAATATTGTAACATATAATCTGGCACATATAGTTCTAAAGAGAATTGATATTGAAAATTGAATTAAAAACATCTCCCCAGCTTGCAAGCACCCAACACACAACTCATAACTTAGATACAAATAGATCGATAGACACAAAATACTTATAGTTCAGCGGAGTTCTTTCACAGCCCTCTAATAATTTGTTCCATTTAAGAAATCGCAATAAAGTCTCAAGAAGTTCTTCTGATTTTTCCAAATAAGAATTAAAATTTTCCCACATACGTAATAGATATTTACGTTTACATGAGCCTCTACACTTCCAACAGCCATCTAATTTAGCAATTACTATTATCTAGCAATTATTTTTCTTATTTTTGTCTCTCTTCCCGCCTTTCCCCAGGCTCCTTTGACTCTTAACACCAACTCCATATATAACTGGTTTCATAGTGTTTTATACAAACAGGGGGAAGAAATTACAATGTTATGTAAATTCCAAAAGGCAAACTAATATCTCAAAGACCAGCCTCTACTGCATACCTCCATTTCTTCCCTGCATGATCTGAAAAGTCAAAAATATTTGCAAGTCGCTCAATCAGGATATATTATTCAAGCACTTGAATGTTAAAGACTAATATACGCATGATTCGACATAATTCAAGACGTGTTCCAAATGGATAAATAATCTTATCCTTCTATTTCTGTTGTTGTGTTTTTTCAATACCCTAATCAAACCTGCTCTAAAACTAAAGGCACGTTTGGTTTTGTTTCAGTTTCATTTTTATTTCCAATATTTTTAAAAATTTTAAAAAGTAGTTAGTGAAAATAAATTGAAAATGGGTTTGAATTTGGATAGATTATTGAAAAAGTAATGATTATATTGGGTATAATAGATTGTAGATGGAAAGGGAGGAGAGTAACAATGATAACAAATGAATATATATATATATATATAGATTATTGGGAGAAGATATATAGAATATTAGGCAATGTGTTTTGAGAATAAAATAAAAATTTGTATAAAATGATGCATTGTAGTTTTTAAATAGTAAAAAATATGGAAATTCCTAAAATTCACTGTTAATTTAGCATCCAACGGTGATGTATCTCAAAAACTACTACATGCATTGGACAAAGCAAATCTTGCCTCTTTTGCCTCTAATTGATACCAAAGAAAATAAAATGAACATCTAAATTTTCATAAAATTCTAGAGTTACTCAGTCGCAATAATTTTCTTTTAGAGATGTTGTGAAGTCCAATGAAAAAATGCAGGTAGAATGAATAAATTGGACGACGTCACATTTTTTTTCACTTTTTACTATTATAGTAAATTTGAAGAAGTTCAATTCACATATATGCTGCAGATTAGTGGATGACATTGTCCAAAATATCTACATTCAAATTTGATATGCAAAACGATATATATTAACCTAAATATATGAATATTGAACCAAATAAAAAGTCAAGAAGCAAGAAAGCTAAAATGTTACTGTGGCTGAGTGAAGAGAGAAGGTACCATGTTAAGCTCTAATATACATTTAGGGGTGTTCATAGTGCAGTTTGGTTCGATTTTGAGAAAAATTTCAATCAACACCAATCGATTCTGGTATAAGATTAATTATTCAATTTGATTCAATATAGAGATCCGAACCAAACCAAACCAATCAAATTCGGTTTGGTTTGGTTTGGTTTTTTTTATTTTTATTAATTTCAATTTTCAAATATCGATGAAACAAAATCCATTATATTTCTCCTATAAATTCTCTTGCAAAAATCATTTTGTGCACAGCATATGGACCTTGTCTTTTACCATTAAAAGGAAAATATAATCTAAGAAAGAGAAGAGAGAAATAAGTTAAAAATTGAGCATGGTGGGAGGGAAATAAGTAAAAAAAATTAGGGTATCTTTGGCAAAACATATAAAAATAGGAATTTTAGTAATATATTATTTGTTCGGTTCTAACCTTACCCATCAAAAATCGAACCGAACCGTTTGATTTTTTAATTTTTAAGCCAAATAAAACATATTTAATCAAATTTTTATCTATTTTTGATTTTTTCGACCGATTTGATTGATTTTAGTCGGATTGATTTGATTTTGAACACCCCTATATATGCTTGTTTTCTTTAAGTAAAATTAATTCCATAGAACAATACAAGCATTCATTATGGTGGTCCATGATCAACATCAAGAAGTGAAGAGCTGCAAAATGGGACTAAGTATCGATCTTTCATGATACATCCATAGCTTGATTATTGTCCACCATTTGAAGTTATTTAACAGGGTCAATCTATGCCATCCTTCTCTTAAATGATATGGATTGCCAAATCTAGTAAATTGAAGATTGATTAATATATATTCCTCCAATGTACTGATTGTGTTTATTTCTTCTCTCATATAAACCTTCTATGATTGATGACAAAGATAAATTTGGAATTAAATCAAGCCTAGACATGCAACACATACTTTTAGGGTAAAGTGTAATGCACCCCCTGTCTTAATAAAAATTGGCAATTTATTTCCATATGAAAAAAAAATGTTCAAAACAGTACCCTGTGTTTTCTAAAGTTATGCAGTGTGCCTCTTTTTGGCACTGGTGTTCACCACGTGCTTGTGAATGCAACTGGATATAGTGTTTCATGCCAAAAATGTTTGTTTTACCCCAATCTTTCTCAATAAATCAAATCTATTCCTCCCCCTCTTAGCTCGACAGACTCAAACTTCCAGTTTTCTATTTTCAATCTAAATTAGTATCAACAATGGCATCTTCTTCTTCCAACAGTGCAAGGAATAGGTTTAGATTGAGCAATCCTACACTTGACCTAAGGTATGCGAGGCTCCACTATGTAGATGCCTAGCAAACGTTGCTCTTCGAATTGTTGTGAATGAGAGGAAAAGCTCATTTGGTAAGCTTTACTATTGTTGTTCTCTTCAATTGTGCAATTTTTTCAAATAGTGTACGCCAATCAAGGCCACATGGTCTCCAAGTGGTCTTCCAGTTACATGTCCATAGGAGTGTGGCGGTGATCCATTTTATGGTGGTGAGGAAATTGATTTGGCATATGAAGAAGTGGTTTCGGGGATGTCACGTATAGTTGTGTGTAGGAAAGATGAGAGTTCTACAAATGTTTTCTCTGTCTGTTAGATCTTAATTACTGTTTTGTTGACACTTTTGGTGGTTGTAGTGCTTATGAAGTGAGGAATTGTCATTTGTAAAAATTACAGATGTTGTTTATGTTATAAATGGAAGCTTTAGTTCTTGTATTTATGTCTTGTTCACTGTCTAGAATGAATGGGATATATTACTATTTTATAACTAAGTTATGCAATCATAAGGAGGTAAATTGCTAATGTTTTTAAAAAAAAATAAAGAATCCATCTTGCATATTAAGACATCCAACTAAAAAGCAATATCCAACCAATTACCCCTATCCAACTAAAAGCAACATCTAACCGATTCAGTTCACAATCCCAACTAATCCAACAAGAAAAAACCAATAAAATCAAAGATGTGATGACAAAAAAAATGTACCTATTGGTCAAAAGAAAACAAGTGACAATATTTTGACAAGAACATGTCACAGTCTTCAATAGAGTGCTCCGACCACTTAACATAAGAAATAAATACATCTAATGTATTCAACATATTCCAAATCCCATACAAGTCAAAAAGAACTTCTTTTTGCCCCAAAAGACATGCCCACAACCACATACCCTACAAAAAATATAATTGTTCCCAAAACACAAAAACTATATTCCTAACAGTCCAGAACAGCAATGTAACATCTAAAGCTACTGTGCTATCCTCTTAGCTGCTTTTTTCTTGAAATTTTGCAATACCTCATCCTCTATTTGCTTCTTCTTTCACTTGGTTTCCTTCGGATCATTCACAAGCACTCCAATTGATGCATCATTTGTTGAAGGTGCAACAGATGTAGAGGAACCAAATCCTTTTCTTCTCTTGCCTCTTTCCCCTAGTAATGCTGCATTTCATGATCCCTGGTAAGTTCTACTTTCACCTCCATGAGTACCTTGTTTCTGCATAAAGGAAAATATGAGGTATAGCTAAGTTAAAATATCAAAGGAGCAACAATACTCTACAATTTGGTAGTTAGATACTACCTTTAATGCTATAAGGGCCTTTTTGCATGTTTATATGTGATATTATATGACATAGGGGACTATTTTGCCTATTTCAAGTAAATTATATGAAGAGAAACAACAACCAAACTACTTCATTACCAGTAGGCTGCAACAACCAAAGGAAATCTAAGTATGTCCATTTAAACAAGTTAATAGCAGTAAACAAAAAACACTATAAAATGAAGAGAGACCAAGTGAAACATAATATTTTGAAGATCTAAAAACACAACACTATTTCTTACTCTTATTGAAGGCTATGTTGGTAGTTCCATAGTGCTTCTTTGAGTTAGCTCATCTTGGCTAACTAGTGGAACTTCAGAATCTTGATTATTCAACTCTAAAGAAGCGGTAGCATGTGGGCTATCACCATCCTACAAGATGCATACAACAATATGAAGAAAGTTTATTGAACAT